>OY282451.1:14823537-15423537 GCA_958295655.1 Palloptera scutellata | reverse complement strand
TGTTTTACAAAAAGTGCACTTTTTTTCGCCGCTTCTTTAAAAATTTGTGAAAAATATACATATACATACATACATATATATTCATATATGTATGTATAGTTATATACAATGCGTGCACAGCCGAGTCGATCTAGCTAAGTAACTAAGTCGTTAACATAATATCTTTAACAAAACCTGATAATTAGTTAGTTAGGACCTGACTGCGGTCAAACTTGCCATTTTGTATCAGCGCCCGCACCAGTTGGCTTAAGCTACTGGTGAAGCTTTATTCGAAGCGATCAAGACCGATCTTCTTCTTGTTGGTTTGCCATCTAATTACAACTAGTCAGTGTATATCTCGAACGAGATATTTATAGAATGTGAAAGGAATATACAAATGTATACCATATATGTACATAAGTATGCATGGTAATTTCAACAGATGTCTACGTTAAGTCCCAATTTTTTCAGATTTTATAGTCTTAATTTTAGAGTATTCCTTCTTTCTCTTGTCTCTACATTATGCCCCAATTTTTTCAGATTTTATAAGCTTAATTTTAGAGTATACTTCTTTAAATTGAAATTATGTGTTCACAGTAATAGAGCATAGTCACTTGAATTTGAATTTTTCCCCTTTCCTCTTTCCTACTTGGAAGCTTAAGTTCGTATTAGTTTCGTTAATCTATTTTCTTTACAATCTGGCCAAATGATTGACTTCCGCAAACGGTACTGCCATTTGTTTTGACATTTCCCTGGATCAAACCAGCATCATCACTCTGCACTGCGTATCTGGTTTGTGTCTATGCTGGCAATTGGATAGACTAGTCAAGTCATTTGTGTGTATAGTGAATGCGGAGATTTGATCGCTTCATGATACTGACCCCTTGATGTCAGTGTTTTTATTTATTTATTTTTGTATAAATTCACCTAAATGAATGTCGTTAGTGTTTTTATGTACTTTAGTCAGTCAATACGCAGAAGATATAATTTGAAGATAGAATAGCTAGAATTCTGAGAAGAGAATCTAGCACGGTACATGGAAGACCGACGAATTTGATATGGTTGTAATTTAGAGTATAATTTGCAGTTTTTGAAAGAAGGATTCTGTTGTATCCTTGAAATGATTTAAAAATATACTAAATATTCGATTGCAAATAAAGAAAAAGTTTATCACAAAGGATATATGTATGTAGGTAGTCAGCAGCACCTCGCAGCCCGAAAAGATGACCGCGAGTTGGATTTCGACGAGGATCTTAACCTGACACACATCCGCTGCCCAGTGGGAATAAAAACCTTGGCGTTAGGTCAAATCCGCAAGCAACTTCCTTGAACAGCGTTGACTGGGGTTTGTTACCATAGCCAGAGTTTTCCTTCGCATACTATTTCCGCAGTTTTATTCTCTATTTTAAGACGGTTATAGTTTTTTTGGTTTCATTCTAAAACTGGCAGTACCACATTTCAGTTCTCGACAGCTTCTCATTATTCAACCGTTTTTCAAGTGTTGTTGTATTGTAAAATATGTACAGAATTATCTTCTTGCTACTAACTACATATACCATGACTATCTACTGAATACTGACATCAGTTAGCAAAAGAGATGGACCATTTTGAATGTAAAAAAAGTTCTAGTTTTAGCGTCAGCACAGGTACATGACTTACATATTTAAGAATCTTCGGCGCAATTAAGAAACAGAGAACTTCTGTGATGTAACTGCACAGAAATGAGAAATAACTACACACGCTTTCAAAAAGTTTGACTTCCCGTGAAATAGTAAAAACTAACATTTAAAATTAACCTTTAACGCAATGTAGTAGAAGTACTCGTTAGTAGAAGAAAAATTTGGCAAAGCATTTTATATTTAACTACCATATGTACTACCTATGGTATATATGATATGTGTTTGCTTGCTTTGTTGTTCATGCTTGCCGTTGAAACTTTTCAATTAAATTCGTATGCGAAAGTGTTGCAACCACTCACTCACTCACTAACAAAGTATGTATGTAAAGTTTGATTTGTTAAGAGTTAGGTTAAAAAAAATACAGAAATTTTGCAAAAGTGAATGAAATTTTTATTTGGATTGATAAATCAATTCCTGCCATTAACTTTTTAAAGATAATTTCATTTAAATGTTGTCCGCGCGGCTACGCTTCATTCTGAACGTCCAATTTTGCACACTTTTTCATACATTTCGGCCGGAATCTCACCAATCACGCATTCAATGTTGGTGTTGGCTTCCAAAGCAGCAATCGTGTTTGGCTTGTCCCTATAGACACGAGATAGCATCACATAAAATAGTGTAACGGGGTCTATGTGGCCAATTAACTGCACCAAAACGTGAGATTAACTGCTCACCAAATTCGCCTCTTAATTGATGCATGGTGTCGCGCGCAGTGTGGCATGTGGCACTGTCCTGTTGGAACCACATATCGACCGAGCCCAATTCTTGCATTTTCGGCAATAAAAAAGTCTGTTATCATCGAACGGTACGGTTACGGTTCTCCATTGACCGTAACCTTGCGACCTTCATCGTCTTTGAAGAAGTACGGCCCAATGATGCCGCTTGGCGATAAACCGCTCCAAATAGTGCATTTTTCGGGATGCATTGGTAGCTGCTGAATTGCATCTGGCTGGTCCTCACTCCAAATACGGAAATTCTGCTTATTCACGTATCCTTACTTACTTACTTACTTTTAATGGCACAACAACCCATGGAGGGCCTAGGCCGAGCTTTTCGCATTCACTCATGTTGTGCGTGTTAAATTTGTACATGAATGGAAGGGACCTACAGTTTAATGCCGAATCCGAACGGCGAAGTGAAAAGCTTTTCATAGCAATTTTCACTACCACCACACCACAGCGACCACTATTCACGTATCCATTGAAGACAATTTTGCGATTTAGCTTGCGAAACACATTTTTCACTGAGAACGAATTTTGATTATAAATTTCAATAATTTGCAAACGTTGTTCAGGCGTAAGTCCATTCACGGTGAAATGGCAAAGCAAACTGAGCATTTTTTACTTTGACACATGTCAAGAATCACGTCAAAAGCCAAGTAGCAAAACAAAAAATCACCCTTTATATGTGGTGCACCAGTCAACCCGTAATTGGAACTATGCACGAGTAAGTAAGTACAAATGAACGAGAGTATGCATCAGTTAGTTACTTTTACCCAAAATAAGTTCATTGGCTTTCAGCATTTTTTTTTTTTGAGAGCCATGTACTTTTGAGAATGTAAACTATTGCAGTCAGACTACTCGTTGCTGCCTGTTTAAACTTTGGGATGTTGTTATTGTTTCGAAGAAGTAACTACTTTCAAATATAAAAAGATTCCAACGAAAATTGCATTTTAATGTTAAACTAACAACCGTTATATGAACGTAGTTATGCATGTTTTGTATGTATGTGTTGCACCATCATTGTCTATAGAGTCTGCTGCCTAACTTAAAGGTTTCCTGTTGTTATTAGCCAAAACTTGACCGAACGAACGAACATCGGACAGTGACGAAACTGGTTTTGGAAGAAAAATCATGTTAACTTTTGGTAAGTTTGTTCCCTTTTTCTTCTCTCTCTTTTTTTTTGCTAACCCGACATGCAATTCTTTTCCATTGAATCTATTAAAAATGAGCTTCGCTTCTTTGTAGCTTGTTTTGGAGCATGTTTCTGATTTTTACTTTTTTAGCTTTAGTGATGAAGTTTATTGCCAATATCGACTTCAATCAAAACACACACATCATGTACATAGTGACTAGTAGTTTCTGCGCCATGTGCCCGCCCGCCGGTGCTCATTCGACCCAATGTTTCAGCATCGCATCGGCAGGTGAAGTAAATATTTGTGTACATCGTTTCAATAAATTTACTGTGTATAAGCGTTTTTTTAGTTTGTTTCTGATTTTTACTTCATTTCTTTTTTGTTTTTGGATTTTTGTACTTTTTTTTTTTTTTTGGAACTGTAAATATGTTTGTAAAGGGTGATTTTTTTGCTACTTGGTTTTTAACGTTTATATTTCTGACAGTTCACGCGTGATATTTGACATATGTCAAAGTAAAAAATGCTCAGTTTGGTTTGCCATTTCATCGTGAATAGACTTACGCCTGAACAACGTTTGCAAATTATTGAAATTTACTATCAAAATTCGTTCTCTGTGAAAAATGTGTTTCGCAAGCTACATCGCAAAATTGTCTTCAGCCACGAGGCTCATTTTTGGCTCAATGGATACGTGAATAAGCAAAATTGACGTATTTGGAGTGAAGACCAGCCAGTGGCAATTCAGCAGCTACCAATTCATCCCGAAAAATGCATTGTTTGGTGCGGTTTATGGGCAGGAGGCATCATTGGGCCGTACTTCTTCAAAAACGATTAAGGCCGCAACGTTACGGTCAATGGAGAAAGGTACCGGTAACGTTCGATGATAACACTTTTTTTTGCCGAAAATACGAGAATTGGACTCAGCCGACATGTGGTTCCAACAGGACGATGCCACATTCCACACTGCACGCGAAACCATGCATCAATTGAGAGGCGAATTTGGTGAGCAGTTAATCTCACGTTTCGTGTGATTTGACCCCGTTAGACTTTTCTTTATGGGGCTATGTTAAGTCTCTTGTCTATAGGGGCAAGCCAAACACGACTGTTACTTTGGAAGCCAACATGAACGCGTAATTGGTGAGATTCCTGCCGAAATGTGTGAAAAATTGTGCAAAAATTTGACCTTCAGAATGGACCACTTGAAGCGTAGCCGCGGGGGGAAACATTTAAGTGAAATTATCTTAAAAAAAGAATTGATTTATCGATCCAAATAAAAATTTCATTTCACTTTTGTAAACTCTCTTTGTTTTTTTTTTTTGAATTTTCGAAAACCAAGCTCCTTAAAAATCACCCTTTATTTTACTTCATCGCGAAAAATACCAGTTTTCGTTAAAATAATTTTTACGCTTGAGTATTTCACAGCAAAAAAAAAACAAAAACCTTTACTAGTTTTTAAGTGCGGTGCAGAGCAATGCGGCGGTGCGGCTTTTGTAGTTTATTTGTTGTAGCGTGTTTTTTTTTTGGTTTTTGCTTTGCGCCTTTTATAACCAGTTTTGAGCTTTTTGCCATTGTTTTATTGCTTGCTTTGAACTTTCCTGGAATTTGTATTTCTTTGTTGATTTATTAACGTGCGAGAGGGTACAGTCTTTTTGAATGTTTTGAATGATATTTAAATGTGGTAGTTAGGCTCTATGAGTTTTTTCTTTAATTTTTCTACTCTTCATAACATAAACTCGTCTTTACTTTGATTATTATTCCTTGAAGATGAGTGAAAATGTTGCTCTATAGTTTTTGGTTTGAACTCCTTCATTATTTTTAAGTTATCTTATTTCATAGAAAGAACTTAACTATACAAAAAGGTTATTAATTTGATTGTACTACTAGTATATCCAGTAATAAATAGCCATCAATCTATTCATCAGGTCAAAGTTTTAATTATGTTCTCTATAAGTGAATGTTTCGGGTGTGCAGGGTTACGATTAATAAGTGTTTTGGACATAAGAAAATTAAAAAATAAAAAATGATAACTTAATCGCATGTGTTAAGATATATACAGACGGTTTCGAAGTGGGCACAAATACACAAACGCTTCAAACGCTTGGTAAAATTTTTGGCTATGGGCAGCAGCTCCTCACCATTTCTCAGTCTCATTCACCGCGCAACGACTGTTACAGGAACTGCAAATTAGTATATCGTTTAGCACAGACCCTGGCCTCTAAAATGAACCATACGCTGTAATCCATCGGATTGCGATCCGGTGAATATGGTGGCCTTTCATGAGATGTGATAAAATTAGGCAAATAAGCGCTGCACCATTCTTGTGTCGTTTCGGCTCTGTGAGCTGGCGCAGAGTCTTGCTGGAATGTCCAATCATTATCGCCAAAGTACTGTCGAGTGTAAGGGAGTACCACAGCCTCCAATTTCACCGCAGTACAATTCTTGGTAGATTTTAACTATTTGTTCCACAAAAATCAAGGGTTTCTTGCCATTTGCGCAAATCCCACCCTCTTACCATCACAGATTGCGGATTTTGGCGATACTGATTGACGGTCCAAAAGCCTCTGCTGACAACCTTCTGTCATTTTGACGGTTATGCGCTTGCTCAACAGTAAACTTGCTTCCTTTTCATCTGTAAACACGTTTATTTCCCATCCAACCCATGCGGGGCCCGCCCGACGTTGAAGTAGGCGTCGTGGAGTCGTACGCTCTTGTTTTCATCCGTGAGTAAGAGACCTTTCTGGAGCATGTAAGCATTGAGTCCTAGTCCGATTTTTTGCTATTAGTCACTGATTCACGATTGATGCCAGTTCGGGAGTCACTTTTCTCATAGAAATCATTGAATTACGCCCGAGGCACCCGCTTCTAAACGATTTTGCAATTCCTGGGAGTATTGATGGTAGGTTTTCTGCCTCTTCTCGGACGATCACGATCACCCTCATGAAAGTAATGACATACTGATGAACGAGCAATGCGAAGCTACCGCGCAATCTCATAATTGCGTTTGCCTAGCTGTTGCAATGCGATAATAGCTGACCGATTATTTAACAATGTAAAATAAATAACTAAATGAAATCTAGACCACACAAAAATTGAATCAGATGTACTCTCGATTACGTAGAATAATACAAGAGTGAAGGAAATTACAGAAAAATTGCAATAATTTTTCTATAGCGCGAAGGTAGTTGTATACACTTTGTTATAGAGATGCATTAGTAAGGTCGGCGTCCTGCCCCGCCCCATTAATTTCGTTGCTTGCTAGATAGACACCGCATGTCCACATATCAATCAGATACTTTTACAGTTAAACACAACTAACAATTTCCATCAATGATCACCCCGTCAGCCTCAGCTCAATAACATTTATTACCTATTTATTGATATGGAAATAACTCAACATAATATAATAACAACAACTCAGTTGTACGCCTACAATTCACAAATACATGCACTCAATGTAGATAGACAATGGCATTCATTGCATTGTTATTGAATTGAATATTGAAATTTTATGAATTCACATCAGAGAGCAATTTACTACATTCCATTCAAATGATGTTGGAAATATTATTTAAATTTCTTCTTTTTTTTTTTTAATAATAACTAAAGATTGGTGTGGTCGCCGTGGAGTAGTTGGTAGTGAGTTGGTCTGCTATACAGAGAGTGTCCGGGATCCGAATCTCAGCACAAGCAATATAAAAAGAAACGATAAGAAAAACTATTTTTCTACACGCCACCACCTAATGGCAGTGGCAAACCTATGCCATTCGGATTCCGCATAAAATTGCAAGTCCAAATATAACACACAGAACATGACTAGATGCGAGAAGCTCGGTCTAGGCTCTCATGGGCTGTTGTGCCACTAAAAGAAGAAAAAGAAGGTATAATTGGTATTAAACAAAAAAAATGTTGGAAGGAAACTTATTATTGAAAAAGTTTAATAAAAGTTTGATATTTTGCATATCAAACTGCAAAATATATCAACATAAATTTTCCTATTAATCTGAATTACTTTCCTCATCCATACAAAAATTACAATAGCGGTATTCACGATCTGGAGTAAATGGTCAGAATGGTATTCTGTATTTTTGATATTTGTAGTATATAAATTTGATATGTTCACCAGCAAACAAAACCCATGCATTTCTCAAATATTACAAATATGAAAAATACAACGGCGAGAGTCCATAGCAATATATATAATAATTGTATAATAGTTGTGTATTTGCAATTTACGAAATCTTGGACAAAATGTTTCTGTTGACAATTATACTTTTTAAGTTGTCAAGGATTTCATTTACCTAGGATGCAGCATTAATACCAACAATAATAACAGCCTTGAGATCTAGCGGAGACTAACTCTTGCCAACAGGTGTTAGTACGGGCTCAGTAGACAATTGAGAAGCAGAGTCCCCTCTCGACCGAAGAAAATAACACTCTATAACTCCCTCGTCCTTCCCGTTCTAATATATGGGTCGACATTAGCCATCAATTATGAGAGGCTGTTCGGCTGTCGCTGTGGTGTAGTGGTAGTGCGTTGGACTACTACGCAGAGTGTCCGGGGTTCGAATCTCGGCACAGGCAAAGTCAAAAAGTAGAAAAAATAATTTTTCTACACGGCACCACCTCTTGGCAGGCAATGGCAAACCTGCAAGAGTAAAAATTGCTATGAAAACCTTTTCACTTCGTTGTTCGGATTCGGCATTAAACTATAGGTCCCTTCCATTCATGTGCAAATATAACACACATAACATGAGTGGATGCGAAAAGCTCGGCCTAGGACCCCCATGGGCTGTTGTGCCATTAAAAGTAAAAGTAAAGTAAAGTTCGGCTGTAGGAGCGTTCGAGATGAAGATACTTCGTAAGATCTACGGTCCAGAATGCGTGGAAGACACGTATCAAATAAGATGGGACGATGAGCTGTATAAGATGTATGCCGACACTGATATAGTCAAGCGTATAAAAATCCAGCTGCTTCGCTGGCTGGGTGATGTTGAGCGAATGGAAGAAAGCGCTCCGCGTAGAAAGGTGTTTTATTCGAGCCACGGTGTAGGAACACGCAAAAGACGTCCTAATCTCCGTTAGAAAGACCAGGTAAAGAGGCGACTGGCGACCAAGACCGATCATCGGTTATAGTGCCAGCAATTCAGTTGAAACGAAAATGTTATGCTGCCATATCACTAATTTAATATCTAATAAATTTTGAAGATTTTCAACAGTCAAATTTTATATATTGGGAAATAGGTCTGCGGTCTTTTTTAACATCGATTAACCTTGACCTACTTTTTCACACATATTTAGCAAGAAAATAGAAGAAATGGTTTTAGTTAAAACAAAAAAAAAATATTTAATAAATTATAAATTTGTGGATTTAAGTTGTTTGCTATGGCAACACTTCATTGCAATTAAAAATATGAATGGAAGACAACTCTGGCTGAATTGTAAGTTTTTTATGTTGCTCTTCTGCTAAATAATACAACAATAAATATTCACAAATACAAAAATTCACAATAATAGCGTCGGCAATCTGTAGTGAAAATAGTAATTTTTTTTTCAAAAATACCAAAAATACATAACTCCAGATCGTGAATACCGCTAGTGCAAATACCCATTCCATTTACTACTTCTACTCAGCCATTGGCTTTAACTAAAATATTTATTGATTTAATATTTGGTTTTGCATCATTGCGCCTGCCAACAGTCAAACGCCATACAGCAATTCTTAATTATGAAAAATTATTGCTTATTTTTTTCTTCTCCTTTACTGTTATCGAACAAAACACAATTGAGCAGTAAAATGTGAATGGAAATTACTATTCGCTATTATTAATTGCATGTACATACGAGTATAAGGTAAATAGTATCTTTTTTGATAATGAACCTTATTTCGTCATATGCAGATACCAGAACAGGGAGGTCTGAGGAAAACGAATCGGGCAAATGCTAATATCGAGAATGAATATCTGAATGTGGTCTTCGAAATGTTTGCTTTCTAGTGAAAGCATCAATCTCACTTTCCAACACCAAGCCACGATGATATGGTTTATTTCGACACTATCAGTGATAAAAGTGGGCGAAGTACAGCTTCTGGCTCATTTCAAAATAAAGAAAGCTACAACGAGGTTGTTTTTAGAGAATTAGCTAGAGATAACCATTAGCAATTTGAACCTTTTCATTTATGAACAGAGAAAATATTTTAGCACCAAAGAAATTTTTTTTTTTGGTTTCAAATTTTGAATTAACCTTGAAATGCGTTTATCAAAACGTTAACACATGTAATTCTCAAACCGAGAATGTAAAAATTAATTAATTATATCGAAAGTGTAGAATATAAATAAATATTACGATGATTATCAGAAATCGGTATCTTAACATTATACTCGTTTTGTATTTTTCTATTAATGAAGTGTGTAGTTATTCATTGCTTAAATTGAAAAGTTACTTATACTTTGCATTTGAATGCATTGAATAATATATGCTAAGTTAAGGTAAGGCATCATTTGTTATTAAATTGTGTAAAAAGTTGTAATTTCCTAAAAGCTTCAATCTCTGGTCTATTGTTTTTATTCATTTCGAATTGTAATTACCATCACATCGAATATTCATATAACTTGATTCATTACGTAAATTTAGATATGTAAATAATATTTATTACTTTCTTACTCAATTTCTAAGCGCATTACATAAAACTGTGGGCATTTCCATCTTGAAAATTAAATAAATTTAATCATTCCTTAGAATTTGAATGAGCACTTAATTATCTAGAAATTTTTTGACAAGTTGTGTGCTAATGAATCTTTTTGTTTACTTTTAGCAAGGTTTTTGTTTAAACAATACTTTACGATAATTGGTAGAGTCTGTAACTCGTTTCTGTAATTCTCCGAGTATTATTTTCTCCAACCTTTGTCGCTTGTTGTAACGTCATTGTGAACTTTTTTTTTATGTTGAAAGCGTGAAATTAGAGAAGCGAGTTGGATTTCGAGACATCTGCTCAAGTAGGTGCTACGTCATAATTTTCAGGAACCACTCGGCTTAGTTACCTCTGTAACGAGCTTCTGGATCTAAGACGTATCTATGATATTTACCATATAAAATGTAATTAACAAGCAAATGATAGACGTTAAATATCCGACGCATCCGACTAGAGTGTAGTCGTTCAGATCAATAAATTTTAATTTTTATATTGGGCAACTTAAATGACAGAGAATAGGACTATTGTAAGTTTGACAGCTCACTATCGTGAATATTACGATTGATGATTTGGTTTGGTGCATTTTTGTAATTTTTAAAATTCACTTTTCTAAAAAAAAAATCTAAAAAAAAACGATTTTATTAAATAAAAGTGCACCGTTGAAGAGAGCGAAGAGCGAGACGAGGAAGAAAACTAAGAAATGATTCCAATGTTTGGGATATGATTTCCAAAATATACACAAGATTGAGAACAAACTTCTACACACTGAATGTTCAATTGTTGCGCAAAAACAGATATGACTTATGACCTAAAACTTATGAAAAATTTATCCAGCTACATTTTTTGATAAATTGACAAAGAAAAGATAAATCTTTAACTGAGCTTAGGTAAATTGTAAACAAAAATCGTGTGTTATTCACTGATGTGCTTGGGTAAACCATATTTTATTCAATTTGCCTAAGCATCTTGTGAAATCTGAATAGGACTTCGATGAATATTTATCATAGTTTTACATAAAATTACCTAAGTACTTTGGTATTTTGTTTAAGCTCTTTGCACAATTGTGTATTCACAATGACTCTCAAACTAACTGATGAATCAATTAAATCGCTATGAAAATATGGCAACAGCAATTATTTCCCATTATTTAAAAGTGAAGGAATTCTTGTGCTAAAAAAACACTTTTCTTTGTAAAATTACAAAATTATAAGAATGATTTCCTTAAGTTTATCACTTCAAAGAGAGAAATTTCCCATAAATGTACTTACTTACTTACTTAGCTGGCACTACAACCGATGATCGGTCTTGGCCGCCTCCACAAAGCTCCGTCAGTCACTTCAGCAATGCGCGCGCTGGCGCTAGTTGATAAGGCCAAGTGCAGTCAGGTTGCCCTGCACCTGGTCTTTCCAACGGAGATTAGGACGTCTCCTTCTGCGTGTTCCTCCACCGTGGTTCGAATAAAACACCCTTCTAGCCGGAGCGCTTTCTTCCATTCGCTCAACATGACCCAGCCAGCGAAGCCGCTGGAGTTTTATACGCTTGACTATGTCAGTGTCGGCGTACAGCTCATACAGCTCATCGTTCCATCTTATTCGATACACGTCGTCCACGCATACTGGACCGTAGATCTTACGGAGTATCTTCCTCTCGAACGCTCCTAACAGCCTCTCATCATTGATGGTCAATGTCCACGCCTCTGCGCCATACATTAGGAAGGGAAGGATGAGAGACTTATAGAACGTTATTTTCGTCGGTCGAGAGAGGGCTCTACTTCTTAATTGCCTACTGAGCCCGTAGTAACACCTGTTGGCAAGAGTTAGTCTCCGCTTGATCTCAAGGCTGACATTATTGTTGGTGTTTATGCTGGATCCTAGATAAATGAAATCCTTGACGACTTCAAAAGTGTAGTTGTCAACAGTGACATTTTGTCCAAGACGCCGTGACTCTTTGTTTGTTGACACAAGGTATTTCGTTTTGTCCTCGTTCACCACTAGACCCACACGACGAGACTCCCTTTCCAGGTTGGAGAATGCTGCACTGACTGCTCGAGCGTTTTTGCCAATGATGTCAATATGATCAGCGTATGCTAGCAGCATGACACACTTGTAGAAGATAGTGCCAGAGATGTCGATGTTCGCAGCTCGAATTATTTTCTCCAGCATAAGGTTAAAGAAGTCGCACGATAGGGAGTCACCTTGTCTGAAACCTCTTTTGGTAAATGTACATAAATGTACAAATATAAATAATACCTATATAGTAAGATTTTATTAATTTTTGGCAAGTAATTTTTTATTAATATGTAGTAATTTTTTATATTTAACAGAATAACTGAAATAGTCGAACAAAACAGCATATGTTCATTAAATATTGTAGTACATATTTAAAAATAAGTAGTAGAATTTAAGCAATTTTGAAAACTAATTTATTACTCGAAAATTATTCAATGAAGTACTTCGACTACGTGAACTAAAATTTTATGTTTTTCGTCTAATTTTGTGTATCTTTGACAAAGCTTTGACAATATGTTAAAAAACTTAGGTGATTTTGTCTAAAAGAATATTAAGCTCTATTCTTTGGGTACAAGGACTACATCGATATCAAATTTGCGCTTTTAGAAATTTCAATAAACTAACTAATTAAAATATATTTTAAACTATTTAAAAATATATCAGTTTATTGGAACTTTCATTTGTACCTTTACTTCTTAACATTTGTTCAGCCAAAACGAAATTCCCAGGAATCGATCAGCTAATTTCGACCAATTAGAAGTCGAAAGATGATCACTTCTGACCGATCGAATTGAAAATCGCAAACTTAAATTAGCTGATCGTTCAACAATAGTCGATCGAGATTTGCAATATGACCCAAATCACTTTTTCAGTGTGTACAACCAACAACACAGTATCTTTGGAATATCACACAGTATGTTTTGTACAAAATTAACACGCACGACATCAGTGCATACGAAAAGCTCGGCCTAGGCCCTCCATGGGCTGTTGTTACATTAAAAGATGAAAAAAATTTTGATAATAGTAAGGATAGGTTTTTTATTTTGTCATGTATGCGCTATAAACTTTGAGATGACTCGAAAAATAAACAATTCAAAGTAAAAGAGAATAGAGATGATCTTTAAAGATAAAATAAAAGAAAATTTATTGCATGTTACTTGCAGTCCAGTGTTGCGGCGAGTAAAGCAATTTCACATTGCATGATGTAATTTCTCATTGTTGCAACAACAAAGCAAAAAGAAAAAGAAGTAAAGAAACAAAAGTGAAGGAAAAACATGACAAGAAAAGAAAAATATGTACTCATAAAGGGCGAATACCTAAAAACATTACCTTCAGATATAGTAATACATATTTAAAGGGTGTCCCAAAAAGAATACACGATTTATTTTAAAAATAAAGCTCATATTTTCTGAGCGAGTGGAGCATTGTAAAGTAAACATGTTCCGATTAAGTATGGAATAATATAACCGACAAATAGACCATGCGGCTCTGATCACAGACACTTGCTTCTCTTTGCATGAAATTTACGATAAAATTTTGAGAAAAATGTAGCTCTATCTCTTGATGATGACGCGTTGCTTGAGTTCATGAATTGTTTGTAGTTTATTCGCATAGACCTGGGATTTCCTAAATCCCCAAATAAAGAAATCTCACGAACTTAGTGGCCAGATGATTCGGTCTGGAAATCGTTTCTCCAATAAATCGATGGTTTCATGCGCGATGTGGCAGGTGGCACACCTCGACCTGCTGAAACCAGATGTCCTCCACATCCATACCGACAAGTTGAGTCCACAAAAACTCCGTTATCATGTTCCTGTAACGAATGCCCTTCACAGTCAATGCATTTCCGGGCTCATTTTCACAATGATAACGCGTTGTTTCTTTGACTAACGCTACATTTTTATAATAAGACAACTGCTGTTAAATTTCAGAAAAAAATCAAAAATGGCATCAAATTTAAATCGTGCACTCTTATTGGAACACCCTATACATACTATGTACATAGACAGGTAGGTAGGTAGATAGGTTGTTCGGCAAGTGTTCTATGCTATTAGAATCGACAAGTGCTGCACGCAATGAAAGATTGTACACAAAAAGGTTTAACCTTCTGTATTCCATCAACACAAACGCACATAGTACATCAATATACACTTAAGAAAGTACTACAAACTTACGCGAGTAGGCGCTCGAGTAAATAAAGAAAAAGTTACAAGTTAGTTACATAAACTTTTAGATAGATGTTGAAAATTAAGTTGAAAATTATACTCATAGAGCTGGATTGCACTTAAACGAAGGTGTCAATTGCTACTATTCCTTGGAAGGGTTGGTATATGTCTTCCAGACAGAAGTTTTCGCCATCTTTAAAGTAGCGGAATGGATAATTGAAAGAAAATGGCGCGGTAAACGTATAGGTGTCTGTAGTGACAGTCAGGCTGCGCTTAAGAGTCTGGAGAACGCGAGAATTACTTCCAAGATTGTCCAAGAGTGTAAGAGGAAACTTAGATCAGTCACAAGACTGAATCAGCTCCATCTTATCTGGGTTCCTGGGCACTGTGGAGTGCCTGGGAATGAGAAAGCCGACGAGTTGGCCAATTATGGATCAAAAAACATGCCTTTGGGACCAGAGCCAATAGTCGGGACTAGTTTGGCAGGTGCCATGCATTGGATAAAATCTTATGCTAATGATTTACATTACATTACATTTACGCTGGTCCAATCTGGACATCTGTAAAACGGCTAAATGTATTGTGATTTGTCCAAATAGAAAGGCAGCAGAATTCCTTCTTAAATTAGGAAGGAAGGACCTTCGCCAGATGGTGGGACTCATCACAGGGCATAATCCATGGGGCCAACATATGACCACCATCGGCATCACCGAGGACCCGACCTGCACATCTTGTCTGGAAGAGGTGGACAGCACAGAGCATTTTCTCTGCACATCTGCCGCCTTTGCCAGAACGCAATGGGTTTCGATGTCATAGGAATGGACAAAGTTCACTCCTTCCCCTTCTACGATCTTCTGAGATTGGTGAGAGAATCCGGAAAATTTGCGGAAGAGAACGTAGTCCCCCTATAACCCCTTTTTTCGACTTTTTCCCTCTTTTTCTCTAACCCCTTACTTGCTGTCACTTCTTTTCCTAGGCCTTAAGTACAATAGCTTGAGTGCTTGAGGAACTGTCCTGCACTCGTAGGTCAGGTTCTCGGCCTTCTTCACATCCATCTATCCATCAATCCATCCATACTCATAGAAAACTAAACATGATTTCTAGTTATTTCTACATTGTACCATATTAAGTATACGATTGGGTTGAAGAAGAGTTAAAAAGTTCATATTATGATGCAATTATAGTATTTACTTCACCTAAATGAATGGAATGAACTTTCAAATAGAACACAATAACGGAAAATATATATAACAAACGAATTAATCAATCAATCAATTCAATCGCAATATTTGACCTTTCTTGCGATGGAATAGGTAAGCTTGCGTTACCAATATTAAAAGGATATTCAACTCGACGTTGTACGTCAAACATTTTACATAAGCAACTAAGTAAATAAAGGCATAGCATAATGTACATAATGTTCGTAAATAACGAAAAGAATACATTTACGAAAGCAAATACAAATTGTATCGTTTCATTTGAGTTTTATTTACAAATTGAAATTATATGGTACATATGTTAAATATTTTAACTTGGCCTGGCCTGGCCTGACCTGACCTGACCTGGTTTCGTTCTTTTTCTCTCTTTTATGTATTTTTTTTTTTAGAAATGATGTAATTTGGCTACTACTACATACATACAATTAAGCTTTAGTGTTTCACTATAACATGGCAATATGGCACAAGAAGTTATACTTTATCACAGACTAAACGAATAGGGCACAGCACACCTTGTCCTTATATACGAGTTCATACACCATGTAATCATATATTCTCATACAAATTTAGCAATTTCAATAAGTGTACGTATGGTGAGTATTTATGTATTTTAAACGACACGAGAATTAGTTTCATGCCCACTTTCGGTACACATGTCTCACAAGTTCAAACTTCAGCTTCTTTTTTTAGACTAATAAGATTCATGAAATTCAAGTGATTGCAAAATTTTGACATTCCTGCAATGAAGAAACTGGAAGAAATTTAGCTATTCTTGTCATATGCATGAGCGAGAGAATCTCCCTAATGTAATGAATTCTAAAGGTAGGTACCATATTTAAGGAATATAGATTTGCTAATTCCTTTGAGTTTTAAAACAAATTATATATCGCTCGTTTGGTGCAAGACTGTCATAACTGAAAAAACATACACTTAAAAAAAAAGGCATTTATTATTCCGACAATGACAATATCTCTACTCACGTCAAGGATTCATAACGATGTTTACACAAGATAAAGCACTAAATAACAGTTATTCCTTTTTTTGATTTATGACACTCTAGCTGCAAATGAACAAATATAACACGCACAACATGAGTGGATGAGAAAAGCTCGGCCTTTGGCGCTACATGCGGTCATAGTCGACACTGATAAACTGAAGTTCATTATGGTAAAGGCATAACACTTGCCACAATGGCTGTCTATCTCTTTATCTGTGTCCTGTGTGATTGCATTCCCTCTCTCATTCTCCCTCCTTCTTCCCCCCCACCGATCAATCTTCCTTCCATTCAATACAATGCTCTGCATTGATTGGGGTACACCCTGTGTGTATCAATAAAATAAAAATTAAAAAGAAAAAACGAGCGATATGTTTTTTTTCAATTCATTTCCAATAAATTTAATATCCTTCTGCTTTTTATACCTGCCATTTTGAAATAATAACATCATTTCAACGTTGAATATTGCAAAAGGGTACTCAAATATGAAAGAAAAACATATGCATAGACTTCATACTTCATACTTACATGCATCCATATTTATCGACATAAAACACACTCCCAAACATGATGGCTGACAGACAACCAACTAACAAATTGAAATTTGTATTTTCCATACCATAAATGGCCGGCTTCGTATGCACATACGTATTTCATAGATATTGGGGAAAAAAGAGCAAGTATAAAAGCACACAGAGGGAATAAAAAAGCTTGAACAAGTATGTATGTATCTAATACAAAAAAAAAGTAGGAATAAATTAAATTACAACCTAAAAAAGGTTACTGATGTCTATGCACTTAACAGGGTTACCAACTGGTGTGTTTTCTCCCGGGGGATTTTATATTTTCTATTATTTCTATTATTTATTATTATTTGAGGCGGCCAAGACCGATCATCGGTTGTAGCGCCAGCTAAGTAAGTAAGTAGATTTTATATTTTCTTCGGGCTTCGTTTGTTTGAAGTTGTGGTTCGATGCTCGAACTCAATTAGCGCTTACGAGCCATTTTATAGTTATATCCTCGCTTATTTTTGGATAGTTTCAAACGATTGGTTACAGCCATTTTGTTTGGTTTTGATATTTAAGTAGATTATTGATGTTGGTTTTGGAATAAGGTTATCGAAAGTTTCCTTCCTGGAAACTTTCGATAACCTTCAATGACTGCTGGGCATTAGCAGAGGAAGTGAACTACCGTTTCGTTTTCTTCTGGTATTGTAAGGCTGCTTGCACTCGAATGTGCTAGAAACCAGTGATAACTGCCGTCAGTCTTAACCAGAGAGCAGGGCACAAAATCGTAAATCCGTTAATTAAGGTGCTGGTTATGCTGGTGTTCACTGTTCGACGAACACATAATATTTTACTCTCTCTCTCGTGCTCGGTGTCTTGGTTACATTTGTGTTCGTTACAGAGTTGCTTTTTGTCGAAATTCCGTTTTTTTAACACTATATTGTTCGCAACGGCAACACTAAATGGTTAACCAAAAAACTTTAAACGATTTTATCAATATGGAGCGTGAAATTAATAACAAAATTGAAAAATTATGAAAATAATATGATTTTTTTTCAAGACGAGCAAATATTTATTCGAGGGCGTATCGTTAAGAGCATTGAACGCATAAAATCGGCTTCATTTCAGCGTGACACATTGAAATTCAATCATATACAATGTCTATAATACATACTACTTATATCAATTAAATAAATGAAAGCCGAAAAAAAGTAGTAATAATAATAACACGCGCTATAATAACAAGTTAACATAACAAACAAACAAAGCGTTACAAACAAACCAAGTTATGCATCATTGGCTTGCATGACAATTTTGGATTTTGTGAAATATTCAAATTATTTAATTTGGTAGTTAGTCGTTACAACTAGTCGACCATCAATTTATTAATAATTTTACAGTTGTTGTTGTTGTTATTGTTGTTTGATGAACATAGTAATAATGTCAGTCAGCCCGACAAACGGACAAAGGAATAAACAAAATGACGTACATAGTTTATATAGACCGCAATATGCACATCAGTCATTATCGTAAGTATGTCAAGTGAAATTAGTTATGAGAAATTAAATATTAAAATATTTAAAACTGAAAGTAAATGAAGACGATAGATACGATAATTATTGTGGAAAGAGGATATGAAAAAAATCAGAGCACTGCACAAAGACAACAGCAACAAATTATTGGGTAAAATAAAACCAGTTTCGATTTACTGGTGGAGGCAGCAGATGATGCCCTCCTCGTAATTGCATGATATATAAAACTTTATTAAAAGTGTACAGGAAACACCTGCCGCCGCGGCAGATGATAACTTGTTTTAAAAAACTACAGGAAGAATATGAATGTTCATACATATGTACATATGTATGTATGTATGTACCTATCTTTTGGATAGGAAATATACCATAAAGAGATTGGCATCATTTAGAGCTGGAAACATTAAAACATTTTCTTCTGCAGCTCCAACAATGTATAAGTCAATAATAAATAAGTATAATATAATACTTACTTATATTGCAAAATCAAAGAATTAACTAGACTAAAATCAGACCGATATTCAGTGACTGAATGAAAATCTGACCGAAAACAATACCCAATATTAGATCAGTTTCAGATCAAGACCTGAAATAAGCGGAAGAAACCTAATGCCAAAAGGAAGATCAAAAATAAGCCCAGAATTCGTCCGCCTAACGGCAGATAAGGAATCAAACAGATCAGGATTCATACCAAACCACATAAAAATACTACAAATCATGCCATAAAACCAATATTCAAACTAGACAGACTGAAAATTACACCAAAACTCAGATGAGTACTCAAACGAGAACTCAGGCAAAATTGTTATAAAAAATCAGACGAAATCCAGGCCGCAACCAAAGTAGGATCAATATTTAAGTTAACACGCAGACAAATAATCGAAACAAACCTCATGCCAAAAGGAAGATCAAAAATAAGTCCAGAATTCGTCGGGTTACAAACCAATAGACAGGCCAAACGGCAGATCAGGAATCAAACAGATCAGGATTCATATCAAACCACATACAAATACTAATAATCATGCCATAAAATCAAACCTAAAAACAGATCGGAAATAATATCATACTAAAATCATTATCAGCCTCTGCAAAGGACGGACAGCTACAAACTGAGGCCCTGAAATTTCATATCTATTGTAGCGAATGGCAAGATTTAAGTTCTTATGGCCAGCTAATTTAACACTATATGGTATTCTGGTAGATTAAGGAAAAAAATAAACTCTTCTCATATATTCAACATACATATCTAATTTACTTATTCAAGCGTTTAGTCTAATATATGGTACACAGATTCAAGGTCTGAGTTGCTGGATAAAAAGCTCACAATCTACTATATGTGGCATGCATTGGAAATGTGATATAGATATTAATAACATTTAACACTTTTATACTCGAAATAAATCCATTTAGCAATTTTTACAAGTTCTAATTTTATAATAACTACTAACTTAACTAGTTAAATACTAGAAAACAAAATCGATTGAGCTTTACCTTTGTACATAGTATAAACATTCGTTGTACAAGAATATTCGATATAAAATTAGTTCTGGTAAAAAAAAATTCCCGTATTCGTTTCATGCTCTAAATATTTTACTGCTAAATAAAAAATAATAAAAGAAACAAACAGATTTTGTCAAAAACAAAAAGAAGAATTAAATAAAATCTTAGGTATTAATATTTTGTGATATTTTCGGCAACAGTTCGAGTAGTTATTTAAGATAGATAAAAGTTAACTTTTCAAACTTTTTTTATTTATAATTTTTTCCTTTTTGTTTATTTAAAATTTTCCATTTTTTCCATTAAATCATTCACTCACGCATACATTTTGCATGACTTCTCTGTATTAATTATAACTAAGTATGTAGAATATGATATGCATAGAGTATAGAAACAATAGCACACCTTTACAACAGGCTGACTAAATATTTAAATGATGAATGAATGAATCATTTGAAGATGTTGTGTGTTTTGTATGAAAAATGTAACTCAAATGAATCATGTATGACATTTATGGATTTATTTTATATGTGCTTAAAATGTAGGATGGAAAATTTTCAAATCGGAGCTTTGACTTACAATGTCATTTAGATAAGAATTACGATCGGCAGGTAGTCAGCCCTGAGTTGTATCTTTATACAATATCTATTGATAAGAAGATATTATTCTATATCGCTATTATTACCTGAAAATAAAACAAAATTAAAAAATGAATATAATATTGTATTAAATTAAATGATATCTATGAATACATAAAAATATTATTTATTTGTTAATGTTGTCCTAATAACGTGGGAAAGTGCCCTTTTTGGATCATTCTAGTTATAGAGATATTACCTGGTAATTCGAGAATCGAGTGGTAAAATTTCATATCCTAAATCTTTTCTAAATAAATTTTGGAGCCGTAAACTTCGGTCCAATGGTAAAGAATTTTTAAGAGCTTAGATCGATAAATCATTTCCTCCCATTTACTTTTTAAAGTTAATTTTATTTAAATATTGTCCGCGGCTACGCTTCAAGTGGTCCATTCTGAAGGTCCAATTTTGGCTCACTTTTTCACACATTTCGAGAATCACAGGAATCTCACCAATGACGCGTTAGCTTCCAAAGCAGCCATCGTGTTTGGCTTGTCCCTATAGACAAGAGACTTAACATAGCCCCATAAAGAACAGTCTAACGGGGTCAAATCACACGATCTTGGTGGCCAAGTGACTGCTCACCAAAACGTGAGATAAACTGCTCACCAAATTCGCCTCTTAATTGATGCATGGTTTCGCGTGCAGTGTGAAATGTGGCATGGGGCACCGTTCTGTTGGAACCACATGTCGGCCGAGTCCAATTCTTGCATTTTCGGCAATAAAAAAAGTTTGTTATCATCGAATGTTCTTCATTGACTGTAACCTTGCAGCATGTTAAATAAATCGACGCCCTCGTACCATGAACCTACTACTATAGCATTTCCAATCCAATCCAATTATACATACGAGTATAAAGGTTTGCCATTGTCAGCCAAGAGAAAATTTATCAGGTTCTCTATTTTAGCTTCTTCGATTGCGCTTAGTTTCAACTCCAGACATTCTAGGCAGCAGTCCTGGACGTACCACATACCTACAACAACCAAGGTGACCAAAATGCAGACCTAAGACCTTAGACTACAACTCTCAGACGAGTAATCATATCAAAACTCAGACCAATATTTAAAGCAGAATTTAAACCAAAAATCAAACCGGAACTCAGACCAATATTTAGAGCAAAATTGCAACCTAAAATCAGACCGGAACTCAAACCAATATTTAGAGAAAAATTACAACCAAAAATCAGACCGGAACTCAGACCAATATTTAGAGCAAAATTCAAACCAAAAATCAGACCATAACTCAGACCAATATGCAGGCGAAATCTCAATTGAAATGCAGACCGAAACTCAAATGAAATTTAGAACAAAACTTAAACGAAATTCAAACTGTAAATCGGACCAAATTCAAACCAAAACTCTAGCAAGTATTCAGGGTAAACCAAAAACCGAATCAAAAGTCTGATCGAATTTAAGTGAAAAATCATACCAGAACTCAAACCACACCAGTCCAGCACATATGAAATACACACAAGACGACAAACAACATGTCCAATCTTTAATGTTTAGAAATTGCCTCGAATAATTTGGAAATCAAAACTAAGAGGATGGTCAACCTGGATGGCCGAATGAATGAGTGTTAGACAAGAGTCCCAGATTCGAATGCTAAATATATTGAGGCATTTTGACAATAAGAGAAATTGCTTCTTTTTCCATAACATAAACATTAATCAAACACTCCAACTTAACCCTAGCAGGAGTGTTAGCCATATCGATATACTTATTAATACATACAGTAAGTAAAAACCAATAACCTCAATGTATCTATGTTAACGTGAACATATTCGCATGAAACATTTATCGTTGGAAAAGTAAAGTTCACCACTTTCATTCGAATATGTTGGCATTAACGCAAGTAAAATTAGGTAAGAAGTCACATACAATAACAGTAGAATAGTTTTTTTTTTATTTTAACATTCTCACACAGTACAGAATCACCGAACATGCGGGAAGAGTATAATATTGTGAATGTAAAAGTGCGCTCTCACTCACACGACCATACCAAGAAAGTGTTTTATTTTTCTTTTCGTTTCACACCCATTTAGTGCTCACTCATTTCGTTCGTCGTGCATCTTCGACGTTCGCAAATGATTCTGTACTGTTTATAGCAATTTTGCGTTTTTTAGTGTAATGCATTCGAATTCAAAAATATGTACTCGTAACAAAACGCCCAAAGAGAAAGCCAAATCAATTCTATAAATATGCAAAATCTGTCTTGGTATAGTATATTTGATGATAAAGTAACCAAAATTACTATATATTTAACATATGAGACGATTTTGTATCAATTATTTTTTTCTGTTTTGCATTGAATGATAGTAAATACTAAAACATAACTAACAAAATTTCACTATGTACATAGTATTTACTACATATTACCATATATATAGATTAGATCGTAGATAGTAGACAAAAACCTATTATACAGTACCGGACAAAAGTATATCACCTTTTGCTTCTTATCTTATAACTTAATCATATGTAAAGTTATAGGGCTGATATTTCTGTATGTTTAGTCGGAGGGTATAACACATTAAATAGCCAATCAAGAGTTAATGTTTCTACATTTAATTAATTTTAAAATCAGTTAAAATTAAAAACTGATCATTTTCCATCAACAAACTTTTTATTAAAAACTGACTTTTTTATTAGCTTTTAGCTAATATTTTCTTGAATAGCCGTTAGCTTTAATAACGGCTTGGCATCTTCGAAGCATGGAATTGATTAATGCGTCAATTGTGGACTGGGGAATCTTCACCCATTCTTCCTCCAATTGGGCGAATTTTTCGTCTATGTTCCTTGGCCCTTTTGTGTCTAACGCACCTTTCAAGATATTCGCACACATGTGCTCAATGACGTTAAGGTCAGGAGATTAGTTAGACCATTCCATTCGGGTAATTCTTCGATGATGAAATCATTCTTGCTCATCGGCAGAAGGATGTTTACGGTATCTTCCTGGCATATGAACTCACGGCCCAGATAGCGACGTGCATATGGAAGCATCTTGTTTTGTAAAACGTGTATGTAGACATAGCGGTCCATGATGCCTTTTATGTGATGCAAAGGACCTATGCCATGAGCAGAGAAGCAGTCTCAAACCTTGCATGATCCACCTCCATGATTCATTGTTGGTAATTGGTACATGGGATCAAATCGTTTGCCCTGTGGTCGTCGTATCCACTTTATATCAATTTATACTACATATTTTCTGACAGAGATATGTGGCTTTTCAGCAGGACGACGACCGTCCTGAACCTGCCTCTTGTAGCTGACGACGTTTTGCTCATTTGAAGAGCATATTTCCCGCAAAATATTCACAGTACGTCACGGATGGCTGAGTGATGTGCAAAGTATGTTCCTATCTGTCAACTGCGAAGAAAGACAGGGCCTTTCTTTGCTTTCTTTACATACAACTGTCCCCTGGATCCGACAACGTTTTAAAACTTTACTTATTGTTGACCTGGAAATTACCATTAGGTAAACTCAGCATGGGTGGGTCCTCTTTTTCATCCTGCAACAATCACTTACTGTTCCTTTTCGTCGAGGAGTCCACAACCTCCTCGTATCTTTCCCATATTTTTAAAAACAAAACTATACACGCTACGCGATAAAACATTCGATTGAGATAGAATAATAGTAACTGCCAGATCTTACAAAATTTGGTTCAAACAATCGTACGTGACATGCCCGCCCTTCTTTCATAATAACACCAGCAGAGAGCATAACTTTTTTAAAAGTTATGAGGAAAAACATAAAGGTGGTATCTTTTTGTCTGGTACTGTATTTCCTGAATATTCTCAATGTTCCATACTAAACTTAGATATTTGCCGAAAAATATCGCTAATATAAAAACGGCGAAAAAACCTGTTTTCAAATATTTATGTACAATCATATCGGTATGATATAGAAAAACAATGCCGCATATACGGGTATTTTATAGCAATGACATTGTCATCGTATCTGACAAACACGTAATTACCTTATTTGCTTCTATCATAATGCAAAAACTACTAAACGCTCTGTCTGCTGCGAAACACCTTTTTGCTAAATTATCTCAACTGATATTGCCAACAAGAAAACAGAAAACACAAAAACAATCAAGCAATCATTTCTCTTTTTTCAGGGAGCTTAAATCTTAAATCTTTTAATGACGTTGTAAATTATAAAAAGCAGAAAAAAATTATTAAAAAAATATGAATTTAATATGAACATAAAACTTGTTGATTAAGAATTTTTGAATTTTTTCCAAAGAAATGGAATTTAATATACAGATGAATATAAAAAACTGTCTACGTAAACATTTCACTTCCATAATCATGTATTTTAGAATTAAAAGAACACAAGTCTGAAGAACCTTCGAACTGAAGAGATGATGCCCAGAAACCCTGCAAAAGAAACCTCATCAACGATTGGCACCTCAAACTAGACAATTTATTGTTTAACCCTCTAGATCACAAGCTTTATCACATTGTATAGTGAATTCCCCAAACTTTCATAATAATTCGCCTATGAGCTGCGATGTGTATTACAGCCGCTGGAAGCAATCAAAGTCAAAAATGTTCGAAAATCGGAAACATTTATTATTTAGAATGAGTTTGAGAATTTTGGTTAAAAATAAAAAATACTTCCCGGGATACTAACGTTATATAAAAAGTCTATGACTAGCTAATAATAGGAACATTTAATATAAATTGTCAGTAAAAAAATCAGTAAAAAAAACAAATTGCTAACAGGCTCAAACAATCACAATTGCTTTGTGGGATTCGGACGTCCCAATTTCATAAGTCCGCGTCACTTATTTTTGTTTGAGTTCTTGACAACAGATCTTTGCTTTTTACATTGATATTTAACTAGTATAATTTTTTTAGTTCAATCAAAAATTTGGGAACTAGAGAGTTAAACCTCAAATCGTTATAGCAAGATTCGACCGCCAATACGGTTTCCGTCGAAATCGCTCTACGGGCGTTCTCATGACGGCCCTCACCGAGCACTGGTACCATAGTGTCCATGACTTCAGTAAGAGCTCTTTATATTTCAAAGGCGTTTGACAGAGTATGGCATAAAGCACTGGTGTCAAAACTGATTGCGTATGGGGTCGGGAGTAACTTTACACGATGGATCACGAACTTTCTAAGCGGCCGCTCTATCTGTGTTGTAATAACTGGCATTGCTTCGGAAGATCGTGCCATTAATGCTGGATTGCCGCAGGGTTCGGTTCACTCACCTACCCTTTTCCTTGTCTTCATTAATGACCTTCTGTCATTAACGAAGAATCCCATTTACTCGTTTGCAGATGACAACACCATATATCATTTATATACCTGTTTAAAACGCCCTAACTCTTTGGAGATTAAGAGGAAAAGGAATATTATGAATGACTCACTCAATAATGATATTCAGTCAATCTCCGAGTGGGGTCTTACGAATAGAGTTGAGTTCCCTAACTCTTTGGAGATTAAGAGGAAAAGGAATGTTATGAATGATTCACTCAATAATGATCTTCAGTCAATCTCTGAGTGATATAGAATTGAGTTCAATGCGAGTAAGACCCAATGCTGTCTCTTATCTCACAAACAAGTTCTCCCATCCCCTCCCCATCCACGCCGCTTATAACTACTTCTCCCTTTTTCTTTCTCCCACCTATCAATCTTCCTTCCAATCAACACAATGCTCTGCTCTGTATCAAACAAAAAAATGGACTTGTTTTGAAAAATAGGAACTGATTGAACTACTCTCACTTTAAGGTAATATATTTTCCACACAATCTTTAAAATTTTCATTATCAAGGGGTCGAATTAATCAATTGAATTTCAATGTCAAAACTCAAATAACTCAATAACTCAACTCAAGAACTCATAATTCATTCATTTGTTCCGAATATTCATTAAAAATTAGCATTCATCACTGCTATTGCCATTCAATTGTAAAAACAGTATGAATTAATATTGACATACTAAATTCGATTGAAATATTGATAATATGTAAAAACAATACTCGTAATACTCGTTAATAATAAAGAATATGGAATAAATGAAATAAAAGAATTGTGTGATTGTTGCTAGAATTTTTATTATTATTATTATGACGACAACTGTCATCATCACAAAGTAAAAGCAAAAATATGCAAAAAAAAAAAAAAAACAAACATAACACAACAATATTAGTTACCAATAGTAACCGTGTAACCATGTAATAAAATAATATAAAAATAAAAAGGTGTTCTTTGTGAAAAAACTCAATTGAATTGGTTGTAAATCTAAAGAGTCGACGAGTAAGTGCGAATTTGTAAGCTTCTAATTGGCGAAGCTAATAAATTTTTAAAGTTTTTTGTAATCCATTTCTTGTACCGTATGATTATTTTTAGCTTTTATTATGATGTTAGAAAATAGTTAGAAATAAATACTGATCGATCTTCTCAGTTTTAAACAAAGCTCTTTAAAGAGGTGTACTAACCAGCGGGGGTAACGATGGGCCTACAGAATATTTTCATAAGAATCATAACTCCGTTTTTTGTTTTAGTTTCGTGACAATTCGAATTCCACAATTCAGAGTTTCAGAGTTTCAGAATTTACAATGGTTGAAAAAAGGAGGCACAAAAAACATAAAAAATAAAAATTGTGTGCGTCAGTGGGACGCCCTACAGAAGTTTATTTCTTCAGAACGTTTGCGTTTAAAAATCTAACGATTTTTGTTTGAAATGTAAAATTTGACGAGAAATTGATGGGCAGCGCCCTCTATCAATCGAGTATGAATAATTTTTTTTTTTATTGATATATTTAACAGACAGGGTGTACCCTTATGAATGCAGAGCATTGTGTTGAATGGAAGGAAGATTGATAGGTGAGAGGAAGAAGAAGGGAGAATGAGAGAGGGAATGTGATCACACAGGACACCGATAAAGAGATAGGCAGCCATTGTGGCAAGTGTTATGCCTTTACCACAATGAACTTCAGTTTATCAGTGTCGACTATGACCGCATGTAGCGCCCAAAGGCCAAGCTTTTCGCATCCACTCATGTTGTGCGTGTTATATTTGTACATTTCCTTCATACTCGATTGATAGAGGGCGCTGCACATCATTTGCGCGACAATTTTCGCTGCAACGCCTTTTACCCCCCAACTTAAATATAAAAAACGATTCTAAAGTATAATACTTCAAAATATGCACACTTTTGTTAATATTATTCTTTCTAATGATAGAAAAAATTTGATAAAAAAAAAACATGATAATAAAATGATAATGCGAATGCAAGACAACTTTAATTCAATATTATAGCTCTGAATTTAAAAATTCTTTTTCAAAAATGTGTGGCGAAAAAGGCTATTTTAACAAAATACTATTGATTAGCACAAAAGGCCTGGTTACAAAAATTTTACAAAAATTATGTAAAACTTAAAGAAAATAAACCCTCTTTCCTTTTGCACTGATGACTTTCCGCAATCGCCCTGATATTGATTTCACCAGATTTTGTAGAGTTTTGTGGAGAAAAAATATCCTTCCAAAGCCTTTCGACCATCATTGATTGCCTCCTCGCGCGTTCTTATTAAATAAAGACTTCTGCTTCTCTTTGTAAGTATAAGCCCACACATTCTCAATAATAAGTATTTAAATCGGGCTTTTGAGTTGAACAATCCAATGTATTTACTATCGCACCTCTTAGAAAATTGGTTATCATCTTGGCTTTTTGACAATGGAGCCATGTCTTGTTGCTAAATAAATGATCGTCCAATCAATTTGTCAGCTGAAGGAAATGTGTGATCATTTAAAATATATAAATATAAATAGATCCTGTTTCATCGTGCTCCATTGATTGGTACCAAATCTCCGATACCATTAAAGCAAACACATCGTCAAGACATTACGTTGCCCTTACCATGGAATAGCCGTGCACACTTTGGCGCAATGTTTTTTCGCAAGAATTTAGGAATTCTGCAAAAATTTTCATTTCTGATACGTGGCAATGAAAAGAGCTTTCATCAGTTCACAATACTTGTTCCCAAAGACACGATGAAGGCTTGTGTAGAAAGTTGTTGGCAAATTCCAGACGTTGTAATTTGTTTTTTTTTGTTTGTTGTTGTTGTGAAAGTTGAGTTGAAAGTTGGTCTGGTTATATAGTTAAATACCAAAACTACCTCTTTCAAACGATTTCTTACAGTTCTTTCACAAATTTCAATGTTATACTGATTATTCAATTCAATTGCTGCAGTTATTGGGTGGATTTAGCAGATTGCCTTCATTGTCTTTAAATTTTCCCATAATTAAACGGCCCTCTTGTTTGATTGTCTTGCATGGTCTGCCTGAACGTGGTAAGTTACCCGTGGATTTGCATTTCTTTTGCCTATTTATTTGATTTGATTTCAAACACACGGTTTGATGAAGCACTTTGTATACATAGTTCAATAAAGTTTTCACTGATATACCCATCATACTGGATGGCAATCTCATTTCTTATAGCCCGGTCTATTTCCTATTTTTTATTTTTTTATATATTTCTTAATCATTTAGCACACAGAGGTTTGTGTTGATTGGAAGGAAGATTGATAGATGGGAAGAAGAAGGAGGGAACATGAAGAGGGAATGCTCGCAAATATTTGCGAGTCATTAAAATTAGTAAATTGTTTTAAAAACAATTCGCAAGAAAATTGCATTGCAATTGGCGAAATCAAAGAAACTAAATTGAATATGTTGTCAAAATACATTTTTCCAGATAGTTTTAGCTCAGTTGCAGTCGTTACATTGCACGTAAGTAATAGAAAATGAATGCATAAAATACTTAGGCTGTGGTTATATTCAAATTTTACTCGGCGAACACCATGCAATTGTTGTTGCCCGAACACGAAAAAAGAGCTTTTACTCACTCTCACACCGAACACGATATGCTGGGTGAAATGTACACCGAGCACGCCGAGTATTCAAAGTGTCAAAGAGTTATTCTACAAAAAAAAAGAACAAAAATTTATGTAAAATAGAAGGAAAACATGCAAACCTGTACATGACTATTTTCATATGCAGAAAAGCGAAGTTACGAATGTTTTTGGTTTTTAAAAGTGAATATTAAATATATTATTCATAAAACTATTGAAAAAACTCATATTTTTTCATTTTCAATTTATTTTTATATTTTTCAATTATATTATTAATTAATTGCACGCTCCATATTAATAAAAACGTTTAAAGTTTGTTGGTATACCATTTAGTGTTGCCGTTGCGAACAATATAGTATTAAAAAAAACTGAATTTTGACAAAAAGCAACTCTATAGCGAACACCAATGTAACCACTAGACCCAGCACGAGAATAAAATATGATGTGTTCGTCGCACAGCGAACACCAGTATAACCAGCACCTTAGTAAACGGATTATTTTGCGCTTTTACAGTTATTATCACCTATTTCATTTCAATCATCAAGTAACGGGTCACTTCTCTCAGTTTTCGCTCACAGTTTCGTCAAAATACTTTTGCCGACCATTTTAAACACTTTCGTTTAATTTATCATAATTTATTATTGCACATCTATTTAATTGATAATTTTACCGACTTGTTAATTCATATTCAAAATAATGAATAAGTAATTACGATTTTGTTTCTGAACTCGAATAACAAAAACAAATTATTTTTCTAATAATAATTTTCTGTAGAGCTTAGGTGCTTAAAAAGCCAGAAATAAATACATAGGAGTATGCATGGATGTGTGTGTTGTGGGTTCATGAGCTCGTGAATTGTCATTATGGGCAATACTTATATTTTCATATGTTCTAAAAGGGTACAAGTGCTCACCCCTCTCACCTCATTCAAAATAAACCTAACGGCACTACAATAAATGTATGGAAAAAAAATGTATTAATAAATGAAAATGATACATGTATGTGTATGAAGGAATGTGTACCAAGGCACGTGAAGAGAGAGAGACAGAGAGAAAGAGCAAATTCACTTGTCATCATACACTACGTAAATGTGTTCATACATAACCAACACATACACAAGCCAAACCAAACTACATTAAATCTAAAATAATACCAGAATTTATATAACGACATAACTGTGTTGCGTTTGTCATGTGCGCTTAGCATGCGTCCGACCCCCATCCACCTTCGATATGTTTCTGTTTGTTGGTCTGTGGTTAATTTAACTTAATTTGGTACACATCACGAAAAACTTTTAAATGTCAATGATTTTTTCTTTTAATAAAATTTCCTTAAGGTGTGAATACGTTAGAGGTGGGGGAAAATTATTGGGTTTAAAAAAAAAGAAATAAAAAACAGAGATTTGATGGAAAAAAATGTAAGGAATTTATAAAATTTCCAAAACGATTTAATTGCGTGAATTGAATTGCAAATGAATGGTATGTGAATAAATTGCTATTAAAAATATGGTAACGAATTATAAAAACAAAACAAAAACAAACACAAAAAAATAAAACAAAAACAAGTAATAAATATTATATGGTACTTTTTTTTATATCGTATAATATAAATTAATACTGCAGGAAATTCCGGTAGTGTAAACATTTGCATTGCGTGCGGAATTTAATGCTTCGCTGCAATTTACAGTAAAATGTAAAAACAATTACTAAAAGGTTTAGAAAATAAAACTTCCAGGCTAGAGAAATTAGAAATTCTTAATTAAAACAGCATTTTAATGACTCTTTTATTCTTAGATTAAATACTTTGGAAAAGAGGAAACAATTTTATAGCACCAGTTTTACACAAGCTTAATGGCCGATGTTGAAATATTGAAAGTTTAAACTTCTGTAGTTCAACTCTCATTGGAAAGCCAGATTCTATGTAAATATAAGTCTGTGGCGTAGTTGCTAGTGTATTGGCATACTAAGCAGAGTGTCCGGGGTTCAAATCTCGTCACAGGTAAAATCAAAAAGTAGAAAAATCACCACCTCTTGGTAAGCAATGGCAAAGCTACAAGAGTAAAAATATGCATAAGAAAAGCTTTTCACTTCGCCGTTCAGATTCGGCATAAAACTAGAGGTCTCTTCCATTCATGTACAAATAGAACACGCACTAAATCAATGGATGCGAAAAGTTCGACCAAGCCTATGCGTAAGATTGTGAATTATTAGAATTAATTTCGTTCAAATGCAGTAAAGGATTAACGTTTCGTGAAGGTCCATTGACCAACCACAAGAAAACCCACAGTTGAAGATCTAAAACACAATGGTCGCGTTTCGCTCTTGAGCTGCTTTTGCGTCTGCGAAACGACTTGCTCCATTTGTGCGAAAACATTTTCGGCAACAGCGATTAAAGTTAAAATTACTAAAAATAAAAAAAAAATAAATAGGGATTATGGACAGCATAAATGTGATGAAAGAGTGGTAAACTTATTATTAACTTTATTTATTTGTAAAAAATTTAATGTCACATAATTAATACTTTTTACCGGTCAGCTAATGTGAACTGTCAAATTCATGCAATCTGCTCAGCTAAAGTATCAGTAAAATAAGGCGCTCGAAAAAATGGCGACCATTCAACAAATTCGCCATTTTGTTGTCATGATGCAATGAAATGTCGCTGCCGGTTCGTTCCTTAAAGCAAATCATCGGCGACTTTTGCTGTAGACGACACTGAGTCATCTTCTCGGTTCACTGCCGCTAGCTGTTTAGGCTAAAAGTGTGCGTCAATGGGATGCCGTACAGAAGTTTATTTCTTCAGAAAGTTTGCGTTTTGGATTTTCAGATTATGTTTAGTAATCTTCTAAAAACCAGAGTCTATCGAAGTATTACAGACGTGGCCGAAGCAATTTTTAACGGGCATGTTTTGAAATTGTTTATGAGCTGATGCGAACGATAAGTCTTGCATAGTTCAGTTTGGTGATTCTCTGATTCCAGGTGTGGTACATGCACCTCTGCAAAAGCATCATCTCTATCAAAATATTCTTACTCAAAGCATGCGAATTTATTTGCTACATCATTATAATTATAATCTTACCATCATCATTATTATTATCATAATCATTATAATCGACATCATCACCATTAAAATATTCAGGTTGTATGATCTCAACAGGTGGACAATTTGCCACTTGCCGTCCTGAGAACTCGGGAATGTTATGAGGTTGACTAGAAACTTGGAAAATCTTGTCTATATTTTATTGTGCTGATTCGAGTTGTTTTCTTTCCACGGAGGAAAGATTTTCAGGCATATTTTCAAGTAAATTTCCTGCCCTTCTCATTCGTTTGAGAGGCCGCATTTTTTCCTGGACATTTTATAGCAACACAATCACCATTTGTTTGTGCCTCGCGTTTGTTTTTTTCAGTCTATAATCGCTCATTCTTTCAGATCCAGAAATTTCTAACGATTTTTATTTGAAATGTTAATTTTTACTAGAAACTGATGGGAAGCGACATCAATCAATCGAGTATGATTCATACTTAGCGCCCTCTATCAATTAATTTTGCATCATACGCGAATCAGCGCTTTCTATGAATCGAGTTTGACTCATATTCGTGGATACATGTGAATGCATATTATGTTGTCATTATTTATGAGTATGCATCTTAATTTTTTTCATACTTGATTGAGAGAGGGCGCTGTGTTTTATTTCCTTGACAATTCCCGCTTTGTCACGATATTCTTTTACATCCTCGTAAATATAAAAACGATTCAAAAGTAAATTAAAAAAAAAAAACAAAAATTAATCGTTAAATTAGCACCAATAGATGCACCCAGAGCCCTAAATCTATTTTGACCATCAACTGAGTAAAGAATAAACAAATTACACCGTGCGCGGTGCACTTTTTTGGGCAAAGTACATTGCATTCCTTGGGCCCGAATTAGGATTTTGGGCCCAGATTTTAAACCTGCACAATATCATCCAATATGAAGAATTGAAGTCTATGACTACTCGTCATTTATCTACCAATTCTTTGGCTCCAACCAGCAAGAAGCTGGGCAGAAAAAAAACCCATTAGCGACAACAAATCGTCAAATGGTTCAATCTCAATAGCAGAAAAGCTCGCAGTGACTGGCAAAAAAGATTGTTTATGGTATCTTTATGCTCCAGATACAAAACTAAATATTGGAGTGATTTTAGCAAAGTTGATAAACCTTAAAATTGAGCTCACCTGAATTCGCGGATCCAGTTCGCTGTCTTCTGTTGACATCATTTTGTTTGCCAATCAATGGAAATTTCAAGATTTATTTACTATTTTTATATATTTTTTTTAGTTATTTATATTATATATATTTTTTTTTGACGTCGCCGCCACTTCTGTGTATTATTGCTAGCTTAATTTAATTGAATTCTATTTGTTTTTTATTTTTTTTTTATTTCATATACACAGCGCAAAATATGAATTACGATTTCATGCAAAATTGAGACAAAATTTAGCGACAACAAATACAATTACAACTACAACAACGAAGACGACGTCACTCGAAAGCATTGAAATTTTTGTATGTTATGCGATTTTTCTTCTCTCCTCTATATTGCTGCTTTGCTTTTTTATCTCTGCTTGCTTTTTTCTAACGCTGACTTTAGCACAAATGTTAACACTTTTCACTCCAAATAATGCGTATGCGTAATTACTTATAAAATTATCACATTGTAATTTTGCTCACATTTCTTGATAAAGAAAAAATTTCACTTAAATTAATATTCTGCTTTTTATTCACACTCCCTACGCCCGTGTATTTACCTTTTCAATTCAATGTTTTGTTGTTTTTGACAGTTCAGCGAAGTCGAAAAAAAAAACAGAAAAGCAAAGAGCACGATTGCAACCAACTTCGACGAAGAGAAAAAGCAAAATAAAGCAAATAGAGCATTCAAAACTGCTCATAGCTGATGTAAGGTGATAAATTCGACAACTACAAAATATTACAGTGCTGCATTGTATAGGCCTAAATTATATTTAAAAATTTGGTATTAACTAAAGTGATTTAGCATTTCTGATGCCATTTATAATACGTATTCTCTCATGTCATTGCCTTTGTACTATTTCAGATGATATAAAAGATTTAAAACAAAAGGTACGAATTCATTTCCAATGGAACAATAACAATAAATGTGTTCTGAGCAACTCTGAAAAGAGCATTATTTTTTACAGCGGTTAAATTTAATAAGCCTGTGACATCATGCAAACAACCGAAAATTCGTTCCGTTTTTTCTCATATGGAAACGGAACGGGAAACAGAAGGCATCTACGTATAGTGTTCGGTATTGCTCGTTCGGCTCGTGTAAATGATACGCCGAACGAAGATTTCTAATCGTAGATTTCTTCATGGTTGATTGGTTTAAACGAACATAAAGAATCAGATCATAGTGAATTGTTATCAGAACATGGCTGGCGGAGCGGAGCGGAGAACAATGTACCTACACATACATGTATGTAGTATAAATGACTAAGATTCAATTATAAAAATCTCGAAAGCTAAATTGAAACAAAGGTACTTCCTTTCAAACTTAATTGATATATGGTATGTAGGAGACGGTTCTCTAAAACGTAGTCGCAGTAGAATAAATCGGTAGTAATTTTTCAAAATTATATTCCGGGTCGCCTACTAGTATCGTATTCTTACCGAACTTGATAGCCACATTTCGTTGATTTTTTGCTACGAACATTAACTCATAGTGTAAATCAGTTTTTCTTTGTACTTATTCCTCGAGGGAGCTTAAAAAATCCCGCCTCTAGAAACTTTTTCGCTTCCCCTTTTGCCCGTAGACGTGAAAATGAGTCGGCTCACTGAGGCTAATGTGAAATTTTTTATTTTTTTTTATTGATACATTCAACACACAGGAGTGTACCCCTATGAATGCAGAGCATTGTGTTGAATGGAAGGAAGATTGATAGGTGTGAGGAAGAAGGAGGGAGAATGAGATAGGAAATGCAATCACTGTTATGCCTTTACCACAATGAACTTCAGTTCTATCAGTGTCGACTATGACCGCATGTAGCGCCAAAGGCCAAGCTTTTCGCATCCACTCATGTTGTGCGTGTTATATTTGCAGAAGAAGAATGGAAGGGACTTACAGTTTAATGCCGATTCCGAACGCCTTACCGCTACGCTACAGCGGCCACACCAACAAATGACATTTGACAAAATCCCCTTATTTTCCATCAACCGCTGTAATATTATGAGCCAATTTCGTAACGAAACTTTTCAAGAATAAATTGGGACATAACATTTTTGTATTCAAATACAAGCGAACCAAAATTTTTATTTTTTTTTTTTGTACTGCAGGCAATGTCAAAACGTCATTCAAGGTTTCGATTTTTATTATGGAGTTCACGAACGAGCGACGTTAGGAAATTTTTAAAAATTACTGCCAAAATTATAAATTGATGATCGCAAGTAGAAAAGCGCTTACTCGAATCTTCGGTGGTAATAATTGTTCCACCAGATGGGCTGTTGATAAATTCTAGGACACATATCAGTCGTAAATTCCGCGCCGTTCCCTGGAAATCTCTCAGCCCAAGTTGCGGCGATTTTTGCGCAAAAAATCTTCGCCTACAAATTTACAAGATCAAATTAACACACAAGAAGTGAAGTTTTGTGATCAGGGAAAGGGCCGAAGCTACTGCGATTGGGTCCGGCAAAAGTTTGAAGAAAATTCTAAATTTCATCGAAAAGTCATAGTCAGCGATAAAACCCATTTTTGGCTTAATGGCTTGGTCAATACGTAAAATATGCGTTATGGCACAGAAACTTAACCTAGACGTACCTCGAGAGGCTATATTTCATACAGAAAAATTTACCGTGTGTGGATTTATGCGAGAGGTGTAATTGGACCAAGACAATTGCTGGAAGACAATTTTTGGCCAAAATTGGATGGGCTTGATATCAGGGATATGTGGTTCCAACAAAATAGTGCCACATCCCACACACATAGCTGACGAAACAATTGATCTATTGGAGGGGAAGTTCGATAATTGTTTTATCTCGAAAAATAGTTCGGTCGAATGGCCACTTCGCACATGCGATTTAACGCCGTTGAATTTCTTTTTATGGGATTATAATAGGTCGCTGGTTTATGCCAACAAGCGAACAACATCTGATGTTCTTCGGAATAATATCGAACGCGAAATAGCCAACGTTCCGGCCGATATGTGTGGAAGAGTGGTGGAAAATTGGCTCCAAAGAATTGATCGCTGTAAACGTGCTCGCGTGGGTCATTTGAGCGATATCGACTTTCATCACGTCAGTGATATGGAATACTTAGATTTCAACGCCAAATGTCTCAATTATTCTGTGTTTTATTTAAATACAAAATTGTTATGTCCCTATTGGAAAATCATTTTATTTCTCATCTCCCATGTATTAAGATTAGTTACATTATTCTAATGCGAGTATTTACGCCTGACTGATGGTTTGAGACCGGGGCCTCTTCCTGCAAGGATGAATACGGAAATCTGGTGACAGATGAGATTATGGAGGGAACATTTTTCGTGGCTGCTTAATGGCGATGACGGCAATAATCCCGACACTGCGGAATATACTCCGAAAACGCCAATCACTGACGGCGTTGAAGTACCGCCGCCCTGTGACTATGAGGAGGTCTTAGCAGTCATTGCTCGGCTGAAAAACAATAAGGCTGCAGGTGCAGATGGCCTGCCTGCTGAGTAGTTTAAGACCGGAGGCGAAAAGCTTAAAAAACGCATGCATGAGCTTCTATGCAGAATATGGTCGGATGAAAGCATGCCAAGTGATTGGAACCTCAGCGTACTCTGCCCAATTCATAAGAAAAGTGATTCCGCGATCTACGCCAACTAACGTGGGATAAGTCCTCTTAATAATGCATATAAGGTTCTATCGAGCGTACTGTGCGAAAGACTGAAACCCATCGTCAGCAAACTGATTGGACCTTATCAGTATGGCTTCAGGCCGGGTAAATCCACCATCGACCAGATAATCACACTAAGTCAAATCGTGGAAAAGACCCGAGAAAAACAGATCGACACCCACCATCTATTCGTCGATTATAAAGCCGCAATGTCTGACTTTGGTATCCCTGCAAAGCTCATTCGCCTTTGCAAAATGACACTGTCCAGCACCACCAGCGCAGTGAAAATTGGGACACACTTCTCAGCGCTATTTGATAACAAAAGAGGGTTGAAACAACGTGACTGTCTCCCTCTCGTGCGACTTCTTTAACCTTATGCTGGAGAAAACAATTCGAGCTGCGAACATCGACATCTCTGGCACTATTTACTACAAGAGTGTCATGCTGCTAGTGTCATACGCTGATTATATTCACATCATTGGCACCAACGTGCGAGCGGTAAAACACTGTTAACGTTCTTCTATGGCAAGGGCACGGCATACCTTGTCTGAGTCTCGGGCAACTGTTGTTTTAAATTTAAAAAATAAAAAACATAGAGGCAGACCCAAATAAATACACAAGATTGTTTGTTTTTTATTTTGCAATATTCATTTTCTTAATCCATTTCCTTTTCCTCGCTATTCACTTTAAGTATTATAGTCTTTCTAATATGTATTGATTTTGTTTCTAGTTTATTTTTTCCTATTATCATTATTGTTTAGTTTGTTGTTATTATTATTATTGTTGTTGTTGTTGTTGTAGAAATTTCTAAATGCCCATTCATATCATAAATTTGTTTATAATTTTTGTTTTTTTTTTATTTTTTCAGTATACATTCTATTAATTAATTGATTTTGTTTTTTAATTTCTAAATAATTTACGCCATTGTGATTACAATTTGTGTTTGTTTTTAATTTTAGTGTGGAAATTTTTGTTTTTGTTTTTGTATTTGTTTTTGTTTTTCGTTTTTGAAACCAACAAAAATCGAATCGAGAAAATATTCTTTACAAATTATGCTAAAAACTATGTATGGAAAATTTGAAAATGATTACATCAGTAAAGAGAGAAAGAAGAAAACAAAGGCAAATTGATTTTTGTTTTGATGTTGTTTTTTTTTTTGTTTTTTATTTTGTTTTTTGTCTTTGCTATATATATTTGCTTGCATGTTTGTATATAAATTTGTATTTATATATATATAATATATTAATGTATAAATGGAAATAACACTTACATAATCATTTTGATTTCAAGTTGAATTTTTTCTTCCAATTTCATATTTCATATACATAATTTAACATATTCCGTGTATAACGTAAAAATATTTAAAACATTATAAATTTAAGGGAAAAAGTATCAAAATAAAATTAGTTTTATTTTTTGTTTGTTTTTTTTTTTTTGTTTTACTTTAGTTTTTTTATAAATAATATTTCCGTTACTGTTACCCGCCTATATTAAGAATTTATTATGATTATTATTTTAATTATTTAGTATAGTATTTTCTGAATTTCTTTTATGGTGATATACTTATTTTCGGTTTTGTTAAGAAGTAGAGTACCAAAGTCACTGTTTATTTTTTATATATATACTATACTCGCATATGATTTCTTGTTTATTATAAATTAATATATGTATTATTATATGTAGGTTTATATATAATTCTGAATTATTATTATTACTTTATGCTATTACATTAATATTTTGTTTAATTAATTTCTTTAGTTGTGATCGAATCTTTTTTATTTTATTTTATTTTATTTTTCTTTACTAAATGTTTTTGCTTTATTGGTTTTTCCATGTTAACATTCATTTAAATAGTAGATACAAAAGTATACATTTTCCTTAAAAGCTTTTGTTTTTCATTTTCATTTTCATCTAGAGAATAATGTGCTCAAAACATTTTACTTGTCACAATAATTGATAGCATTGAAAGAATTTGAAGGGAATTGACGAGAATAAACGTTAATGAATTATGATATGAGTGATAGAGACAGAGACTGCAACCGAGAATGTGTGGTAACAGGACCGCGTTTGAAACGATTGTCCACTACATTTTATCCAATAAATATTTTGAAAATTACTCAAACTGAAATGGGCTTTGAAATAAATGTAAGAAAATATTTTTTACATTTTTCCTAGACTCCTTTATTTATTTATTTATATGAAAATGGCAAACGAATTAGAAGTACGTAAAACCATTGTGAAAATTGTTCAAGACCATCTTCAGTGGACATTTAAAAAAATTGCTCACGAAGCACAAATTGTTGCGAACACTTGTCAAAAGTCTTGAAAGGCAGGTTCTACAAAGAAAAAGGGGATCTGTGACCAGAAAACTTTGTCAAGACTCTTACAGAAGTTTAAAGAGGATTTGGCTAACACTTGAAAGGCAGGTTCTAGAAAGAAAAAGGGGATCTGTGACCAGAAAACTTTGCCAAGAGTCTTACAGAAGTTTAAAGAGGATTTGGCTAACACTTGAAAGGCAGGTTCTAGAAAGAAAAAGGGTATATGTGACCAGAAAACTTTGTCAAGAGTCTTACAGAAGTTTAAAGAGGACTTGGCCATCACTTGAAAGACAGGTTCTAGAAAGAAAAAGGGGATCTGTGACCAGAAAACTTTGTCAAGAGTCTTACAGAAGTTTAAAGAGGATTTGGCTAACACTTGAAAGGCAGGTTCTAGAAAGAAAATGGGTATCTGTGACCAGGAAACTGTGTCAAGAGTCTTACAGAAGTTTAAAGAGGACTTGGCCATCACTTGAAAGACAGGTTCTAGAAATAAAATGGGTATCTGTGACCAGGAAACTGTGTCAAGAGTCTTACAGAAGTTTACAGAGGACTTGGCTAACACTTGAAATTGAGAATTACGTTTTATTTTGGATACCAGCAATTAAATTACACACAAGAGGCAGGGCTAGTGGATGCGCTGTCTACGCAATTACAAAAAAGTTTTGGTAGAGGGGAAAACAAATGCTAAATATACACAGAAAGACAACTTTACAATTATAGAAATTCTAACGAAAAACAAAAAATTTTGCATTGTACCAGTAAATCTTAACTGTATCAAATGGAAATGGATTTTGAAGTATTGAATGATTTAATGTTAGAAAAAAAAAAAAAATTTATCAATATATAGAAAAATTTTTAAAAAGGGAAATTAATAGGCTAACGGCAAAAGCCCTGACTATAACTGTAAGCTAGATAAGGTATTTAAGAAAAAATGAATTGTAATACTGAAATCAAATATTAATAAATACTACTAATAGTATCACTTCAATCGTATATATCGTACTTATTTTTCGGTCATGGAAAGGCAGCACTATGGCACCTAATGAAGGAATAAGAAATGTAAAAAATCAAACATTGTTGAGTAATATATATCCCATAAGATATTTGCAGTTTCGACAATGGCTAATGGTAATACTTAATTGACGCGAGCACTTCCACAATGTTATTGGCAGAACACGTGCTTACAACGTTCTAAAAGGCAACCCTTTCTCTAAGAAAAGTTTAGCTTATAAGTTTCAATTATCAGTCAAGTTAAATGGCATTTACACAGATAGATTAAAAGACTCTGGGCTAAATACAAACAATTCATTGTGGATATCTTACCTACAGTGATGGAAAAAATAATAGAAACGACATACATTTTAACAATTCTAACCATACCGATAATTTTCTTGGCGAATTTTATGCGTGAAGCCTACTGTGCACGATTTGCTGATAACGGTACTTTACTTTGTTTTCAATTTTGTTCATATTTCGGCATGAATACTTCTTGCATTTGAGTGTTTTTCAACAACCACGTTTTTGCCTTGTAAAAAAAAAATAGAAACACGATTAAATTTCGTCAAAATATTTTCCTAGAACGTTTGAAATATATTAATTGAGGTAGTTTTTGGACATTCAAAAAAGGAAAAAGTGTCAGAATAGCAATTCTTGCGAAATTCCTCCTTCTGCATTGTTTCTAGATTCAGAATGGGTCGTGGAGTGCATTGCACAGATGTGGAGAGAGAAATCATGGGGAAATCTCAAAAACGAAGGCAAATCAATGGCTGAAATTGCGCAAATAATGAAGTGCTCCAAAAAAAAAGTGTTTTCCGCAATTCATTTTGAAGAAAAACAAGAGCAACGAGGCAGGAAGCGAAAAAGCTCCCATAAATTCGATCAACTTCTTATTCGGCAGTCGAAATAAAATCCATTTCATTCATCGGAAGAACTAAGGAAGGAGTTAAATGCACCTGTTACGAGCCGTACAATAAGGAATAGGCTGATAGAACGTGGTTTGAAGGCACATTCAGCAAGGAAAGTACCATTCCTCAGCAAGAAGAACATCCAGAACCGAATCAATTTCACAAAAAGACATTCAACGCGAACAAATTGGAAAAACGTCTTGTGGTCTGACGAAAGAAAGGTGAATTTGTTTGGATCTGACGGAAAACCCGAAGTAAGGCGCCCCAAAAATACTGCATACGATCTAAAACACACAATAAAAACGATTAAACACGATGTTTTTCAGCATTCGGTGTTGGTCCAATATATTGGGTGAAAAGTAAAATGTGTGCCACCGACTACGTTAACATACTAAATAATATAATGCTGCCATATGCAGAGGAAGAAATGCCAATAAAGTGGGAGTTCATGCAAGATAATGACCCCAAACACTCATCAAAACTTGCCAAAAAGTGGTTCCGGGACAACCAAATTGCTTTGATGGAATGGCCTTCACAATCACCAGACCTGAATCCAATAGAACATCTTTGGGGGTTCTAAAAAAAACGAATTGCTGGGTTTAAGTGTGTCTACACAAAATACCTGTTAATTGAATTATAAAAATAAAATTGGTAATTCCAAATTAAATTCCAAATATCATAGTTGTAAAAGAATGCAATCAATTTAAGGTATAAGTTTGAAATGAATAATAAATTTATATGAAATTGCAGTTATTGAATAATATATAAGGTAGGTTAAAAAGAAAGTTCAGAAAAGTGAGCTTAGTTTAACCAATTTTTTTTCATATATCAAAATAACTTTATTGTGTCAAATATTTCCCATTGTTATTGACCACCTCGCGCCATGTTTCGGGCAAAACCATAATACCGTCCTTAAAGAATTCCTGGGGTTTCTGCTCGAAAAACTCGGACAAGACCTTTTTGCAGTCCTCTTTGCAATTCAACATTACGCCATTAAGATAATTCAGCAACGAGTGAAACAAATGGTAATCCGAAGGTGCAAGGTCTGGGCTGAATGGTGGATGCATTAAAACTTCCCAGTCAAGCGGCCTGAGTTTTTGGCGGGTTACCAAAAAAGTATGTGGGTTAGCGTGTCGTGATAAAAGACGACGTCCTTTCTGTTGACTAATTCCGGAAGTTTTTCCTTGAGCTCTTCATTCAATCTTGTTAAGTGTTGATAGTACAGTTCCGAATTAATCGAACCCTTCCAATCCCTCCGAATATTAAGCAAAACCTTCCCTGGCGTCTGTTCCGGCTTTGCGACTGTTTGGGTAGGCCCATCTCGTTTTGACCATGATCTTTTTCGCACATTATTATCATACTTTATTGATTTTTCGTCACCAGTAACCAATTTGTGCAAAAATGTTTGGCGATCATGCCGTTCGGACTAGTACTTAAAGAGTTATCATACTTTAAACTTAGCTATATCCCTTTCCTTTCATTCTTTGAATACAATATAAAAAAAAAGAAGTCAAATGTCATTTTTGAAGACACCGATTTGTTATTATTATTCTTCAAAATCATGACTGCTTTGAAATCATTTGGAGTAACTTGAAGTCAGTAGTGAAAACTTGAAAACATATACTTGGCGTCAATTGGGATGCACTTGAAGTCCTAAAAACGCCGTGCAAGCACTGATATTAAGTAAGAAATGCGATAGTAAAGCTCATACATAAATTTATTAGTTACCTACATTAAATTACTTTCAAGTTCCAGTGACTACAAGTTATTTCAAATTCCAATTGACTCCTTCAAGGGTAATAAAATATTAATTTACTCCAAGTAACTTTAAGTGAGTCCAAGTAACTTTAAGTGAGTCCAAGTAACTTTATGTGACTCAAAGTAACTTTATGCGACTCAAAGTAACTTTATGTGACTCAAAGTTATTTCAAGTGACTCCAAATAGCCTGAAACGACTCCAAGTAACTTGAAGTGATTCCAAGTTACTTCAAGTGATTCCAAGTTACTTCAAGTGGCTCCAAGTTACTTCAAGTGATTCCAAGTTACTTCAAGTGATTCCAAGTTTCTTCAAGTGATTCCAAGTTTCTTCAAGTGATTCCAAGTTACTTCAAGTGATTCCAAGTTACTTCAAGTGATTCCAATTGACCCATTTAAAAAAGTTACTAGAATATAAGAAGACTTTTTTAAAACATTATTCCGTATTAAAAAAATTACTCCAAATAACTTCAACTGACTCCAAGTAGCTTCAAGTGCCTCCTGTGATTACAAGTTAACATAATTGACGGATTTAAAAAAATTACTAGAATCTAATAACAAATTTTTAAAACATTATTCCTTTTGAAAAACGATTTATGACTTCAAGCTTACTTAAGATACAGAAAATCATACTAATGCATTGAACACGAGTGAAGCCAAAGAATATTTAAGTGATCATGCAATAAATGGGAATTTTAACTATTCAACTTTAGTGAACTAGACGCAAGAGTTTTTACTCTGCCGAATTATTCCCTAGTACAGAAGTCGGCTCTTAGTGAGATCATAACAGTGGCCTCGTCCCTTTCCTTTTGAAACAGATCGCTCTGCTCTATTTCATATGATTCAGGAATAAATTAAATAAAGAGACTATGTAAATATTTGCAAATTGTTAAAAAAAAGTACAGTCTCAAAAAGACTGTTAACTCGGTGCACAGGTAAAGTGCATAAGTAATGATGTTTTTTTTTTTTAATTAAAGGCATGCAGATATATAAGAAGCACAGGAACTTATCGATTATAATTTTAGTATGGCAAATTCCTATACATATATAACTATGTAATTTAAGAAAGAGGTAAACGAATTTATTGTGAAATTTTACGTTAGAATTTAAGGTTTTAAGTGAAGTCCCTTTTGAGTGTAATGAAGAAAAATCAAAATCAATCAATTGATATGCAAAAACTAGAACAATCTGTTTTGAATCTGAAATAGAAAACGTATTCTCAACTATCAATTATGTGGTGAATGCAAATTGGTTGCATCATTAGTTAATACAGAACTACAACTGTATATGTATGTATAAAAGAATTTCTTACTATTTTCTTAATATAAAAAAAATATGTAGATATAAACATGTAAATAAAATCTACATATGTATATGTGTATGTATGTAAAAGGATATAAAAAAAAAAAAAAAAAATAGAATAAAACAATTAAAAACACTTAAATTTAACTACACTACAACATATTAAGCACCCCTGCCCCCTTTCCATACATCTCTCCGTTGCACTCCGAGAGAACTCATGACATATTTATTCACTATCAATATTTAGGCCAACACGTTTCTCCTCCTCCAGCATAGCATCTAGTTCATCAGTTAAATTGGCCAACATATTGCCAATATCGTTGAGCACATTAACGGAAACTTTTTGCCCAGCATTTGGCGCAACAACGGTGGGAATATTAGCGCCTGTTGTACTGCTGCTGCTGCTAATATTATCGGGTGTCAATGCTGCACCGCTCCCTGCTACACCACTACATACACTGGGTGTATGCAAATCTACTGTTGTTGTTATGGTCGACGATGACGAGGAAGATGCGACCGCTATACCAGAGCCGACGCCACATGACGTTGGATTACCTTCCGGCGGATATTGTAAAGTTGGTGAACGTAAATGCAGCATACCGCCGCTACTGCTGCTACAACCAGTAGTTGCGCCTGCGCTGCCACCACTTGTATTGCTGCCAATGCTATCGCTGCGTATTAGTGAGGCATCGTGCAACGATGTGGAAGATTTCAATGAATGAAATGAATGCGTTATATTTGCGATGGTATTGGTCGATGATGATGACGACGACGACGATGACGAATGTAGGTGTGGTGTTGTGCTTATCTGCTGTTGCTGTTGTTGTTGTTGTTGTTGTTGCTGTTGCGCTTGTGCCGTACCCGAAATATCCTGACGATTTAGCAGACGCTGTTTAATGGTGCCGGTATTTTCATTGGCAAATGGAATGGTATCAATGGAATCGATGCTGGAATTTGACTGCGAAGTATGAAATAGAAGTGGAGGAATGTAATAAGAAAATGGAAAATATTTAATGCAAATTTCTTAAAGGAGACAGACAATACATGCTGTACAATGCATACCTTATTGTCATGGAATTTTTCACAGTGTATTTCTGCTGTCGTTTGTTGTATTGTTGCGTAGTTAGCGTAAATTGGTTGTGATGTTTGTTGTTGTTGCTGCAAATATGCGGCCGCAGCTGCAGCACTATGATGATGCAGCGATGGTGGCAATGCAGCACCTCCACCATAATAAAGATTTTGTGCGACTGTATGCAATGATGATTGCTGCTGCTGCTGCTGTTGTTGCAATTGTGATCCATCCGAACTTAATGTACGCGAATTTCGTATACTACAATGACGTCGCGGTGGTTCTGGTGCAATTTTCTTATTGTTTATTGGACTTCCAGTTAAATAGGGCTGTAAATGGTGAATGCACAATGTACATAATAAATGAAAGTATAAAAGATTTGAAAGTAAATAGAAAAATAAGGCAAAAAAAAAACATCGAAACATCAAATTTTATGAGGTGCTTTCCGACAGAACAGTAAGATGAAATGGTGGCTCAAACAGAGGGCAGGATATGTTAAGCTAGTTTATGAACTAGCGAAGAGCTCGGCCTAAGCCCTCGATGGGTTGTTGTTGCCAGTAAAAGAAGAAGAAAAGAAAGGATTATGAACTGTCCTTCTTAACAAGTTCACGAACTGTTTAGGAATACAACAACAAAAAATTGTTATGCAAATGTAGCACGGGAGTCGTTCAGAGCAAAAGTACCACAATATTTGTTCATTGAATGTACTCGAACTTGCAAAAGATTTGGAATATATTCATGAGCGAAGCAGAATTTTACAAAAAAAAAATTTTGTTCCAATATTTTTCTTCATTAGAAACCTTTTTTTTTTAGAGATATTTACCTTTTTGGCAAAAATTTGATAAAAAACTTCATTCCTACGAAGGCTCCTTTGGAGTTAAAAGATTTCGAAGGATGCTATCCTGCCTAGTTCTTCGGTCCTTTTTAAAGAACTAGCTCAATAATAAATGGCTCTGTCACATTAATGCAGAATTTTTTTTTTTTTTTTAATTCCCGCTTTGATTACTTTCTTTCTCTATTCCTTCTGCGAGTGACGATAGACGACAATCCAATCTTCTTCTGCATGAGTTTTGAGAGCTGTCAAAAAAGCTTTCTGAACTTTTGTTTTTGGAATTTCGAAACTTCTTTATTCCATTAAGGGCAAAGAATATTAAAGCATTCTATTAACGCTCGTTATAATGTTTTGAACATTTCCTCGGTTTATCAATAACCACAAGGTAGAGTTTCAAAACATGGACAATCCTTTTTATCAAATCCGATGCAGTTTCATTCTGCTAGAATCAAGTCAAGCTCAAGAACTTCGCACTCTGTGATTTGAAGTTTAATTTTTTTATTAGAAATAGAAAGACCAGACTAGTGCCAACTTTATGGGATAGTAATTTAATAATATGCTGCCTCAGAAGGTATACAATTGGCTATCCCAAAAAGTACGAGTATTGTGGGAACAATTACTGAAATCAGCTCAGCTTCAGGCAAATCGTCAAGTGTCGATTTTGAAGAGGATATGCAGCATCTCGTTAATATTATAGAAAAACAAAAACATTACTTAACAATCTGACGTTTAAGTTAACTCAACAACGACAACTAAATAAGAACGTTTTGGCTTACAGTAGTAAACCTGAATTGTGCCTAGACTACTTTTAGCGGTGATGCTAAACCGCAAAAGTGTCCAGGGCACAGTTCAAAACAATGTAAAGAGATATACTCACTGCAGATAAACTGGAATTATCCAATATACCACCGCTTCCATTGCCGCCGCCGCCGCCGCTGCCGCCATTACCCGGCAGCCCACCAACGCCGCCAGCTACAACACCGCCAACGCCCACACCACCTAAACCTGCTGCATGGCAAACATATTCGGCTGCAGCAGCTGCATTCATATAATGATGATGCTCAAGTGGTGGCATACTATTTAAGACAGCACGCTGCAATATGCCACGTTGTTGTCGTGGCAATGTGCCTCCACCTTCCTCGTACATTAAATCGCGTACAGCATCATTAGTGGGTGTAATATCACCATCATCATAGGAACGACGCCAAGACTACAGTGCAAAGAGGAGAATAAAACGAAAACAACAAAAACAACAAAAAATTACAATTAACACGATGTCGATGAATGAAATTCTAGTATAAGTTTCTTGTAAGTACTCGTAGATACTAACCATGGCGGCAGGATTGCCAAGCAAACGATTAGCTGCAGCGGCTTGATGTTGCTGTTGCAAATGCTGTTGTTGCTGCTGCTGCTGCTGTTGATGCTGCTGTATGGCCTGCTGTTGTTGCATTTGCGATGGATGCGCAAAATGGCCATAATCGGTTGTAGTATAATGACTAAAGGTCAAATGGCTACGTGTGCTATTGTCGTGTATATCCTCAAGAGATTCTAAACTTTTGCCGCGCGGTTGACGTACCTGCACCGGCACCAGCACCAGCAACGCAGACGATGAAAAGGTAGATGAAGAGAAAAAGATAATTACATAAATACATACATATGTACATATTATTATGGAATATTATAAATTGAAATTGGATTTTCGTTTCGCTTATTTATGTATAAGTACAGTATGTCTTAATGACTATGCTTCACCTTTATCAATACCACATCGTTACCGTTGCAGCATTCATGATTGCTGCCAGTGCAATAGTAGGCATCACCATTGGATGCATAGATTCTTGAATCATCCCATGATACACGAGTAGTGGGCAAATATGTGGGCGTTGTTGGCACCGGCACCGGACTGGGCCATATCTTGCGATAATCCTGAACATGTTTTGCAATTTCACATTTAAAGAAGAACATAAAACAAATCAAAACAAAATATTGTTAAAACAAAAATTTAAATGAAATAAGGTCAAATTATAAGTATGAAATAAAAAAAAATAAAAAAAAGCTGAAATATGTAAATGAACAAATTGATGGTGAAAAACTAAAAATACAAAAAATTTTGATATCAAATTGCAAAACAATCCTAAAAGCCAACAGCTCTAACTTCTAATTCTAAAAGCCCCTGAAAACGCATTTCTTTACTCTTATGGGGATTTTTCTTTTACCTGCTGCTGATACGCATTCAATCCACCGGGATTCCATTTTCCACTAATAATGTCCTTAACACGTTTTATGGCAAGTAGAATCTTCTTCTGATGTCCCAATTTCACAATCCCGATATCTTCTAGATCTTCCCATGTAACTTGTGTCACATCACGTACGGTTTTATAGTTTTGATCGAGCAATGGCTGGATGTACTCCTCGAGGCGCAACAGTTGCAACCACTCTTCGATGGAGCCCTGTAAATAAATAAATGATTTTAAATTATTATAGGGTACACTAAACAATTAATTAGAATCAATTAATTAAGAATAATATTTGTTATACGAGTATATTTGGACTGTACGTTGGACTGTTACGCAGAGTGTCCAGGGTTGCCTGTGTGAATGTCGGCACAGGCAAAAATAAAAATCAAAAAGTAAAAACCAAAAAAAAAAAAAACCAACCTACAAAAGTAAAAATTGCCTACGGAAAGCTTTTCACTTCGCCGTTCGGATTCGGCGTGAAACTGTAGGTCCCTTCGATTCATGTACAAAAAGACTTAGTAGGGACATAAATACTGTTACACACATTTGATGTTATAAAATTAAAAATAACTAAATTTTTTTGGATCAAAATTTTTAAAATATATTTATTGATATACTCGTACATTGTATACAAAAAGCAATTACTTATTCGAAATGCCCGCCTTTGGCCTTCACGCACGCCTTAAGTCGCACTGGCCAATCATCAAAAGGTGCACGCACCTCGTGCATTGGGAAAGTGCTGACAACACGAATCAAAGAAGAATTTAGAGAATCAATGTTGGAGTATCTTTTGTGGCAAATCATTTCCTCTAAAACTGTTCATAATTTGTAGTCCAGTGGATTCAGATCAGGGCTGCCAGATGGCCATTCTTCAGAGCAAATGAAAGCTGGCAAACTGTTTAGAAGCCAGGTCTGAGTCGTCTTAGCCTTATGGGCAGGCCACAGCAACCTAATGCAGGTTGCTAGAGAGTCCACGGCTGGTTTTTGAACAGGGAATGGTGAAGTAGCTTCACAACAGCTTCCAAAACGGTTTCTTGGCGAACTTTGGCCGAAGTTTTAACCTCTTGTTCGCAGAAATGCAAATCAGTGAAGTGATCCCATCTTAAGAGACATCCCACCAAACCATGACTGAAGCTGGGTGATGACCCTTTTCGACCCGTGAAATCAGTTCAGATGCCTCCTTAGATAACCCTATCATTTTGCGTGCTACATTTTTTTCTGCACGGTATAAATTTTACCATCCGTAAATAAGATTTTTCTGTGCAAGTTATCAGCGCGCTTCACTAAAAGACTTTTGGATTTTTCTACCCTGTTTTTTTTCTAAAGCGGCAGTCAGCAAATGTCCGGTACGACGTTTGAAGGCACCAAGTCCCAAGTCTTTATAATAATTCCACTCATGGACTTTCGCGTGATATTCATCTCAAAGGCCATGATTTTCTGTTTTCGGAGCGGATTTCTTGATTTAACGACTTTGATGACTTGCGGCGTGCGAACTGTACGTGGACGGCGGCCCGACCGGTTGCGGTCTCTGATATCTCTTCAGTCTCCTCAAACAGTTTTATGCACCGGTAGACGAACATGCGACTAATCCCGAGTGGGCAGAGCGTTTTTGAAAATATCGCCTTTTGTCATTTCACACTTAAAAAGTGCTATAACAGCGTTATGGTTCTCATTATCTGACCACTCCATGGTGAAAGCTGACACATTTTTGAGTTCCCGTCACAGACTAACGCTGTAGAGGTTAGCTTTCATAAACCATGTGGTAATAACAGGGTATGCTCAATTCTACTATTGGAATGGGTGTGTTAAATGTTGTAACAGTATTTATGTCCCTACTAAGCAACACGCACGACATGAGTTGATGCGAAAAGCTCGGCCTAGGCCCTCCATGGGCGGTTGTGCCATTAAAAGAAGAAAGAATAATTAAGACTAACTATTAAAAGATTTCTTGGTAGGATATTCTTTTAAATTTTTCATAATCCTAACACGATCTGAAAATAAAGGAAAAACGGGGTTGCATTTTCTATGGAGATATGTTTCAGAGAAGGTCCTACATATAATACATCCATATATTATAATCTTCGCCTTTGTACAAAGTTACCTATATCTTCTTGTGGACTAATATATTTTCACAGTTACCGTAAGCATGAACATGCAGCCTTAAGATTTCGAGGGGCCTCTGTCGAATTAATTTTCAACTTTGCCTTGGGTTTTATACGGATAGGGTAAAAATTTTAAATAAAATAAGAGTACTTCCACAGAGCTAATGCTAACTATGGGTAAGGTTAATGTTTGATTCAATATAGAATTCATTACAAAAAAAAAACCGATATATCTGCAGCATCTTGTTATACCTAAGGATGCCGGTTGGTCCTAAAAATCTCACTCTACATATATATTGATGGATCAAACATGATCTGTGGAGTAGGCACAATAAGCAATAGAGCAATAGAGCAACCGAAACAGTGGACCAAAAAGACGTTCACGCTTTATTTGGTTTTCCACAGCTTAAATAGAAACAACGAGTTAATCTAATCTATCCTAGGAGTACGCTGGAGAATATGTTTTCTCAAGCAGCTGAACTCATATTTACATGCTTGCTTAAAAAGAAATTGTTCTAAATCATAATTGTTACCATTCTTATTTCACACTTTCATTATTCGTTTCATTTTACAATCTGCATTCATTCGAAAAAAAAACAAACAAAAAAAAAGGTTTTCCGAGCTGCAGACAGAACACACACAATGTGTAAAGAAAGATAACGATCATTACGAACAAAATCAAAATCAAAAACAAAAACAACAAAAATTAAAGGTTGACCTATAAATAAAAAAAAAAAAAATTACAAAAAAAAGTCTTATAAAATTTCTCAAAAATATTACACATGATGAGTGATCGACTAATTTCAGGTTGTCTTTAGTCAATGTCGATTAAATCGATCAAAAGTGACCAGACGGCGACAGTAAGTCGCTCGAAAAGTTCTAATTGAGCGGCTTGCTTTGGGTAAAGGGTAAAGTACAGTCGAACTTTCCCATAATGAACTTCTACGCAACGAAGCTCTCTCTCCATTACGAATTACATAATTTGAAGAACACAGTTTTTTCTCTACTCCTTATAACTGATTTTTCTCTACATTTAAACTTATAAGTTTAACTCTAATGCCTTTTTGATCTCCATATATCTAGTTTTTTCAAACCATTCATTTTTGTAGATGAAGAACAACGTAGCGACGACTACTGTGCTTGCTTCTCTTCGTTTATTATTTGTTGAGGAAGATAAGAGTTTACCCCATCAAACTTAAATGACTGATTACTTTAATTAAAAATATAAAAAATTTCTTCTTTATCAATTCTGTATAACAAGTTTTCAATACAACGAATTAATTTCTTGATGCCTTCTGGAAGTTCGACTGTATTTACTAAAAAAATTTTAGTTGAAAACTTACTGAAATTAAATTTTACATGTTTGCCATTTTCAAAGGTCTAACGTCGTGCAACTTGAGGAATCGGTAAACCTAATAAACCAAACAACCACAAAAACCAAAATAGGAATACTAAAAAATATTACTTTGAAAAGAAAAAATAAAGAAAATATTACAAAAAAAAAAAAAAAAAAAAAAAAAGGAAAAGTATTGAGAATAATGTTTTCAAAAGAGAATAACGAATAACTTATTTCATCGACATTCTCAGAACTTTAATAAAATAAAATAACAATCATTTATTATTTGTGATGGGATTTGACCCGGTATAAGTAATAACAAATTGTGAAATCTTGTCATTAATAAGTGAAACAGCTACCGGAAAAAATATACATACTTAGCATATGAAACTTTCATTACAGATTATGCACTTAGCCATGTCTACATACTAAGGAGAGTACACGAAAAAATTGATCCCCCGAGAAAGTAGTGGGTTTCTTTCAAAACCAAAAATAAATTTCACCAAAATAAATTTGTTTTGTTTTCCTTCAATGTCGTGTTTGTTACTACTGAAACCAAAAATTTAATTTTCTGAAATTATGAAACAATTTCGACTTTTTCGACCACTAACTCCTTTCATCATCTCTTGGACAGGTAGAGACACTGACTTTCTTGGCTGATTCGTGACATTTGTTTGTTGACTCCTTTGGAGATTTGACTACCAATTCAAAGTCGCCTTTTCCACAAGGCAAAATTTTTAGACATACCTCCTGTTTTTTGAGGTTCCACTTTACCATAGCCCAATACCGTCCTCAATAGAACGTAACTCTGGACAATTGGGTGCGTGGCGTTCCTTTCAGACAACAGTTACTCTCTTAATATCGTACCATTTCATAACTTTCGTAGCATACTGTGACGTGGACAGATCAAGACATTATGTAACATATGGTAAAAAGATACTTTTTCAAGCACTTACCTATGTATACTTCTTGATTTATGGTCCTAGTGGATACAAAAGTTTCACCTCTTTTTCCCACCAGTGCATATTGGATGCGAAATAAATTCATTTTAGGGAAATTTAGACTGTTTTTGACTTTTGAAATTTTTACGTACTTGGCCTCTAGCTTGGCCTGTGTAAAACTGCTGTCGAGGCAATTGCTGAAAGTCACCTGTCACATAGGTTTCATCATCCAGGCAATTACCGAAAGTTACATTTCACGTAGGTTTCATCATTCATGATGCAGCATTTAAATGTTGTAAGGAAATTTTCGTACAGCCTTCTGGCTCAAGTTCTGGCTTCAATTTCCTTTTCTTCAATTCGATCTGGAACCTTTTGCACCTTATATGACTTAAAAGGAGAATTTTTTCTTTTTTTTTGACATAATTTTTTCAATTTCGAAGTTTGGAAGCAGTATCGCGGACAGATGCGTTAAGACTTGTTCCACTTCAAGTGGGCTTTAACTAAACCAGCAAGTTTTTTGTCAACTGGACCACATTTTCAGCCGGAATCTTCAACTCTCTGAACAGAAAGATTCTCTTTATACGTTGTTGTCTTCTTCTTTTTTTAATGCTTGAACAGCCCACAGGAGGAACTAGGCCGAGTAATTCCCATCCACTCAAGTTGTTCGTGTTTTATTTTTGACTTAAGAGGACCTATAGTTTATGACAAATCAGAACGAAGTCTAACGTTGCATTTCTGACACCCACTAGGTTTGCAACCTTTTATTTTTTTGTTCATTAAGGATTTTCATGTAATATGATTTTCGTGGAATATATTTTTTTGTCGCTCTTGCATCGTATCTGCCATATTTCGCTTAAAGAATTTTTTAATATTAAAAATTATATTACAATTTGTGGATAGAATATGTAATCTTTTAAAAAGACGTCAGTGGGACGCCCTACAGAAGTTTATTTCTTCAGCACGTTTGCGTTTTCAGGTTAGGTTTGGTAAACTTGCAAAAACCAGAGTCTTTCGCAGACATTACAGACGTGGCCGAGGGAATTTTTAACGATGTGCTGATTTATGCAAACGATAAGCCTTGAGATGTTCAGTTTGATGATTCTCTTATTCCAGGTGTGCTACATCTGGATGCAAGGCCCTTTACAAAATCATCATCTCCATCAAAATTCGTCTGCTCTTCTTTTTCATTGAGAAGCTGGAAATTCGGCCATCTCAATGACTGCTTGGTGCTGTATAATCTGAGGACGTTCGTCGAGGCTCAATGACATGAGTGTTGATCTAACGAACTCATTTGCCATTCATTCTGTCTCTCCGCATTAGTCTTTGCGAGTTGTTTTTCAATGAAATTCGAATTCTGTTGTGCCTCAAGTTGCTTGCTGAGCTAAGAACTCGCGAACATTACAAGGTTGACTAGAAACTTGGCAAATCTCGTCTATGTTCTGTTGTGCTGATGCCAGTTGCTTTCTTTCCATGGAGGAAAGATTTTCAGGTAAGTTTTCAAGTAAATCTTCTGCTCTTCTCTTTCATTGAGAAGCTGGAAATTCGGCCATCTCAATGACTGCTTGGTGCTGTATAATCTGAGGACGTACGTCGCGATCTCCCGGTGCTAATTTTTGGATTTTTATTCACGATAGCAGAATCTGAATTTTGTGATGGGCATCCATTTTTCGACGAAGTCTACATTCTCGCTGTCTCTCAGCCTCAGTTTTTGCTGAAGATTTTATCGAAACACAATCGCCATTTGTATGTGCTTCGCGTTTGTTTTGCTCAGCCTTTAATCGCTCATTCTTTCAGCTCTAGAAATTTCCACCGTTTTTTTTTTTTTAATTTTTGTTTGAAATGCGATAGTTTCAAAGAAACAGATGGGCAGCACCCTCTATCAATCGAGTATCATTCATACTCAGCGCCCTCTATCAATCAAGTTTGAATCATACGTGAAACAGCGCCATCTACCAGTAAAATACGATTCATACTCAGCGCCCTCTATCAGTCACCATCATTTATGTGTATAAGTATTAATATGCATCATAATTTTTTCATACGTGATTGATAGAGGGCGCTGCCCATCATTTCCGTGACAATTTTCGTTGCGACGATCATCTTTCACGCCCTCGTAATCATAAAAACGATTCTAAAGAAGTAAATATCAAAAATCAAAGCCTAAAATTTTTCTATAAAGAAAAAAGCAAGTACCTATCAATTTTTTCGTGAACGATTCTTATGTACCATACATAAATGTGTATACTCGGTATCATAAATTGTGACAAGCCAATATTGAAAATTGATAAAGAGTGATTCGACAAAATAAACTTACTATGTAAATCTAATATGCACACATACTCGTATGAGTTATACTAGATAATTGAAAGCATAACTATAGTAAGTATTAATAATAATAAATGGAAGCAAAAAAACAAACCGCTGATAAATGATGAAACTAACTACTCGACATGTTATGTTGTTGGGTAGACAAATCATATACCATACATAAATAGGGACAATGGCATGGGGGGAAAAATGTCCATGAACTAATTTATTATTATTAAAGTGTTTAATCGAAATTGATAACGAGGAGCAGCAGCAGCAGCAGCAGCAACATCCAAAAAAATAAAAACGACTACATAACAACAAAAAACTGTTGACTGAAAGTTGAATTGAATTGAGAATAAAAAAAAAAAAACATTTACAAACCCAAACCCAACAATTTGAATTTGGGCTTTGAAACTTGAAAAACAAAAAGACAATCAACGATGACGAGGAGCACAACACACAACAATCAAAGACGAAGATTACGATGGTGATGGTATTTAAAATTGGCGCCATTTTCTATTTATTTCATTTTGCTGCCAACAAATTTGCTAAGTATTTTTTTTATTTTAAATTTAACCCTCTAGTTCCCAAGTTGTTGATTGACCTAATACAATTTACTTACTTACTTTTAATGACACAACAGCCCATGTAGGGCCTAGGCCGAGCTTTTCGCATCCATACATGTTGTGCGTGTTATATTTGTACATGAATGGAAGGGACCTACAGTTTAAAGCCGAATCCGAACGACGAAGTGAAAAGCTTTTCATAGCAATTTTTACTCTTCTAGGTTTGCCATTGCCTGCCAAGAGGTGGTGCCATGTAGAAAAATTATTTTTTCTACTTTTTGATTTTGCCTGTGCCGAGATTCGAACCCCGGACACTCTGCGTAGCAGTCCAACGCACTACCACTACGCCACAGCGACCACATAATACAATTATCATAGATAAATATCGATGTAAAACAGGCACAGGCCTGTTCTCAAAATCTGAACAAAATTTCTTGGGTTGGATTTATGAAGTTGGAAAGTCGGGATCTCTCAAAGCAATTGTGGTTCTTTGAGAATGTTTAACACTTTAAATTAAATGTTCCTATTCTTAGCTAGTCATAGACTGTTTTATATACCGTTAGGATCACGGGAAGTATTTTTTATTTTTAACCAAATTTCTCAAACTCATTCTAAATAATAAATTTTTTCATATTTTCGAACATTTTTATCTTTTATTGAAAATTGTTTAAAATTTTTCTTAACGTTCTTAGTTAGAGACTGGACAGTACTTTCGGTGACTATTGCATAGGCTTGACTCCATCGATTTCGGAATTCTGTATCATTTTTGCAAACTTTCTTTGTTCTTCTTAGGCTTTGCTTCATTATAGCCCAATGTCTTTCAATAGGCTGAAGTTGCGGGCAGTTGGGAGGATTTGCCTCTTTTGGGACCACTGTGACATTATTTTCCTTATACTTATCATACCATAGTTGACCTGGAGTAATAACTTGTGGCTAGGTCTGGCCAAAACAAAACGGCTCCTTTGTGCTGTCCAATAAATGGTCGAAGGCAATTTTGCAGGCATTCCTCTATATAAATTCTGGAGTCAATTGTTGGTGTCGTAATGAAAGCCTTGCTCCGTAGACCGCAGTTGCAAATTGCTTGCCAAACCATGAAGCGTTTTGGAAATTTGGTATATTTTACTTCAGAGTATTTTCTGGGTGTTGCATCCATATGCTTTGTTGGGAAATAGTCATTCCCAGGCAACTGGTTGACGTCCGCCTTACAGTAGGTCTCATCATCGAGAATTACCCAATCGAATTCGGTTAGGTAATTGTCATACGCGTCTTCGCTATTTTTTCCTTTGCTTCCGACCGGTCAGGTACTTTCTGCTGTTTGTACGTAGGTCCTTAATCCTTTACTTCGCTGATATCGCAATACAGTTGATTGCGAAGTACCAGCTGTAGCTGCAACATCTCGAGTCGAATTCGTGGAATTATCACGATATGTAGTACTAACAACCTTTTTCAACACTTCTGGGTTATTTGGACCCCTTTTTCTGCCTGACCCTTCGGTTCAGCAGATGGAGTTTCCCGCGTTGTAGTAGTTTGTGACGTTATAGACCGTCGTTAAATTCGGTGTGCTTTCCCTTCCAATGCTTAGTCTAGACTTCGTCTTATCAGTCAAGTAATTTTCCAGTATTAATTTGCGGCGCTGTTCTTTTGGCTCGACATGTTGATTTAAGTAGATCCAAGATGAAAATGACTAATATACATCAAAAAAAAAAAACGTCACTATTTATAGATACTTTCACTTGAAGATAACGGGGTCTGGTCCTAACTCTTGACAATTGCGTATAATGGATAGGTAAAAATTCTAAAATTTTTCTGGTTTACAACTTACGATATTATACCCGTTTTGGTGACGGGTATCTAGAGGTCTGCTTGCAAACTAGAGGGTTAATTTGTGAAGAGACAACAACAAACAACATCAGTTCCAAAATGCAAAAAAAAAATTATAAACATTGTGCTTCTAATACATTACCGCAGGTAGAGACTGTGGCAGTTAGTTAGCTAGGTAGCATATGGTATGAGGCAGTGTGCCAACAACGGCAGCAACAACAATAACAACACCATTACATAGTACAAAATACATAGGTACAAATAAAAATATAAAAAAAAAGAGTTAAAGAAATACATAAATTTGAAAAAACCTGTTTTTATAATACATATTTTTTTTTATACATATCCAACTGCTGTTTTTCCCAACTTACCAGTATTCATAAGAAATGGAGAAGTTGTTTTTCTGTTTCTTATTTATTATCATTTTCTCATTATTTATTTTATTATTAATTTATTTTAGCGTAACCCTCAAGGTCGAGTTTTGAGTGCAATTTTTTTTTGATTTTTTTGTTTTTTTTTGTTTTTAATAATATTTGATTGTAAAGAACAATGTACTTTTGTTATTGTTCATTAATCAAATGAAACAACAATAAAATTTTTTTTAACGAATTGTCTTTAAAGTTGATAGAAACGATTTTAATAACCGAATAGCTAAGTTACTAAATGCGACAAAAATCAATTTGTTGTCCTTGATATGGGATTTGATTACCGATTCCAAGTCTCCTTTTCCACACGGAAAGTTTTCTTGAAAGTAAGTTTTCAATTCTCTTTTCTTCTTGCCACTTTCTTTTCCATATATCAAAATTTTCATGATCAATTCTATTTTTACTTTCTCCGACATGTCAAAGAACGAACAGCACAAAAGAAAACCTGCTGGTACGATTAAATTCATACCCTTCCTCTCTCGCCTTTCCTCTCTCACCGACAAAACTCAGCTTGCTTTCAAGAAAAAATGTTCCGTAGCGAAAAGGCGACTAAGAGAGGCAGAGCAATCTGGCTTTCAGAGTTACGAGTAAGTTCGTACACATCCCCTCTCGCCTTTCCTCTCTCACCTATAAAACTCAGCTTGCTTTCAAGAAAAAATGTTCCGTAGCGAAAAGGCGACTAAGAGAGGCAGAGCAATCTGGCTTTCAGAGTTACGAGTAAGTTCGTACACATCCCCTCTCGCCTTTCCTCTCTCACCTATAAAACTCAGCTTGCTTTCAAGAAAAAATGTTCCGTAGCGAAAAGGCGACTAAGAGAGGCAGAGCAATCTGGCTTTCAGAGTTACGAGTAAGTTCGTACACATCCCCTCTCGCCTTTCCTCTCTCACCTACAAAACTCAACTTGCTTTCAAGAGAAAATTTCCCGTGGCGAAAAGGCGACTAAGAGAGGCAGAGCAATCTGGCTTTCAGAGTTACGAGTAAGTTCGTACCCATCCCCTCTCGCCTTTCCTCTCTCACCGACAAAACTCAGCTTGCTTTCAAGAAAAAATGTTCCGTAGCGAAAAGGCGACTAAGAGAGGCAGAGCAATCTGGCTTTCAGAGTTACGAGTAAGTTCGTACACATCCCCTCTCGCCTTTCCTCTCTCACCTACAAAACTCAACTAGCTCTCAAGAGAAAAATTTCCCGCAGCGAAAAGGCGACTAAGAGAGGCAGAGCAATCTGGCTTTCAGAGTTACGAGTAAGTTCGTACACATCCCCTCTCGCCTTTCCTCTCTCACCTATAAAACTCAGCTTGCTTTCAAGAAAAAATGTTCCGTAGCGAAAAGGCGACTAAGAGAGGCAGAGCAATCTGGCTTTCAGAGTTACGAGTAAGTTCGTACACATCCCCTCTCGCCTTTCCTCTCTCACCTATAAAACTCAGCTTGCTTTCAAGAAAAAATGTTCCGTAGCGAAAAGGCGACTAAGAGAGGCAGAGCAATCTGGCTTTCAGAGTTACGAGTAAGTTCGTACACATCCCCTCTCGCCTTTCCTATCTCACCAACAAAACTCAGCTTGCTTTCAAGAAAAAATGTTTCGTAGCGAAAAGGCGACTAAGAGAGGCAGAGCAATCTGGCTTTCAGAGTTACGAGTAAGTTCGTACACATCCCCTTTCGCCTTTCCTCTCTCACCTACAAAACTCAACTTGCTCTCAAGAGAAAAATTAATCCCGTGGCGAAAAGGCGACTAAGAGAGACAGACCAATTCGGCTTTCAGAGTTTTTCTAGATTAGTAAAGTTGTTAAAAGTTAAAAAAAGAGAATAGAAATTAAAAAAAATAGCAAGCAATATCTGAGCTTGTACACTTCTTCACAAGATAATAAAATACAAAATGTTTTGAATTCAACTTTTGTTATGTTTCGACCACTAGAAGCGACTAAAATGCGCGTTAGATACATTTAATTCTATGGCGGAAATGAAAAACAGCTTAAGTGTATTATTATGTTGGGCTAGTTTGATAGCTTTGCATGGAAATATCATAGTATAGCAATACTTCAGAATACTCTATAATCAGGTTAAAGACCATTCTTGAAATAATATATAATTTCAGAAATTTATCTAAAAATTTTATCCCGTTTTCTACTTATAGTCAATAATATGAGATAAAATATTTCCCATGTTACGTCGCGACCTAAGCTGTTTTTAGTTTTCCATTCAGAATCGTATAAAAAAAAAGAAAGAATTAAGAATAGAAATACTGATTAAGTCATAGAAGATAGGTGCGATAAAGAATAAATTTTCAGTTGAGTTATGTCAGTAATTAGAGTGGTCTAATTAGTTGGAAATGTAAAGCTTTTCAGTTCGCCGTACGGATTCGGCATAAAACTGTAGGTCCTTCCTTTTCATGTACAAATAAAACACACACAACGTGAGTTAATACGAAAAGCTCTGCCTAGGACCGAGCCCGAGTGGGCTGTTGTGCCATTAAAATTTCAAGCATTAAAATATTATTTCGAATCGATGTTGGCCGGTGTATATAGAAGCCCTTAGTTTGCTCTCAATCTATGTCAAGGAATGCCTGCCAAGAGGTGGTGCCGTGATATTTGATTTTTCTTGATGACAATGCACCATCACATCGAACAAAACAGACTCGGGAATTGATAGATTCGTACAGCTGGGAAGCCCTCCCCCATGCGGCTTATTCACCAGACTTGGCTCCATTTGACTATCACTTATTTTCATCAATGGGGCACGCGGGCACGCACTTGCTGAGCAGCACTTCGATTCGTACGAAAATGTGAAAAAATGGCTCGATGAGTGGTTTGACTCAAAAAACGAACAGTTTTTTTGGCGAGGCATTCACAAATTGCCAGAGAGATGGGAACAATGTGTAGCTAGCAATGGCCATTACTTTGAAGATTGAATGTATAACCATTTTTCTTAAATAAACGTGTAGTTTCATACTTGTACACCTGGCAAGCAAGTAAAGGCTACTATTCTTTTTTCTGTGATTGACTCGGCTTTTAGTAATTATAAATAACAATCAAACAAGTCTCTTCGAAAACAACGCAACGCAACACTTTGAACGGAGGTGATTCATTCATTCAAGTTTTTGAGTAAGAGGAGAACAGAAAACTAGGAATAAAATATGTATAAAATTTAGCGAAATCTAGTTTTTGGTAGTTGAATGAGCTGACCTTCATCAAATATTTTGCAGACCTACACCGTAAACTAACTTCTTTGTTCTTTTAAACTACATTTAAAACTAGAAATTTCGGAAATATTACACCGAAGAGTATGTATAGTTCTAAAATGAATTTTTTTTGCATTTTGTGTAAAATTAAAAAATGCATGTTAGGTCTTTAACAAATTAAGGCAACAATATAAATGTATTGCATGTAGAATGTAAAACAATGAAATTCTGCATTCAATAACTTTCAACGCTCTGAATTTCATTACGAGCATTATTATTACTTTTTCAGCTTTAAAAATAAAAACACGTTTATTTCGTAGAAATTTTTGCAATGATGTCAAGTTATTCTTGTTATTTTTCTTTATTTTTGCTTTGAACGCAAATTAACGTTAGGTAAGAAAATAAACAAACATACATAAATATATACTCGTTAATATATGCAGGTACTAAGTATGTATGTATGTACAAGGTGGGGCAAAAGTAATGTCATAATGTGAATGTGCCGTAATTCTTGCAAATGGCATCAAATGTCATTGTGCATTGTCATTTATGTTGTAGACAGTTAGAGAATTAATTTGCGACAAGCAATGGAGCGATACACACCTTACTCCAAATCATCAATTTGGAGACAAAATGCGGTCAAAACGGGCACTAATGTCATCATTTGCATGCATCAAGTCAGGAGTCTTAGTGTCACCAATTTTACACCCTTCCAATCAACTTTCCATGAAAACTGAGCTCGATTTTTATACATTTCTAACAAAATGGCAGCGAATTCACATTATGACATTATGGTACTTTTGCCCCACCTTGTACATTATATATTTTTTAAAGTGTTTTATTTCCTTTTTCACATTCTTTCGTAAACTGAAAAAAATATATATAAGGGGGAAAAAAATGGTAAGAAAAAACTCCAATTTGGTTGGTTAAATACCTTCATTTTGGGAGTTTGAAAGTTGAGCGAAAATTTTGTTGTGTCCCACAAAACCTCACAAAAAGGTGTAAACTTCATTTCAATGTTTGCTGATCAATTTCGCATTCAAGCTTCACTGCCAAATTTTTGATAAATTGATCACAAAGCCTTATTTATGCAGCATAATGCAACTTTCATTTCGTGATCGGAAAGTAAATTCAGCGGTTACTTTTGTCAATTGTCATTTTAAGAAATTCAGAATCAAAAAGGAGCTTATTGCTTTTTACAGAGTTTTGAGATTTTCTTAAATGACAACCGAAAGTTCCCATTGAATGGGAAAACATATGAGAATGTTGGACATAATTGAGATATTATCAATTGTTTTAAACAATAAGAGTGTATCTGTGTCTCTGGTTACCTTGCAATGGAATCATGGTAGTAGCTACAATTTCTACTTTGATAAACTAAATTGACTTTATCATTGACATTTTGATTTTATTTATGAGTTCAAAACTAGAATTTAGCTTTTTTACATAAGTGTGCTTCTTCTTGTACATAATTGTTACATATTTAAACTTCGAGGACTTCTCGAAAAGCTAAAAGCCAGTTACTAATTTGCATTTGGAAGAACAAACCAGCGAACATGTTCCATATGGTCTGTCCTCCCGGCTATAGACAACACTGGTGTCAGGTGGCCAGCCAGTGTTGCCAAATCAGTGCTTTTTACATCAGATCAGATCAGGTCAGGTGGATTTTTTTTAAATAAATCGCGAACTATTTTTCTACTGGTAGAAGTGGTTTTTTGACTTCAAAACAGTGTTTCATTTAATAGCAGTGTTTTTTTTTGACTTGACAACACTGTTTCATTTGATGGCAGTGTTTTTTTTTTTTTTTGACTTGACAACACTGTTTTCGATGCTCAGTAATATTTTTCTCTTATGAGGCGTATTCATTTTCTCGTTTGCTTTGGTCGTGGTGGTTATGTTCAGATTTTGCTCGGCGAACACCATGAAATTTTTGTTGCACCGAACACGAAGAGAGAGCTTTTACACACGCTCACTGGGCTTTTACACACTGCTGGGTGAAATGTACACCGAGCACGCCGAATATTCAGGGTGAAAATGAGTTATTCTACAAAAAAGGAACAAAAATGTATGTAAAATAGTGCAAAAAACATGCAAACCTGTACATCATTTTATTCATTTGCAGCAAAGCGAGGTTACGAATATCTTTAGTGTTTAAAAGTGAATATTAAGTATATTATTTATAAAACTATTGAAGAAGTAAGTATGAAAAGTATTTATACAACATATTAGCTATATTCACGATGTGATGCAAATGATGTTGATACCACTCTTGCCTTGAAGTTGCCACATATTCTCCACTCAATCTACCTCAATCGCTGTCGGTCGAAAAAATTACATTGTTTGCATAATTTATTGTACATTCAATTATATTATTAATTTCACTCTTCATGTAGATACAATCGTTTAAAGTATTTTTGGCATATTTTAGTGTCAAACACTAAAAGACTTCAACGCGAATCTGTCATCACAATGGTGCGCGTTATGGTTCAGAAAAACGCGGTCTAGTTCAGGTTTCGAGCCTGGGTGACAACCCCGAACTATCCTGAACAATCAAGCCTTTTATATATATGGAATTGACCGTCACGCCATAGTCACCCGATATGTGCGGGAGGGGGCTGGCTATCATGAAACTCAAACTTAAGAGAAAGAATAGTTGGTCAGTAAAGCAAATATGTATTACTAATATCAAAGATATTATGGTGTAGTGGTAGTGCGTTGGACTGCTACGCAGAGTGTCCGGGGTTCGAATCTCGGCACAGGCAAAATAAAAAGTAGAAAAAATAATTTTTCTACACGGCACCACCTCTTGGCAGGCAATGGCAAACCTACAAGAGTAAAAATTGCTATGAAAAGCTTTTCACTTCGCCGTTCGGATTCGGCATTAAAAACTGTAGGTCCCTTCCATTCATGTACAAATTTAACACGCACAACATGAGTGAATGCGAAAAGCTCGGCCTAGGCCCTCCATGGGTTGTTGTGCCATTAAAAGTAAGTAAGTAAGTAATATCAAAGAATTTGTCGGCAGGTTATAACTAAAAAAGAAAACTTTTCAGAAGTATGCCACAGAGAAGACAGGACATTCTGGATAACGGGGGAGATTGGACAAGGTATTAATGAAAGTTTATCAACTTTGATACAATTTTCGCTGTGTATCAAAGTTGATCCTGAACTCCAACTCTACTTGAACTCCAAACTAGCACTCATTCACAAGACCACCGAGGTGTTACTAACCAACCACTATATTTGTGCTACATTTCCGTTCACGCTCTTACTCAACAGATTGAGTTTAAAAATCAAACAGAAATACATTTTTTCAAAAATATTATATTTATCCTGAGTTATTTTTATTAAATTTTTTTTTTTTGTTACATTCATCACACACATTAGGGTGTACCCCTAATGAATGCAAAGCATTGTGTTGATTGGAAGAAAGATTTATAGGTGTTTAATTCGGGAATGAATTATTTGAAGGAAAGATTGAAAATTAAACACTGAGAATTTCTATTTAATATTTAACAACATTTATTAAAATGATAAATTGAAATTTTTAGAATTACAATAAATATATTGAAGAGCCCAACCGACCGGTGTGGTGTGAAAGTGTTTTAGAGAAGAACTAAGAGAAGGCAATAGCAAAAGAAATAGAACGAAAAGAAACAAGGATAGAGAAAATGAATAGGAAAGAAAAGGTGCATTAGGGTGGCTTAAACAATAGGTGAGATGAAGAAGGAGGGAGAGAGATTGCGAGAGGGAATGCAATCACAGGACACCGGTTAACAGGTAGACAGTCATTGTGGCAAGTGTTATGCCTTTACCACAATGAACTTCAGAGTTGTATCAACGTCGACTATGTAGCGCCAAAAGGCCGAGCTTTTCACATTTTTCTTTTTTGTACCCACTGTTTTTAAAAGCCATTTTCCAATGGGGTTTACATTAAATTTCAGCTGTTATTGATTGCATAATAAATATCGCTTACAACAATAAAAAAAATAGTTAATTAAAACAAAAATAGTTGCACACACATGTTATAATTAAAATGTGAATGGTTTTTTTAAGTGAATAAGAGAATATGAATATTTTAAAAGGTAAACACAAACAAACAAATACAGAGAATTATAAATCATATTGTAATACATAAGTAATACTTAATACCAAACGAATGCTGAAATCTGGAAATCTCAAAACGTGCTGAGGTCATCCGAACACAGAAAAATAATAAAAAAAAAATATAAAAAATTGGTATGTAGTTGCTATTGATTTGTAAAAGCACATACTTCATGAAATATATTAAGCAAAATTTTAAATATACATTTATGAGATAATAATAAATAATTAGCTAAAAATTGCAGATTAAATAATAATATTGATGATTAATAAAATTGTTTATTAATTTAAGTAAAGAATGTGGTTGTGGTGGTGGAAAAAATAAATAAATAGTCAGTAGTAAGTAGTAACAAATCGTTCAATTAAATGCTATTAATTACTTAGTAGGGACATAAATACTGTTACAACATTGAACACACCGATTCCAATAGTAGAATTGAGCATACCCTATTATTACCACATGGTTTATGAAAGCTAATCTCTACAGCGTTAGTCTGTGACGGGAACTCAAAAATGTATCAGCTTTCACCATGGAGTGGTCAGATAATGAGAACCGTATCGCTGTTATAGCACTTTTTAAGTGTGAAATGACAAAAGGCGATATTTTCAAAAACGCTCTGCCCACTCGGGATTAGTCGGATGTTCATCTACCGGTGCATAAAACTGTTTGAGGAGACTGAAGACCGCCACCGGTCGGGCCGTCCACGTACAGTTCGCACGCCGCAAGTCATCAAAGCCGTCAAATCAAGAATTCAGAAAATCATGGCCCGTGCGATGAATATCACGCAAAAGTCCATGAGTCGAATTATTAAAAAAGACTTGGGACTTGGTGCCTTCAAACGTCGCACCGGACATTTGTTGACTGCGGCTTTGTAAAAAAATAGGTTAGAAAAATACAAACGTCTTTAGGTGAAGTACGCTGATAACTTGCAAAAATGTTTACCGTGCAGGAAAAATTTAACAAGCAAAATGATAGGGTGTATGCATGGTCATCTAGGGAAGCATCTGAATTGATCCCACGGCTCGAAAAGGGTCATCACCCAGCTTCAGTCATGGTTTGGTAAGATGGGATCACTTCACTGACTTGCATTTCTACGAACAAGGGATGGAAACTTCGGCGAAAGTTTACCAAGAAACCGTTTTGGAAGCTGTTGTGAAGCCACTTCACCATTCCCCTGTTCCAAAACCAGCCGTGGACTTTCCAACAGGATTCTACGCCAGCCCATAAGGCTAAGACGACCCAGAACTGGCTTCAAAACAATGTGCCAGCTTCCATTTGCTCGGAAGAATGGCCGTCGGGCAGCCCTGATCTGAACCCACTGGATTAAAAATTATGGCCAGTTTTAGAGGACATGGTTTGCCACCCCAAGATACCCCAACATTGATTCTCTGAAGACTACTTTGATTCGTGCTGTCAGCACATTCCCAATGCACGAGGTGGGTGCTGCTATTGATGATTAGCCAGTGCGACAAAATTAATTATTTTTAATATTATAACATCGCATGTGTGTAACAGTATTTATGTCCCTACTAAGTATTATTATTTTTCTGATTTTTGTTTTGTTTTTTTTTTTTCAATAAAAAGAGTGGTGAGAATTGGACTCTTAGTAACTCTATTATTTGTTTCAGATTCTGAGACATTAATTACTCTGAATAGAATAGAAAAAGAGTAACAATAAGTAGCAAAAGAATGAAGTAAGCCGCCACACACTCATTCATAGTGATACACATTTCGCCTTTTCAACAGATATTTTAATATATATGTATGTACAGTCGAGAATAAAAGTTAATGACATGACTTTTGTAATATGTAAGTAGTACATACTACTTCTTTCTGCCACGATGAAGTTTGCACCTCAGATTATTCTACATACATTGTATTCAGTATGCGAAGAGTATTGTGTGGCATATTGCAATATGTTGTTTCTACAATACAAATACATATTTATGTACTGTATGCCCAAGTATATACAGATATAGGGTGGTCCATCTAACACTTGGAATTTGAACTACTGGTTATTTTGAAGGGTGGTCGCTGTGGCGTAGTGGTAGTGCGTTGGTTGGCTGTTACGCAGAGTGTCTCAAGTTTGAATCTCGACACAGGCAAAATCAAAATGTAGAAGAAACAATTCTTCTACACAGCACCACCTCTTGGCAGGCAATGGCAAACCTACTAGAGAAAAAATTTACTATAAAAAGCTAAGCTTGTCACTTCGCCGTTCGAATTCGTCATAAAACTGTAGGTCCCCTTCCATTCATGTACAAATATAACACGCCCAGCATGAGTGGATGCGAAAAGCTCGACCTAGGCCCTCCATGGGCTGTAGTGCCATTAAAAGTAAGTAAGTAAAGTAAGTGCGTGAAACTGAAAATTTATTGGACAAAACAACAGATTCTGGAAGACTTCTACAGTTCGCACTTCTTTATTTCTTCTCTCTTTTAATGGCACAACAGACCATTGAGGTCCTAGGCCGAAATTCGAACCCCAGACACTCTGCGTTACAGTACGACGCACTACCACTTCGACACAGCGACCACAGCTCACACTAGTGAACAAAATTTTTTGTTTTTTTTGCTCAGAATGTCCAAGAAGAACCAACCACAAACACTTCGTCATCGTTCTCAGGAATTAAACATTTCACGCACTTCGTCTTCTTTCTTTAAATGAGCTTCTTTAGAAAATGATGATTTTTCGGTGAAAATGCTTATCTTCTTCCGAGCGTTCCCAGAGCCCAATTACCGAACCGAAGACGCTGCGGATGGTAATGTGGCTTCAGCTGTTGTATTAATTGAACTTTGTACGGCTTCATACCGAGGTTCTTATGCAAAATTCGCCACAAAGAAGTGCGAAGAACCATGTAGGGCCTAGGGCCAGCTTTTCACATCCACTCATGTCCAACAGTTTTATGCCGATTTCTGAACGGGGAAATGTAAAGCTTTTCATAGGCACATTTTGACACTTGTAGTTTTGCCATTGCTTGCGCCAAGAGGTGGTGCCGTGGTGCCGTGTAGAAAAATTGTTTTTTTCCCCCCTTGTGTCGAAATTTGAACCCCGGGCACTCCGTGTAGCAAGCCAACAGACTACCAACTACGCCACAGCTACCACGCACCTTTTTTTGTTGTGAATTTTGCATAAAGACCTCGGTATGAAGCTGTACAAAATTCAATTGGTACAACAAACAGCTAAAGTCGCATAACCATCCGCAACGTTTCCGAAACGCTTGGAAGAAGATAAGCTTTTCTAACCGAAAAATCTTATTTTTTTAAGAAGCTCATTTTGACTTTAGGTGGTTAATAAGAAAAATTGTCGAATCTGGGGCTCAGAAAATCAATGCGTGATTGTTGAGAAGCCAATGAACTCTCAACGCGTAACTGTGTGGGGTGTGGTTCTTGGACCGGCGGTATCATTGGGCCATTTTTCTTTGAAAATGAACAAGGAAGGTGCGCTACCGCGCACAATGACAACTGATTATTTATGGCCTATTTATTTAGTGTTGGACTTAGCCAACACTTGGTCCCAACAGGATGCTACACAAGCCGTGCAATAATCGATCTTTTGTGCGGGAAGTGTGAAACTCGCGATATTAGCCGTTTTGGAGATTTGCATTGGCCACCACGCAGTTGCGATTTGACTCCGTTGGACTATTACGTATTTGTGGAGAGCAATTAAAGGTAAGAGGTACGCCAACCATCTAGTAACGACTGAGGCTCTTGAGGGCCAATTTGGTGCAGCCATCGGTCAAGTACAGCTACAAAGAGTCGAAAATGTACTGAAAATGGGGTTGATCGTATGGGCTACAGCAAGGCCAGTCGAGCAAGTCATTTTTTGAACGAAATCGTGTTCTACAATTAACCGGAAAGAAAGATTGTACTTTCGAATAATATGTATGTAAAAACCAAATTGAAAAAAAACCTATTCGTTTCTTATTCACACCAAAATCAAATTTCAAATTATAAATGATGACCCTGTATGTAAAGAAACTTTATAACAAAAGATAAGTTAAAGCGTCAACATGTAAGAAATAATAATAGCTAAGTGACTACGGACCATTTTTGTTTAAGCTTCAAGTTAAAAAAAAAATATAAAATAAAATAAATAAAACAGAAAATGTGAGACAAGTGTTGACATGGCATCATTTTTCGTATTGCCGTTTAGTGCAAAAACAAAAAATGGCGAGTTGTTATTTGTAGTGTTATTATAATTGTTATTGTTAATAAGCAAATGAATCAGTACGAGTTTTGTATTAACTAAAGGAAATAGCTTTCTTATACTTAAAAAAAAAATGCACACATCAGCACATGGCCATTGTTTAGAGAAATACTCGTAACATTACATCTATCCAAACTCTTAACTTACTGCCCGTGAATCATCACGGCATTCATTCACTAAAATTTCAACAACTAAAAATCAATCTAAGGAGTGAGATCGAAAAAATCTTAACATATATAAAACTCAATAATTTTTAAACGGTTGATCTTAGAGTTTTGATTTCTTTCTTATTTAATTGATAATATTTTACAAATTACAGAAAAATATAACTTTTATAGTTCTAACCACCATTTATGAACTCGTGGACCTTTCTTGGTAAGCCTTCCATTAGAGATTTGATAGTTGTTTCAGATACCTTTTTGGAGCAGTTTGCCCATCTCCTTTTAAAATATTCGATATTTTGGGACACCTTTTTTGTGCTCTTTAAGTTTCTTTTCACAAGAGCCCAATATCTCTCCACTGGTCTTAGATCCGGACAATTTGGTGGATTGGCCTCTCTTGGTACAAAAACTATGTTATTACTTTGGTAACACTCCAGAGCTTTCTTGCCGTAATGACATGATGCCAAATCGGGCCAAAAATATGTGGACACATTGTGCTCTCTTATGATAGGAAGAAGTCTTTTTTTCAAACATTCTTTGATGTATATTTACATACCAGGAATTTTTTAGGAAATTTTGTCTGCTTTTGGATTCTAAATTGTTCTTCGACATTTCCTCGAGCATCAGCAACATAAAAATTTTGACCCGGAAGCTGCGTAAAATCTGGCAGTAAATACATTTCGTCGTCCATTATGCAACATGAATATTTTTGCATGAAATTCGCTTTTAATTTTCGAGCCCTACTTTTGGCGTCTAAATTTTTTGCAGCATTCCTGTCTGTAACTTTTTGGACTTTGTATGTTTTCAAACCTGCATTGGCTTTAACTTTTCGCACCAAATAGTCAGAGCACTGGGCTAACCGGGCAGCTTTTCTAGCAGATGTGTTTGGAGATCTTTTCAATATGCTTTCTATTTTCTTGGCTTTCCCAATATCATGTGGTCCTTGTTTTCTTCCCGAACCAGGTTTCCTATCTATGGTCAAATTCTCCTGAAACTGTTTAATAACATTGGAAACAGTTTGACGGCAGACCTTGAATTCTTTGGCCAATTTTTTGTAGGACCAATTTGAATTGTTTTGAAATTTTTTATAATTTTAAGACGTACTTCTTTTTCTTCACTCACTTTGATCAAACTCACAATAAATCAACATGTTTGTCATTAAAAATAATAACTGACATATATTTCGAAGATAACTAGATCTAAGAAATTTTTAAATTTTACAGTCAACAAAATTATTAGGTAAAACGTGTGTTAAGATTTTTTCAATCTCACTCCTTATTAAATGCTTAATAGGACGAAAATGTAATGTGTTTTACAAATGTGTAAATCTTGAAAGTCACATGGGCCGGATGGTATCATACCAGCTGAGCTAGAGATCGCCTCAGAAAATTAAACTCCCTGATCAGAAGTAATTTTTAACATTTAACATTTTAACATATTGGTTTGACATTGAAGTCATCTCTCTAATCTGAAGAAGGGTATGGTTTCCCACAACAAAACCGGTGATTTCCGAACGACCAATCTCGTGTCTTCTAAAAATGTTAGAACACTTGATAGTAAATCTAGGTAAATCTTTGCTTTTCACTGCTTAATATGTAGAATCGATAAATCTTTCAAGGAGTCTAGTCTTTGAAGGAGTTTACCATAGTGGTTTACCTCAGAATGGGTGTTTAAAAAGCAATGCATAGTGCCTCCAGGGCATTCTTGGATAAACTCCGTGTACATATGTAAACTGCCAATAAGGGTTTTACAAAGTTCATGATAAATAAATAAAAACTAGCAAGCTCATTCTAATATGTATATATGTGGAACTATCATTTCCACATCACCATTATATAGAACTTAGTTGTAAATGATCTGGAAAAATTATACTGCATTATAGTACCAAGCTTTTCAAAAAGTAGATACTTGAAAGCTGAGAAATTTTGTATTACCTTGTGTAATCAATTACTTTTACTCTTATCTTACGCAAATCTTATTTGAAAAGCTAACACTTGATTCAGGGTTCTAAAGCCCAAGCTGCCCCTTTACTCATTTCTTCGTCTTTAGCGGTGTCATGTGTGATTGCATTCCCTCTCTCATTCTTCCTCCCACCTATCAATCTTCCTTCCATTCAACACAATGCTCTGCATTCAGCATCCATAGGGATACACCCTGTGTGTTTAATGTCTCAATAAAGCGTTCACTGAACAGCTCTTCGAAAAGAGACTCAAAAGCTATTAAGATAATAGGCTTAATGAAGGTTAAGAGTAATCTCTTTCTGAGTTATTGAAACCATTCTCTTTTTAACACCTGTAAGACTCTTTTTCTTCTTTTTAGTGGCTGAACAGCCCATGAAGGGCCTAGGAATCGAGCGAATTGAACGGGTCTACAGTTTTATGGCGAGCCTGAACCACGATGTCAACAGCTGGAACAGCTCGTAGTTATTCCTATTCTTGGAAATTAGACATTGCCAGGCAATTTGAGTTTTTTATTTTCGATTTTTAACTGTGCCGAATCTTAAACCTGAACACACTGCATAGCAGCCCTGGACACTACGAACTATGCTACGGTGGCCACTCGGCAAAGTCGGCTTTTAGTCCTTTGTACCTTTTTATCTAGATGTAACTCCTAAACATCTTTTTCTATTATTGTTTAGCTGAAGCCACAATTTACCCTGTGAGTTCCAGGTTATTACTGATATTCCTGAATTTCTTATGGCTGCCTTCTTATTCCTTTTTACTTCTTTTCTTTGCCTTCGTCTCCCTGTTACTTATTTTGACTTCACAGTCAACTACTTATGCATCAAGTTAACAAAGTGACTTTCTGTTTTAGAATGGATTAAATTGCCCCGTATTAGTTCCGGCTATTGATAATTATTGCTTCTGTCCCTTATTATCTTTGTATGCCTCTGACATATTAACTTTGCATGCTTTCATCAGCCTTAAATGGCCTTTCGTCTCTTTGAAAGCTTTTGACTGCTAATATTGTCTTTGACAAGTTGCCTGGGTCTCAGACTATCGTCGACTACCACATAATATCTAAGCTGAATCTTAATATTTGTTTGCAATTCTCTTTGACAGTGAGCACGCTAGTATCTAAAATCTTTATCTATGAAAAAAATTCATTTAAAAGATGGATTTGTAATATTAATTAGATCTAATAATGATGATTGCATAAGGCAATAATATAATCATTAAATCACGTCAGTTCCTTCAGACTTTCTTAATTGATTTCCCTTAACTACTACTAAACTTGATATGCGTTCTAGATACCTTGGAGTATCTGAGAATTTTCTTTATAAATAAATAAAGAATTTTCTTAATAATAAATATTTATATTCAATAAAATGAAGAAGTAATGGTCGCTGTGGCGTAGTGGTAGTGCGTTAGACTGCTACGCAGAGTATCCGGGTTTCGAATCTCGGCACAGGCAAAATCAAAAAAGTAGAAAAAAGAATTTTTCTACACGGCACCACCTCTTGGCAGGCAATGGCAAACCTACAAGAGTCAAAATTCGACCATTAAACTGTAGGTCCCTTCCATTCATGTACAAATATAATACGCACAACATGAGTGGATGCGAAAAGCTCGGTCTAGGCCCTCCATGGGCTGTTGTGCCATTAGAAGTAAGTAAGTAAGATATTTATTGATTTTACCTTCTTATTTTCGAATAAAACCAGAAACAGATTTTTTTATGAATTTATGATATGATACATTTGCAGAATAAGGTTTCTTGATATATAGCGTAGCGTTGGTTTTGCACCCACATTGAAAAAACTGGTTTGCAATCGCAAATATTTATAATAAATATTTTAGCTTAGATACATTAATAAATTTGTATTGAAAAATTAAGCTTTTGAATGTATTTTATCGTTAAGATATTGATTAATGCAACATTTATTTTAATTAAATTATTTGCCATCACTATTCGAGTATTCAGCGATTGAAATCAACACTCTAGTTCATACATACATACAACAAATGCTAAAGTACACCTCTGGAAAAACAAAAACCAATATTCATAGCTATGGCTATAGACAACTGAAAATATACATACATACATACATATAAATAACTTGACTTACCGGTACAAAATGTGGCAAATTATCCAACACTTGCAGCTTATCAATGCGCTGTTTAATTCGCTCACGATGATGTGGATTTTTAATGCCAATCGCTGTTAAATCTTCAGGTGTCATACGAGCAATTGTTGGCAAATCATAACCGGCTGCTATGAACAATTGTGCATATTCTTCATATTTCATTTCCATCAGCCAATCGATAATGAGCTCATCGTTGCGCTGTCGATCAACGCTACCAATCGAACATGAGCTCACCGAGCTGCAGCGTGGCGACGATAGAGCTCCGCCACCGCTGCTGCTGCCGCCGCGTATGGAAGCCCCAGAAACACCGGTTAGATATGATGATGCACGTCCCGAGTCTAGACTGGCCGTCGAATGTCTAGAGCCGGAACCAGCCGAACCTGACGATGATCCAGGCGAGTCTCGACCTGGCGATTGGGTCAGATCGATGCCTTGATCTTCTTGCAATGCCAGCTGCTGGTGATAGTAAACGGCCGCTTTGTGCGTTAGGGGTTCACGTAATGTGGCACAGAATACGGGCGGCGGGCATGGCACTATTGTGGGGGGACAACCGCTGAGTAGCGGATTTGTGGCGGTGGGTGGCAGTAAAACCGCTTGAGATGTAGATTGTTGCTGTTGCTGTTGCTGCTTAGAGGCTGTTGTTACCGATGATGAAGACTGTGATGTACCCGATGTTGACATTGCAGCAGCGTATTCGGTTATTTCATCTGTTTAAAATTATAAAATAAATTAAAAAATAAACAAATTAATAATAATTAGTAATAATTAAACTGTAATACTTAAATAATTATTTTCGTTTTATTTATTGTATAATATTTTTTGGACAAACCTTTCATACGTAATGCTACCGATGTTTCGCGTGGCAAATTGAAACCACCCTCCTCGAGTGATGGCGACGATACCATGCTACTCATTATAATGCCATCGTCCAGCTGTTTGCCAACTGCACTTGAAATGCTGCCGCCTAAACGGTATAATGGTGTTTGTTGTTGCTGATATTGTTGCGGCGTCGGATCTCCGGGTAGAGCAGGTGGTGGTACCTTTTTAGCTTGTGCGTGTGGTTTCAACGATCGATGCATGGCAACGACGATAGTTGAAAGGCAAGAATGCCACTACTTTAAAATTGTTCAAAAATTTGTAAATATCCTGTAAATGAAAGGAGAAAATAGAAATATGAATTATGGTATATTAATGGTTATGTTTAGGAAACTGATATCCACTACATAGCACGCATGCTCGAGAACTCATCGAATTTCACATAGAAAAATAGCTCAGTCTATCGCTGTGCATGTTTTCGTTGGCCATAACCGGTTTGGTATGACTTATTTATATTAACACAATTTTTACATAAACAACAATATGTACTTGACTTCCATGCCAATCTAATTACATATTGTTATAAAAAAGAGATTTTCCATTTTATTTTACTTTAGGTGAACAATTGGTAATAGTACTTAAGTAGTAGTATCATAACTAGTTTGAAATGAATTATTAATATTAGTGGGACATAAAAAATATCCGCGGTTTTTGAAACCACAAACGCACACATGTTTGAAAGGTAACATTTCATGTTTGAAAGGTAGCATTTCATGTTTGAAAGGTAACATTTCATGTTTGAAAGGTAGCATTTCATGTTTGAAAGGTAACATTTCATGTTTGAAGATAACATTTCATGTTTGAAAGGTAATATTTCATGTTTGAAGGTAACATTTCATGTTTGATATATAACATTTCATGTTTGAAGGTAACATTTCATGTTTGAAAGATAGTATTTCATGTTTGAAGGTAACATTTCATGTTTGATATATAACATTTCATGTTTGAAGGTAACATTTCATGTTTGAAAGGTAACATTTCATGTTTGAAAGGTAGCATTTCATGTTTGAAAGGTAATATTTCATGTTTGAAAGGTAACATTTCATGTTTGAAAGATAGTATTTCATGTTTGAAGGTAACATTTCATGTTTGATATATAACATTTCATGTTTGAAGGTAACATTTCATGTTTGAAAGGTAGCATTTCATATTTGAAAGGTAACATTTCATGTTTGAAGGTAACATGTCATGTTTGAAAGGTAACATTTCATGTTTGAAAGGTGATATTTCATGTTTGAAGGTAACATTTCATGTTTGATAGGTAATTTAATTTAATCTTTCAGACCTCTTAAAATTTTTGTACTAGAATATTTTAAACATCGAAAGCCAACTAAAAACTGAGACCCAAGTAGTTAAATAAATAAAATTGATACATAAATATAAAAATTACAACACGATTTCCTGCTGAGATATTGGGACTAGTACTTTACAGTAGTAACTTACCAAAAAAAAACAAAAAACAAAAACAAAAAATTAAGTAACAACGATTTCCAAAATATGGGAGGCGGTATTTAAAAATGCCGTACTCTCTAAACTTTACTATTGAAAATATGAATTTTTTATGTGTATACAAAAGTGTAAGGAAAATAACGACAGAGAGAGAGAGAGAGAAAAGTTGAATGAAAGCCGCACACACTCAACACTCAACACTCGTATACACAAAACACTTTTAATCCAACAACACAATTAAAACAAACACCTGTTTCAATGTGAAATGCAAGTAAGCAACAACAGCAGCAAAAAGGAGTTAGTAGTACAAAATATGAGTACTCACTGATAAAAATGCTTCATTGTGAGAGACAGGTGAAATAATTGAAATGAAACACATGTGATAACAACAACAGGAAGCAGTAAATGTATTGCAATAGCAACGACAACAACAACAACAACAATAGTAACCAAACTACAATAAAACCGACAATGACCGAATAAGTGTCAAGAGTCGGTAAAAGTCGGAGAAAAGTGAAAAAAAAATAAATAAAAAATCGAAATGAGAAAAATTAAATAAAAAAAAGTCAAACTGCACGGGTTAAGCACGAAAATAGTAATAGGGATATGAGCAAAATGAAACCGGCATGCTGCTGCTTATCTATTATACTCGTATGTGTAGTACCTAGTATGTATGTATGTATGTAATAAATGGTAGAAAACTCCCATATAGTAATGTATGTATTTGCTGGTAAAATGCTGGAAAAACATCATTTTATAGTGAAGTGAAGCAGGAGGCGAAAAATAGTAAAAGAACTTTTAAACTATACCAAAAAAAGGAAAACAAAACAAAAAATACAATTTTAGAACAACGACAGAGTCAAGGCGGAGAGCAGCATACCAAATTTTTCCCTCTTGCCGTAGAGAATTGTGGGCAGTGGGTGGTGTTTCTGGTGGTTATGACTACGCCAACTACGATGATGTTTATATGATAATACCAGTAGTGGAGTACTGTGTAGCTCGTGCGGCGGCGGTGTTGAATATTGGTGTTGTTGAACCGGCTTTAGTTGAAAATTATTTTGAAAGCATTAAATTGCATTGCAATGCTTATGTCAGCATGGTTAATACATCGTACATATTTATGTATGTTTGTAATATGGAGTAGATGACTAAAAATGTGAATATGAAATAGTAGTATACGGTTAACAAGAATACATACATACATAATGTACATTCGAGGGAGAGAAGAGTTTTACATTTTTATGGGGTGGTGTACGAGTACGTACATGTATACATACATACATGGGTGAGTAATCAAAATATGAGTTGGGTTGCATACTTTATTCTTTTTTTCTCCTATTCCACTATTTATTAATTGTATGGGTGCGTGTGTCTGTTTGTGTGCAGGGCAACGAGAGCGAGGAGTATAAAGAAATTTACAAAGTATAACTAAAATATAATCAACATACACACACACACACAAGCACCATCATCATCGGTTTTTTGGGCTTTGATGATGAGAGAGTTCTACAAAAACAAAAGCACACAACTGGTGATTGCATTTTGCAAATTGTGGTAGAAAGGAGTACAAAACAACAACAAGAACTACTAGCACTAGAGCACATACGTATGTATGTATGTATGTATGTATGTAATGGGAGAAGGAAATGATGTATTGATTGCCGCCTTTGAAAGTTTCGCAGAAAGAGTCTCTAAAATGAATTGCATAAGTATGTAGCGAAGTTGAAGTTGGTGGTGGTGATATCTAAAAATAATTGCTGAACGTCTAACTACATACTTGTCTATAAATATAGATTGTGAACTAATGCGAAAGGGGATGGGTGGACGAAATTAATAATGTAGTGTAGCATGAAACTTCTCACAAAATTAAATGAAGCAGAATCGAAACATTAAATAATGTGGTATTTACTTAAGTGCTTTTATTCATAATGAATATCCTCAAATATACAGCCAGCTATGTATGTATGTATATGTATATATGTATATAAAGTCTGTGATTTACCTACTTAGAGAATTCTCTTTTGAGGCTTTAGCTTTTTACACTTAATACACATATCGCGTGTACAATTTCGTTAGTATATACATACATATGTATGTATACTTATACATTTTAATGAAATATGTAATTAAGTCAAGATCCAACCGACAAACTATTTCATTAAGAACAACAAAAAAACTCCCCAACCTAACTGAACTTAGGATAATCATTGTAGTAAACACAGAGAACTGAAAACCGAGCAATAGATTACAACTTATTCCTTTAAAGCCTTTGGATTTTGGGACACTTTCTATCACTGCCTCTGCCTTATCAGTTTATGGGATGTAAGTGAGAAAGCTAACGTTGACGTCTCTGCTAATAGTGTATGGTCGAAGCCAGTGTTGTCAGAACCCGGGATTTCGCCCATATATTGGAATTTGTTTACTTTAAAAGAGCACGTGAGATTTCAATGCTATTTTATTATTTAATATTATTTAATTTAATTTAATTTTTAAATTAAAGTTTTACATGAAATGCGTATTTTTTTTTTATTTATTCCCTTTTTCATGTACACTTCAAGTTATAAAAAAATTATATCTATCAAAAACTGATCATATCACAGATCGACACGTTACAGGTGGCTACGTTACGATACACTACCTTACGTAGGTATAATCAAGCCCTAATAAACTCTCTTTATGGCTTATTACTCGTGCAGTATGCTTCCTTGCTTTTTGTGAGTACGTTTTGTGGATTTTTTAGTTTCATTTTAACCCTCAAACCCGAAGCCTGCTGAACTGGCTGGAGCAATATCAATTTGGAACATGAATTTTTAATAAAATTCGCTTACAAACGTCTACATATTCTATTGTTACGTTTAACAACGTGTTTTCCTAAAAATAAATTAAAATCTGGATGGGAAATATCAGGGTCCGAGGCTCATATAGTGACCATTTTCGTCGCTAGGATCCTAAGCTCAAAACGATAGCATGCGGACAGATCTCTGCGATGCATTTGAAAAGAATAGTGGTTGAAATAGTCAACTGATAAATCAAAAACAAGCATTATGTTGGATTCATTTACAATTTTAAGTTTACAACGGTGCAGAAAGTCATCAACTATAGATTTGGTATATGGGCTATACAAAGGGACTCAAACGAAGGACACATATTCAGAACTAGAGGTAGTAGTGGCAACGACAGTCGATAATCTAGTATGTAGGCGCAGTAGATTTTCACCAGGGTTATTGCGAGTTCATTTTCGATTTGATCTGCTGGTTAATTTTCATAAAGTTTCTTATACATATTCCTACAGATATGAAGTGAATCAGAATTGTAAGGAATTGTACAATTGTACACTTCTTGGTAGACAGCAGCAAAACTAGCAAGTGATAGCAAATTTCCACGCTGCCGTTTGGCGCCCTTACACTTATCCACTTAATCCTTCTCTTATCTCATCTACTCAAAGTAATAGTTGCTTTTTTAAGAGCTTGGTTTTTGATAATTCAAAAAAACACAGAAATTTTACAAAAGTGAATTGAATTTTTATTTGGATCGATAAATCGATTCCTGCCATTTACTTTTTAAAGACAATTTCACTTAAATGTTGCCCGCGGCTACGCTTCAAGTGGCATGGTCCATTCTGAAGGTCCAATTTTGGGACACTTTTCTCACATTTCGGTCAGAATCTCGGAATCTCACCAATGACGCGTTCAATGTTGGCTTTGTCTTTCAAAGCAGCAATCGTGTTTGGCTTGTCCCTACAGCTCCACAAAAAATAGTCTAACGGGCACACTTTTTCACACATTTCGTCTGGAATCTCACCAATGACGCGTTTAATGTTGGCTTCTAAAGCAGCAATCGTGTTTGGCTTGTTCCTGTAGACAAGAGACTTAACACGCCCGCAAAAAATAGTCTAATGGGGTCAAATCACACGACCTTTGTGGCCAATTGCCAATTGACTGCTGCAAAACGTGAGATTAACTGCTCAACAAATTCGCCTCTCATAATAGTTTCGCGTGTAGTGTACCATGTGACATGTGGCACCGTCCTGTTGGAACTGCATGTCGAAAAAAGTCTGTTATCATCGAACATTACCGGTACCTTTCTCCATTGACCTTAACGTTGTGGCCTTCATCGTCTTTGAAGAAGTACAGCCCAATGATGCCATGCCGCACAAAATAGTGAATTTTTCGGTATGCATAGGCATCTGCCGAATTGCCTCTGGCTGGTCTTCACTCCAACTACGGCAATTCTGCTTATTCACGTATCCATTGAGCCAAAAATGAGCCTTGGCGCTGAAGACAATTTTGTCAATTTTGCAATTTTGACACAGAGCACGAATTTTGATAATAAATTTCAATAATTTGCAAACGTTGTTCAGGCGTTAGTCTATTCATGATGAAATGGCACACCAAACTGAATATTTTTTACTTTCGACACATATCAAAAATCACGCGCGAACTGTCAGAAATATAAACGTCAAAAACCAAGTCCAAATCTAAAACTCAGATATCTAAAAGAGGTGGTCGAATATTAGCAATAACAAAACCTTACTTAAACTTGCTCATTTTATTAAAATTCCTTCTATTTACCATTTTCTACTTCATATATTTGTTCAATATGGCCACCAGATCAATCAGCCTGAAATACGTTGTGCAATGGCAATGGTTGTGATCAGCAATGGCATTGCTTTCCGTCTTCGAAATATCGTGCAAATATGTAATTACTTACATACATATATTGAAATAAGTTCATAATTATCAATTGAGAAACAATAAAATCGTCAGCAAACCAAGGAGTGCGAGTATGCACATAAATCCTGTTTTCAATACATATAGTATATACAGATAGAAAAGCTTCGGCGAACTCATTGGTGATATTACTTGAATCAGCCAACTTAAAAATTCCATTAAGCCCACATTAAACCAATAAAAAATTTGCAGCAAGAAATTGTGTCTACATTATTTTAATTGCAGTGCACAGAAAATGCAAAATTTGCGAAAATGCTTTTTTTTTGGATATGGAAAAATGAATGCAAATTAATCATAAAAAGAAACAAAATACTACGAAAACGTTTTAGTTATGGTAAACATAGTGTTTTTGCAAAATGTATACCACGCCCCATAAAAATAAACCAAATACATACGAGGTATGTGCGTGCAAGTAATAATAATTAAATAATGAAGATGATATTGTGGCAGAACAATAACAGCAATAACAACATCAACAAAAAGGTAACAATAAATATTGCCCACCAAAAACAGCAACTACAGAAAAGTGTAATGTGTATAAAATGTCATTGACAACAATACGAGTGCATCAGAAACATACATAATTTTCAAAAGCCAAAAACGGAATAAAGAAAAACCAGTTTCAGTCTTGAGTCTTCAGTATTTCTTTCTTTCTTTCTGAACATGCTCGTAGGCATTGGTTCTTTGCTGGATGTTGTCCGTCGTATAAAGTAAACTTATGTGCATATATTGTTTTCTCAATATAGTATGTAACTACAAATTTCCTGCCTGCCTGCCTGCTTGCCTGTCAAGACTGACTTTGCTTACTTGCTGCTGTCATGACCAAAACCTAAAGCAAATCACTGTAGGAGTACAAAAGATGTCAAAAGCAGTCATGAGGTGAGGCAAGTGCTGGTGGTGAACGCGCTGGCAATGATGCCAGATGCGATGAGTAGGGTGATGCCGTAGTGTGTGCAGTGTGTGGAAAAAGCAAAAGCGAAGACAACAAACAAAACGAAGACGAAAAAGAATGAACAATGAACACTTTGAATTTTTAAAGAAGTTGTTGAGGAAAAGCATAACTCCTTGTAACTTGTGCACTCATACTGTGCTTATATGTACAGCAACAACAGCAACAGCAGCAACAACAACCACAACAACAACAACAACAACAACAACAGCTACAACAACAACAAGAGCAATAGCCAAGCAGAAGTAGTAGCAGCAGCAGCAGCAGCAGCAGCAACAACAATGAACAAGAACTCTTTATTTGGTAATAGCTGAAGAAACAAGAACAAGAACAACAACAATTGCACATATTGCACCCGCGCTGCGTTTTTGTCCGCCATCATCATCAATTTTACAGCTAACTACACACTCACACAGACATATTGAACTTTACGCTGCTGCTTCTTCTGCTGCTACTGCTGAGAAAAACAACATTTCACATTGCTCTCCTTTTGCCTTCTTCGATCACACTCTGCCATGATACTCATGCCACCTTTTCTTTGACGCTTTTGGAGGAGCAAATAACTCCTAACTAACGACTAACCCGAGCCGCCGCATATTAAAGTACGCAACAACAACATCAACAACAACAACAACCACAATAACAGCAATAGCAAAAAAATAAAAATAAAAAAAATTAAAAAAACCTAGTTACAACAAAACGCACGAAATAACGTCCAACGAAGTACAACAACGACGACGTCGACCCTACCGCCCGAACTCGTATTCCCACCACTCCGCACTACGCACACACACACACACACACATATCACATACATCACATATAGCCGCTCACAACCTCCTTTTTTTCCTTATCTAGTTTCAGTTAGTATAACTGAAGGAAGTCAACGTTGAATAAAATACAACAACAACAACAACAACCAACCAACCAACCAACAAAAACCAGCGAAAATCTCATCTTATATATTTTTCTTTACACTATTATTTTAACCAAATGGTCACAATCTTAGCAAATTACCATTTTTGCAAGTATTAATTCAAACGCAAATTTGTGCAAAACTTTCTCAATGCAGTGAAAATAAATAGTTTTGATTAAAAGTGCAATATTTTAGCATTGATTTTTCACTCAAAACTCCTTTTTATAATTTTTTAGAAATTTTTTTTCCTTTCCTCCACACAGAGCACAAACCACAAGTTAAACTGAATTGTACAACTGAACTCCACTGAACTGAGTTGAGGTTGTCACAGAAAGAGAGGCCGACCGAAGTTTTGCGCTTTGCTGTGGCAGCATACAACGACGTCGACGACTTCGAATACAACAACGACAACGACGACTACGACGAAAATGGACGAACAATAACCAACAGAAAATGAGCGAGCGAGCGAGCAAACGAATGAACGAAACATACGAATGAGTAAACTCCAAGTTGTATGGCGGCAGGCATGCTTTTGTATGGAGAGTTAAGTTGTAAATTGCAAGTGAAATTGTAATGGAAATTGTATATGGAGCAGAGTAGAGCATTAGAGCATTGCCAGCGAGAGTAGAGTATACGAACAAAAGGAAGATTAACGAGAGTGAACAGAAATGAGTAATTGCCATTGTGGAGCCATTTAGTATAAAGGAATACTATATCGAGAGAGTAGTAACTGGTAGTAGTCGTAAATGTAGTGATTTTTTGCATCATTGTGTACATATACGAGTATAGGGGGTACTGTAGGTCCTTTGTGATTTCAAAAAATTTATGTATATTCTATACAAACTTTTTTGATGATAGATACCATACCATAATGCTTATAGAGTAATAAAACTCTGTGTGAATTTAAGTTAGGGTCAACAAGAAAGAAATCTTCATTGGTGCCATTCTGGTATAAATAGTATCAGGATTCAGTGCTGGAAATGTCATGGATACCGTTGTTCCCACGTATGCAACGTCTACTACGAGAGTCGTCTATTTCGCTTAGTGTATCGTCCTCAGTTACTATTTATGGTATGTTTTTAGATATCAGCGTTTGTTCTTATGACACCAAAGTTTTACCGAGTTTTAACCAAAATTAGGTGGTCAGCACTCTTATGAATGCCGGTCTCAGTACTGGATTGAGTGACATACAACGATATTTTCATTGGTACCTCCATGAAATTAGATCATAGTATTGCTGAATGTATACATAGCTATGCATATTCTTTCATATTATGTCAGCCTTCTAACTTCTCTTTTCACTAACATCTGCCTTTAATCCATTGATCTCCAGGTTCTTTTTTTTAATGAGCATTTCAGTGATTCCAGATTGATGACTCTGCGCCAATTAATTAAATTTTAGCACTCTTTCCAATGAGAATTTTTGTGGAGTTCTGGCATAAGTGAATATTCCAGTACAAAACTTCACCGAAGCTAATTGTTAAACTCAATAATATTTGCATCTTTATAACCGCATACTACCTTTGCAACCTCTTGAGCTTATACATATAATATAAGATTTTGCTTTAATGCTTACAATTTTTCAATTTACGCCAGGTTTTCTCAGCGATTTTTCTCATGGATCGTCCTTTTTTCTCTTTAAATCCAGAAAAACTTTCGCATTTTTCAGTTAAAATGTAACTTTGGACATTAACCGGTCGCCCTTTTGTTCTACTCTAACTTTTGTTAAGAGTAATTGCTGTGGCATATTTGGTAGTGCGTTGGCAAGCTACGCAGAATGTCCGAGTTTCAAATCTCGGCGCAGGCAAAATCTAATAGTAGAAAAAACAATTTTTCTACACGGCACCACCTTTTGGCAGGTAATGGCAAATCTACAACAGTAAAAATATCCTAAGTAAGAAAAGCTTTTCACTTTGCGTTCGGATTCGTCATTAAAATGTAGGTCCCTTCCGGTACAACTATGAGCAACCCTTTAAAAATACGACGGCGTATATTAGACCCGATATTTAGTTTATAACCCACTGCCTGGAACGTTATTCTTAATCAAAAACGAATGCTTACAAGTGGTAATCACACGTCTGCAGCATTAAAGTTGAATTTGGAGATGTAAAACACATGTGCAAGCCAAATACATAGATATAACAAAATAAGAAAAGTAAAAAAGAAAAACTCCTTATAGAAAGTGACCTGACATCCCAATTCCAATTGAATCCCAAAAGCATTTAAATTATTTCTTAAATCGTTTATGGGGTATTCATTCCCAATCATACAGAAGAAATATAAATGAGTTAGTACCTACATACATACATATCCACTGGTCGTCCTTAAAGAAGTGTCACATTTCATATAGGTAGAGAAGAGAGAGAAAGAGAGGTTAACAGACCGAGCAATAGAATGAGAGAGTGTAAATTGCCGCTTGTAAAACGAACCGAACAAAGCTTTCGGCTAATTTTCGGTTCCTATTCGTTGTTGTTTGTGTAGAATAGTAGTTAATAGGTTTTTGTGTATATATGGGAGTAATAGAAAACGATACAACAACGACACGACTACGACTACGACTACGACTTCGACTACGACTATATGTATGTATGTTGAGAGATGAGAGAGAGTTAGTTAGTTGCATATGAAAATTTATCCCGTAGTTGTTGTTCCGCAATTCCCACACAAATCTTAACTGTGAATATACTTTGCTTCTTATTGATTTATATGCTTTATGGCAATATAAAATACAACAACAAATAGCTTGTTGGAAAAATGTATTTCGTATCGTATGGATTGCAGTAAATATACGAAGCAAAGTAAAGCAATACGATACGATGCGATACGATGAAACGAGTAATGACAGTTTCGTTGTTGTTGTTGTATTTGGCTGATTTCTTTTTCACTTCATTTTTTTTTTTTTCTTTTTGGTTTTAAGTTTTTTGTTGTCGTTTATTATTATTACTGTGGAAGAGTTGAAAAGTAGTAACTACAGTTCATTGTTGCTGTTGTCGCTGCTGCAGTTAACTTAAATAGTTTAGTGGAGAGAAAAGTGTAAAGTTAAATTGCATTTTATGAAAATTGTTTTTTCTACTCATTTATGTAGGCATACAAATATGGTTAATGTTTGACTAGCGTAGTGAGGTTAGACATACAAAGGTTGGAAATTACTTTGCACATTTTATATACAAATGTACATAATATGTACATATGTTTGTGTGTATAAGTGGAATGAGCTTAGACAAAGACCGTGTATGATGATTTCCATTAAAGAAAATAGTGTTGCCACATTCGTGGTGAAATTATGAAGGCTGACATAAAGGAAAGATGCAGGGATATTTCGTTTTAGCCAAAGCGGTGCAGATTCCTTGACCTTTGAAAATTTTTTAGAAAATATCTTTCTCAATGTTGTTCAGCTTTCTTTCTTAAATTTTAAAGCGAATCATTCAGTGCTAGCGTTGATTATATTTACCTAGTCACCACTCCGATATGAAACCAGAAATTTGTTGCCGGTAATTTAATCGAAAGTATTCAGAAAAGATGTGAAGTTGGTTTTTGGTAACCATTAAAAAGATACTAGGCATTGTCTGTCCTAAACGAACTAGTGAACTGTTCGCCTAAACGAACTAGCCTTTAAAAATTAATAGTTTCTCTTTCAGTCCAAACTTTAGCAGAACGTTTACTTTTGTTAAATCTCAAAAGAAAATTTTTTTTTCTATGTAAAACCATGGATGGGTGTACTTTGTGAAAAAAGAAAACTCAATAAAATTTATTAATTGTATACTCCGAAAACTTGGCAACTCTATTACAAGCATGACAAGGAATGACAAGCTATTATAAGGAATGGAAGCGCAGTAAAAACAATTACAATGAAAAAAAAAAAACAGGAAAAGGGAATAACGAAACATGCAAAACAATAATGTTTAGTTTATTGTAAGGAAATGTAACTTAAGTAAAGGAAGAAAACTGCTGTAGCTTTGAAAATGGAAATGAAAAAGAAAAGAAAGCAAAATTCGAAATGAAACGCAATTTTCATGATTTTTATCACACTAATCAAACAAAACCAACAATATTAACTTTTAAGATCTATGAAAATGATTTAACACATGTGTGCTGGTGTCAGTAATTGACGTCAACCATCGTTAAATAGTTATTAACGGCTTTTACAGGTTTTTTTTTCTTCAGACAGCCCAAAAAACTTTATCTATTTCGAAAAATTACAACTTTGAAAATACACAGATGGAAGATGGACTAACTGTGAATTCACTAACTTATTTTCTTTGTTTTAATGGCACAACAACCCAGGGAGGGCCTAGGCTGAGCTTCTCGCATCCACTCATGTTGTGCGTGTTATATTTGTCCATGAATGGGAAAGGACACACAGTTTTATGTCGCATCCGAAAGGCACTCAGCTTTTCATAGGCAATTTTTACTCTGCCGTATACAAAATTGATTTATCTACTTTTTTGACTTGGCTGTGTCGAGATCTCTGCGTAACAGTCCAACGCGTAGTGACATCTCTGTGTCGCTAGGTAAAACTATACGCTCTGTCAAACCAAATCATTGGCGCCATTTCTTCGCATTTAGTTCTGTCAACAATATTCAGTTCATAAACAATCAAGTTTCATACAAAAATTGTTTTTTTTCGCTCATAAGAATGTCGAATTTTGTGCCTACAAACTACGACATCATTGATTTTCTGTTTCCAATTGAAGAAATCTGCTTTGGAATCTCATCGAAAGTTTACGGCAAAACACAGTGCCACGAGGGGTTCAATAAGTTTAAAAGTGGCGATTTTGATGTGAGAAACGAAGAATGTGGAAGACCATCGAAAAAGTTTGAAGATACCGAATTGGAAGCTTTACTCGATGAGGATGATGATGGTCAAGTGCAAGAACAACTTGCAGAACAATTATGGTAAATGTGACCCAACAATGCATTTCTAAACGTTTAAAAGCCATGGCATTGATTTTGAAGGTGGGATGATGGGAAGATGGGTTCCGCATGAATTGACTGAAAGACTGAAAGACAGCAAGAAAATCGAAAAATCACCTGTGAAATGTTGCTCGCCAGGTACAAAAGAAAGTCATATCTTCATCGAATTGTTGCTGGCGATGAAAAATGGATCTATTTCGAGAATCCCAAACGTAAACGATCATTGATCAAACGGTACACCGGCCAAATCTACAGCAAAGCCAAATCGTTTCGGAAAGAAGACAATGCTCTGTGTTTCTATGTTTTTTGGGATCAGCGAGGTGTTATCTGGTTTGACCTTCGGAAACCAGGTGAAATAGTTACTGGTCAACGCTAGCAATAGCTTCAGAATATCAAGCTAGGCAACAACAAACTGATTTTTCTTGATGACATCACATCGAACAAAACAGACCCGGGAATTAGTAGATTCGTACAGCTGGGAAGTCCTACCCCTTGCGGCTTATTCACCAGACTTGGCTCCATCTGACTACCACTTTTTTTCATCAATGGGGCACGCGGGCACGTACTTGCTGAGTAGCACTTCGATTCGTACGAAAATGTGAAAAAATGGTTCGATGACTGGTTTGACTCAAAAAACAAACAGTTTTTCTTTTTGGCGAGGCATTCACAAATTGCCAGAGAGATGTGAAAAATGTGTAGCTAGCAATGGCCATTACTTTGAAGATTGAATGTATAACAATTTTTCTGAAATAAAAGTGTATTTTCTTCAAAAAATTATCGGTTTAATACTTGTACACTTGGTACATAAAGTAAACGTGCAAAATTTTTGTTTTTCTTTTGTCGCCGTGACGTACTTGGTAGTGTGCTGGACAGCTGGACAAGACACGAATCTCGCAACAGTATAATATTTAAATTCTAAACGGAACCAGGCGATGTCATATTCCCAAGACTGTTGCACCATTAAAGAAGAAGATACTCGAGCAAATTCAACTCAACAAAATTATGCCACATAATATTTTCCATCGAGAAAAAAAGACGCTACTTCTTTGGGTATACTACATTTAGCACCTACACTACAACTTTGAGGTCTGAGGCAAACTTTATAGTCAATAAGTTCTTTTTTTTTTCTTTCTTTTCATGGCACAACACATTTCATGAAGGGCCTAAGGCCGAGCTTTTCGCATCCACTCATGTTGTGCGTGCTATGTTTGTGCACGAATGGAAGGGACTTACAGTTGTATGACGAATCCGAACGCCTAAAATCTTTTCTTAGTCAATTTTTACTCTTGTAGGTTTGCCCTTGCCTGCCAAGAGGTGGTGCTGTATAGAATATTTGTTTTTTCTACTTTTTGATATTGCCTGTGCCGAGATTCGAACCCCGGACAGTCTGCACAGCAGACAGACTAAGCCACGGCGACCAGCTCAAAAGCTAGTTAAAAAAAACACAACTAGTTCCCTGTCCTCTGTCCCATTTACATGCAACATACTGGAGTTTTTCCACGCTGTTACCCCACGAAAAGGCAATTGTCCTCGATAACTATTGAGCTAGCTATTGGAACTAGTATGTTTTGATATAGTTTAAAATTAACTAGTTGCGGCATACATTTTTTCAGAGTCAGTACAGCAAAAGTACAACGAAAATTATTTATTGTAAATATCATTTCAGAATTCCATATAACTGAAAAATATTATAAATTATATGAGAATTACAAGACAAAATTTTTACTGAATGTTATTATTGAAAAAAGTTCTTTGTTCTTGCATATATAACAAATTATAAATTGATTTTAGCAAAGCATTTGATCGACGAAGTCAATCATGGCTTCCTGATTAAAAAACTAGGTTTGATTGGATTTTCGTCTTTTTTTTAACTACAGCCAACACACAGGGGAAACTCTTATAGGAAGATTGATAGGTGGAAGGAAGAAGGAGTGAGAAGTATGAAGTAAGTTATGAGCATTTGCTTTAAATTTGCAAGGGTCATAACTTTGCAGGGAGCTTATTCCAAATAAGCGCGGTACGACAGATAAACGAACTTTCTCGGTAATGCGTTGTGCGGTGGAACACAGTGTCTACGTAGAATGCGTGAGTTCCACTTACTGATCGTGTAGTTCTGGTGAACACACGAACTGGTGGCATCAGCTTGAGCAATTCAGCAGAAAATCTACCGTGAACTTACTTTACTTTACTTTTAATGGCACAACAACCCATGGAGGGCCTAGGCCGCATCCACTCATGTTGAGCGTGTTATATTTGTACATGAATGGGAAAGGACCCACCGCTTTTTGCCGCATCCGAAAGGCGGAGTGAAAAGCTTCTCATAGGCAATTTTTACTCTTGTAGGTTTGCCATTGCCTGCCAAGAGGTGGTGCTGTGTAGAAAAATTACTTTTTCTACTTTTCTTTTTTGATTTTCCCTTTGTTTAGATTCGAACCCCGGACACTCTGCGTAGCATTACCAATACGCCACAGCGACCAACCGTGATACTTACTTACTTTACTTACTTTTAATGGCACAACAGCCCATGGAGGGCCTAGGCCGAGCTTTTCACATCCACTTATAATGTGCGTGTTATATTTGTACATGAATGGAAGGGACCTACAGTTTAATGCCGAATCCGAACGGCGAAGTGAAAAGCTTTTTATAGGCAATTTTTACTCTTGTAGGTTTGCCATTGCCTGCCAAAAGGTGGTGCTGTGTAGAAAAATTAATTTTTCTACTTTTTTTTTTTTTAATTTTGCCTTTGCTCATATTCGAACCCCGACACTCTGCGTAGCAGTCCAACGCACTACCACTATACCACAGCGAACAACCGTGATAGAAACGGTAAAACAGAGAGACGCAAGCCACGTTTCGACGATGTTTCAAAGAGTCAGTAGAGCTGGAAACGCTAGTCTCCTTATTAGCTTTATAGCTCGTTGTTGGGTACGGTCCAGGAGCCCCACGTTCACGTTCGTGAAGCTCCAGTCTATAGCTGCGAATTAAACTCCAATTTAGAACGTATATAGGTGGTGTAGATCATGTGGAGATCAGTCGGAGTGAAATATTTTTTACATCGCCTAAGAAAGCCGAGACACTCAGCTGCTTCTTTGGAACTTCTTCCAAAAATGGGTTTATTCCAACGAACATCACATTGGATGGGCATGCCCAGAACATCAAGAGCCGCTGTCTTCACAATACCTACCCCGCCCATATCTAGGGGGTTGTTTTCTAGATGGATAGAGTCATATATCATTACCAGAAAATAAGCAGAAAGGTATAAGCAGTCTTCAAAGTGACTCATCCTGCATCAATTTTGAGCTAGTTACTTAACTAGCTTATTTTTGGCTTGCTTATATACTAGGTATGTTAATTTGTGAGACTAGCTCTCATTTGCACTGCAGGGAACTTTAAAAAATGAACACTAAGAGAGTAGTTTGTATCTTTTAAGCTAAGGTGATACTGTATTTGAATACGTGATATGGTAAGTCAATTCGCATTAGAGCTTCTCTAAAAGCTAATCTACATACTAAACTGCTAGTACTGCTACCATATACATACTATATAACATAATGACAATGAAAATTACCTTTTCTTGGGTTAATCCAATTAAACAACTGCTTAAACTGGTAGCTGTTGACAGTATCTGTCTCGAAATAGAAAACGTTGACGCATTTATTTCTTAATTACTTGAGCCACTATTTCAATTTGCTATTTAAAGTACACACATAACATATGTATTGAATATGTAATGCCAGAGCTTTTCTTCACAATTTCCATTAAACTTTTATTTAGTCGCTAAAAACATACATAATTAAACATAATCACCGAATTTCATTCAAGTTAAACACTTTTCAACTTTTCGTTTCGTTGTCATTTTCTTGCGGCAAGTTTTATGGGTTACTTTTGTTGTTGTAGTTGCTGTTGTTGTTGTAAATAAATTAGGCTCATATAGAAAAACGCATAAACACAATTAATTTCGTCTTCGAGATATAACAGAAAAGTACACAAAAACCTACACACACACACACACACACATATATATATGATATGTATGCATGTATGTAGTTTAAAATCTTTAAGACGACAACGTCGACAACACTAAGAGTACACCAGAAAAATCAACAAAAACAATAAAAAATAATAAGTGCGACACGAGAAAGAAGCGTAGAAGGTGTACGACGACGATGTGCAAGTTTGAAGACCACTTTTTACTTTAATTCCGTTTTGTTGTCTGATTCGCATACATAAAACCACTTTACATAAGTCTACACAATTTACTACACTACCACCACCAAAACCAACAAAAACAACGACGACGACAACGACGACGATGACAGCAACAACAGTAGAAGTAGAAATGTCTACAAATCCACAGACGACATACACATACACACACACACATACACACACTACGCAAATGACATGTAAGCTCAGCAGAAGAAGAACTGCATTTTTCTGTCGTGTGTCAATTTTCGCTTTTTTTTTCGACTACACTTCTTTTAAGCCTTTCTTTTCCTTTTTAATTTTTTCTTTGTTTATAATGGACTTCTCAATTTTTTCTGTAGCAATAGTTGCACTTCTTTATTTTATTCTAATAGTTCTCATAAACATTATAACTTTTCTGCATATGCTTTTATCCACTCACTGTAGCATATTTTATATAATTCTTATTTTTACCAAAGATTTTCCGCTTGATTTAATTTATAATTTTTCATATTACTAATTTCGAGCATTTCTAGGATAACTTTTGACAAATTGGAAATAATGAAATCCCAATCAGCCGTGTACACCGAAAATCTACACGAAACTGAAACTTGACTTTGTTTTGGAGTGTAATTAGTTCCAGCCCTGCAGGCAGACACAGGGTTGATTATGTTCGTAATGGAATATGGCGGCATTTCGGTATTAATATTGTTTTATGGTTGCATAAAAATGTATGAGTGTATCTATCTGATGGTTTTAGTTTCTCTACAGTATTAGATTTCATCTTTATTAATTTCGTTAATATATTAACTTTTTTTATTTGATTATTGTTTAATATTTTGAAGGTCAGTATGTATTTATGGGAATTTACTCAACTTTCTATGCTACACTTTTGAGTAACACATAGTCACACCTCATCTAGCTAAAGTTAATAGCAACCATGTTCATTTCTCGCATTTCCGGTTTGTGATTTAGATTAGCAAAACGAATAATATTCAAATGTTAATTCGAACTACGAATAATATGACGATAACCAGAGCGGTCTCTGCGTTTACTATGATTCGGGTCGGGTGTGTGTCATCAGTCCCTAGACCCCTAGTGTGGGTTTGTAGAATAATAATAGAAAAATCTGAAAACATTTACGAATACCATTTGCTCGGTAGATACCACAATTGAATGTTCGTAAAATAATACCGGAATCTCTAAGACTTTCGTAAACTAGGCTGACGACACGAAAAACACATTGCCTGCTGAAATTCAAAAAGGCATCAGCATTAGTACATTTTGTATGAAAAATCGGTTTGCCTGTGCACACACTTGCTTTCCAGAATGTTGTAATATGTTTTTTTTATACTATCCTTAAAAATCGCTCTTCATCAGCTTCCAGTTTCTCATTCACAAGTTGTACAAACTCTCCACAAGTATCCCTACTTTTAGTAATCCTAAAAGTAGTGGTGCAAATTGCTTCCAATTTGAAAAATATAAAAAACCATCGTGATGTTTCATTTTCAATGTTTAAGAAACGAATTTGCTTTGTCGACAAATTGCATGAAATTCCATGATTCGGGTGCGTGTCCTCAGCCTCCTCAGCCTCGCAGAGGATTCGGTTGCATAGCGTAGCGATAGCCTAGTGTGAATCTACCTTTGCTCTCTACCATGTCTAATGCCACTAAATATCAATGTTTCACTTTTAGTCGATCCAATTCACTTATTTACTTTGACTACGCAATAAATTCGTCTATGCTTGATAGAATCGATTCACAAAAGGATTTGGGAGTTATGCTTGATTTACGCCTTGAATTCAAAGATCGCATTAACTTCATTATTAGTAAGGCTAATTCTATGCTTAATGAAAAAAAAACTAAACTCCACTGAGTTCTCTAGTCCTATACACTCCAAACCATCTCCCTTGTCCCTTGTCCGATCTCACTTTGAGTATTGCTCCATTATTCGGAAGAAACCGTCGTCATGCCGACGTCGAAATGTTTCGGCAATATTGAACTGTTCTTAGTAAACTGCACCTGCATCGATTCCACATTCCATTTTGGACCTGTCAGCATAGAGTTCCACCTCAAAGCTAGCTCTAACACCGGTTTTCTCCAATCTACTCTTGTTGGGAGAAAGTCGAGTTGAAAGTTTTCTTCAAGTTCAATTTTGGTGGTAGGTAGTTTTTGTTGGATGCAGAATATATAATCGATACCTGTGCTAAGATTCTGCTGTTTTCGTAGTTTTTGCCAGACCAGTTCGCTGTTTTCCTTAGTCTGCGCTTGAGGCTGCAATATCTTTAGATCGAGCTTTAGAACCTCTTCTTTCATCTTGTTCTTCTTTTAATGGTACAACAGCTCATGGAGGATCTAGACCGAGCTTTTCGCATCCACTCATGTTGTGCGTGTTATAGTGCGTGTACAGGATCTACAGTTTTATGCCGAATCCGAGCGGCGAAGTGGAAAGCCTTTTCATAGGCAATTTTTACTCTTGTAGGTTTGTCATTGCCTGCCAAGAGGTGGTGCCGGGTAGAAAAATTATCTTTTCTACTTTTTGATTTTGCATGTGCCGAGATTCGAACCCCGGACACTCTGCTTAACAGTCCAACGCAATACGACTGCGTCATAGGATCCACAGCTTTACAGCCTTCTTCCTCTTTCTTCTTTTAACAAGCACAACAGCTCAATGGAGGACCTAGGCCGAGCTTTTCGCATCCATTCATGTTGTTAGTGTTATATTTGAATATTTTGACTGGAAGGGACCTACAGTTTTAGGCAATTTTTACTCTTGTTGGTCTGCCATTGCCTGCCAAGAGGTGGTGCTGTGTAGAAAAATAGTTTTTTCGACATTTCGATTTTGCCTGTGCCGAGATTCGAACCCCGGACACTCTGCGTAACATCCCTTGCGACAAACTACCACTACGATTCAGCGCCCACAGCTTTAAAATCTATCTCAGTTGAACAAAATCGGATGGTTTCTGTAATGCCCTTTGAACCCTATGTAGTTTTTTCTCATTTCACACCTTTTCCATAGCAAGTCAGCAAGCCACCATACTACCGATGCCTACACTAGAATTGGTCTTATTATGGCTGTTTATGACCAGAATGCTACTTGTGAACGGAGTACCAAATTTTAACCGAACATTATTTTCCAAAGGCTATATAAACCTTTCGGGACGTATATTCGATGTTGGTTTACCAACTGAGCTTCGTGTTAAGGATACCCCTATAAGTACTAAGGGTTAATGTGTGACCATTCAATTTGGGGAGAATAAATTTTGGTATATTGGTTTTGTCTGGTAGAAAGAATCATTTGTGTTTTACTCGGATTTACTGCCAGGCCGCATCTGACAGCCCAATCCGTGAATAAGTTCAAGGCCCCTTTACATATATTCCAATAAGTAAGTAGCATGGGAAAAACTTCAAGACACACGAAGGACAAAAGGTAGCCACCCTTTGTCGAAAGAAAGAAAATGGCACAACCTCGTGGACGGCATATCTATATTTCGCACCTTCCGTGCAAGACCGTCATAACTAAGAAAAAAAAACCGTTAAGTATCGAAAAGTACCGAATGAAATATGATTCACTGATGTAAGACGATTATAGTAGCACCGTCAAAATGCCGCTACAAGTTTTTGTTTCTCTTGAAATATTGAACAAAAGAAGTGCCATAAAACACGTGACGATTAAACTAAATAATTTCTACAAGCCGGTTTACAAAGTTTCCAACAAATCTGTTTTTTTCGAACATTAAATGGTTGATGAACGGCGTCTGCAATAACAATCGAACATTCTTCAACATGTTTCCATAAGAAATCATTATCTTTATTGTTTTTGTTAAAATTTAAATGTATTAATTTAAATATTTGGATTTTAATTAGTAAAAGCAAATAACAACAAAATAACAAAAAAAAATACAGAAAAAGAATATTAAAAAATAATTTAAATTCAAAAATATTCAAATTAGAGCCATTAAATTCGAAATTTATGCAAAGTGCTCAAATAAATGTCCCATGTGTGTAAAGTGATCATCGTGGTCGTGGTAGTGTGCTTGAATTCTAAACAGGGTGGCAATGGTTCGAAACTTGGGAACAATTACGATTCCTAGAGCGACACGATTTGAAGAATGCAAATAGCATATTTGGACTGAAATAATTTGAAAATCTTAGATGGTAATTTTTGATTTTCCGCTTAGTTTTTGAGTTATGAGCAATTTCGAAAAAAAAATATATGAAAATTTACTGAATTTCTGGAAGATTCACGGGTGGATGCTTCTTTTTGAAGATGGAAATATAATATTTAAATCGAAATAAATTGAAAATATTAAGTGGTAAGTTTTGTTGTACCCGTTGCCGTTCCCTTCGTTTAGTTTTCGAGTTAAGAGTAATTTTTATTTTTATGTGCGGCAAAATTAAGATTCTTCCGGTGACAAGGTTTGAAGGGGTACTTTTGGACTGAAATAAGTTTTAAATAATGGGCGGTTATTTTTTGTTTTTCAGTTAGTTTACGAGATATTATTTTTAAAAAATTTTTCAAATATGTTTTTTGTATTAAATTTATTGTAGTACAAGGGTAGATCAATAAGTACCCGTGTGTGAAGACAGGTGGCGTTGCTGAGGGAAGTTGGCATTACCGTCGTGTACTGCCATCTATCATTCGACACCACACTTATTTCAAACTGATTCATAGGTTAGTTTTTATTTGGCAGCCATTAGTATCACGCGTGTTTCGTTTTTCGCGATAAAATAAAAAAAGAACAATATCGATCGTAATTCGCTTTTTATTTTTTGATGGATAAACATGCGAAGTTGGTTGCTGTCTATGGGGACCCTTCACCATCTATGACAACCGTAAGAGATATTGGTTCAACGAATTTAACCGTGGTCGTACATCTGTTTTTGATGAGGAGCGCCCAGGCTGCCCGCCCGGCAGACGTGGTTACCGAGGAAATCGTTGAAAGGGTCTGCGATATGATTCTCGCTGATCGCCGAACGAAATTGTAGCAGAGGCCAGAGGAGTGTCGTACGGAACGGCAATTGATATTTTACATGATAGGTTAAGCATGAGCAAGGTGTCGGCCCGATGGGTGCGGCGATTGCTTACGGTGGACAACAAGCGGATACGGCATTCCATGTCGAAGCAGTGTTTAGGCCTCTTTAAGCGAAATTCGCAGGAGTTTTTGCGTCGAGTCGTCACCGTTGATGAAACCTGGATTCATTATTATACGCCAGATACCAAGCGACAGTCAAAACAATGGATTTTTCAGGCTGAATCTGGTCCGAAGAAGGCAAAGACGGTCCCATCGGCCGGAAAGGTCATGGCCACGATTTTTTGGGATTCCAAGGGAATAATAATCCTCATGGACTTTTTGCAGAAAGGAAGAACGAACACGGGGCAGTACTACAGTGAATTATTCGACCGATTCGATACAAAATTGAAGGAGGCACGGCCTCATTTGTCTAAGAAAAAAAGTGCTGATTCACCACGATAACGCACCAGCACGTTCATCCGGAATTGTCGCCGCCAAATTGCATGAATTGAACTACGAATTGCTGCCGCACCCACCGTACTCGCCCGACTTGGCTCCATGCGACTTCTTGCTGCTCCCCAACATGAAAACGTGGTTCGGGGGGAAAAAAAAATTCAGCTCAAACGAAGAGGTTAGACAGAAGCGTATTTTGAAGAGGTTGACAAATCGGTTTTTTTTTTGGAGGGGTTAAAGAAATGGCAGAAACGCTGGGCAAAGTGTATTGTACTAAAAAGAGATTACGTGGAAAAATAGAAAAACAAAAATGTGATAAACTTGCCTCTTCATTCCTAACACGGGTACTTATTGATCTACCCTCGTGAAGTTGTATCATACACAAAAATAACACGCACGACATGAGCTCGACCTAGGCCCTGTGCCATTAAAAGAAAGAAAGAAAGTGGTGAGAGCATAACCCGCAAACACAGCAACAAAATCCTAAACTATCACTCATTATTTTCAACTCGGTCCAACCAAATATCCTATTTCAACCATCAAAAATCATCCAAAAATTCAGTTAAAATCTTTTTCTAAATCTTTAATATAATTCGAAAATTAAACTTAGTATCAACACAGTTAACAATATAAAAGAAAAAGCAACAATTCAATAATCAGTTATGGCAATATAATTTCCCCAGGAAATCGGGCCAAATAAATCTCTACACCTTTTCCTAGGAAAAGCCTACAGAGTAACTTTAAATAATAAAAAAAAAAAAACTTTTTAGTATCTTCAGTTTATTTCTCACACACAAAATAGAAAATAGAAAATTTTCTTGTACACGTCATCACCTCTTTGCAGGTAGATTGTTAACCAACTGATGGTAAAATAAAATAAAAAATTACCCTGCGATAAACTTCGGCAAAAAGACACTGTAGGCCCCCTTTTTATTCGTGTGCAAATATTACTTGCACATCACAAATGAATGTGAAAAGTTCGGCCTGGGCCCTGCCAAGGCTATTGTGTTCCATTACAGTAGTCTATTTAAAAGGTACATACTTTACATGTGCAGTTTCTAAATTGGAAAACCGATATTTTTGAGTCATTTCGACTTTCGATGTACAATTTTGCTGATCATTTCGATATTTTTGTTAATTAACAATTTTTAGGAATTTGCACTTTTTTTTTTGTTTTTTTTTTTGCCTCGATGAACTTTGAATAACCTTACAAGGGTTAATTTTTTTTATTGATTATTTTCATTTATTTAAAGCAAATCGTGATTCGGTTGCCAGTCAAAGTTTAGCCTAACTCAAAATAGCATTCATTCTCTTGCGCGTTGAATGGTTTGAATCTTTGTTGAAGCTGACAACGGCGTTTGGTATGTAAGGATGTAAGAAGAAGCAGCTATTGAATGTTATAAAAAAATATAAGTTTTATTATGTTTGAAAAAGTGTGTATTTTGTCATCGAAGTTCATTGAAAAATGTACTAAATTCATGAATGGAATTCCAAGTACTTACGGTTTTTTAAATAGAATAATCGGGTTTATTTCATTCATAACTGCTGCGAGATGTTAAGAAAAACCAACTTAACGTTTGAGTGTTGTATTGTTATCGAAGATTTAATCAAATTTGTTTATGGTATGCTCATAATCGGAAAGCTGACTGACAACTTGAGAACAATGGTTTAGTTTTCAATTTTTCGAAACTAAGTAATCATGAATTTCTTTTGATACTGAATGACAGCCAACAGTAAAGAGTGAAGAGGTTTGTGTACAGGGTGTAAGTATATTGCTTGTGATCGAATAACAGTTGTTGATAATGCCCCCCACAATTAGGCGTCGCACTGTGTCGCTGAAATGGGGAAAAATATAAAAAAAGGAAAATTGAAAATCCATCAGAATTTATTTGCAAATCGAATCAAATCTGAAGTAATAAAAATAATTATTAAAAAATTCTTATTATTAAGTATCTTCTGGAGATCTTCAGACTTTCTCTTCGTATTGGATAATTTTTACAAATGAAAAAAAAAAAATTCATAATTTTTTTTTTTGTGAGTGTAATTTTGATTTTTCAAATGTAGTGGTAAATAGTGATCGCCGTGTTGTGGTCGCCGTGGTGCGTACGCTGACCTTCTCGCAGAGTGCCTGGGTTCAAATTTCGCCCCGAGTAATAATCAAAAAGTGGAAAAAACTATTTTTCTACACGCCACCACCACCTCCACTTGGCAGCCAATGGCAAACCTACTAAAGTAATAATTGCCTTTGAAAAGTTTTTCACTCCGCCGTTCGGATTCGGCATTAAACTGCAGGTCTCTTCTATTCGTGTACGAGAAGCTCGACCTGGGTTGTTTTGCTATTGAACTATTGAAAGAAGAAGAAGCACAAGCACTCAGACTTCCTATCGATCGTACTTGTACATAAAAGAAAGACCATGCCCTGTTGTTGTTGTTGCTGTTGTTTGAATGATTACTTTTACGTTTTACTACCACACCACATTCCTCATTTGTTATTTAATTGTGTTTTGGTAAAACTTGAGAGATCATATTTAATGTAAGTCTCTGCATCTGAACCCCAACGAGTTATGTATGTCCACATTGTGGAGGTCAAATGTAATATGGTATATGTGTGAGTAGGCTTTTTATCTCGATTTCTGAGATTTCATTAATATTTTGGATTAATAGTTTGCCAAATGACTGAAGTCTTGCCATTGGCAAACCTGGGCAGGCACATACATAAATGAGAGACTTTCCGTTTTTCCCTTTTCCTGGCAGCTACGACCGGAAGTCTTGAATGGAAGTTTAAGTCTTGCTGTATGTTTGCCCCCCTTCCAGTGGCCTGTGAGAAGAGCGGTAATGCGTGAGATATTGCGACGAGAACACTCAATCAGTTGTTTTGTCCTAAGGTCATTATATGCGCGGGCCACGAAGTAGTCAGTCGTTTCCACTTGTGCCCGGCTATAGTGAGGTACAACAGTGGCCTTAACACTGCTAAACAGAATTGCAACAGATTTCCGCTGTAGCGATGTTAAGGGCCGAACCTAAACTAGCTAGCTCGTCTGCCCTCCATTCATTACGCTCGATGTTTCTATGGCCTGGAACTGATATGCCCATGCCCTAGCCGCATGAATTATTAAAGTCACCTATACTTTTTGCTGGAACTGTTGGCAGGAAATGCCTACAATTTGTTTTGAGAGCTCTTCATCTTCAAACGCACTATCACTTTTTCAGATTCACTCGATGAAATGGAAATTTCTGGGTTACAAAAAATTATAATAAAATTAAAAGAAAACACAATTAGTGCTTCAAAGAGTAATAATGGGAATATTTCTTTGGATTGAACCGAACCATTTTTTCGAACAATACTGGATTGGTTTTGGTTCAGGCAAAAAAACTAAACCAAAAGCTCTTTGGTTCGTGATTAGATTTAAGTGACTCCAACTGCTGATGGTTCGGTACTAAAATGATTTATTTCAAAGACGGTTTGCATCCCTGATTTTTGTTGAATTTTCCAGATTAATAGATTTTTTATTTAAGATGATATTTCTGTTAAAGGTGTACAATTTAATGAGAATATTTTGATGTACCATATTAACCCATGATTTCTCAATTTCAGGAATAACTTAGAGCCAGCAATCTTTGTTGTTTTTTTCGGAACTTAATAACCAAAATATATTGTATGAATGAACTATTCCGGAGTTGGAGTGTCGGAACAAGTTACGTTAGTTCTGTCGTGGGGCATACCCAATTATGTAAATTATACTCGTAATGGTTTTTTGATTGTATATTAATTTTTCAGTATTGCGTTTAAAAAATAGTAAAAAAAAAAGATTAAAGATTCAAAACACAAAATGTAATAAAAATTAAAAATAGAATGAATATTTTATAAAATTGAGACTCTGGGGTATGTCAATCCATTCCCAGCACACTGATGCCGGGTTATGCATAGATTATGGAAATGAGACAAATTAATTAAAATGTTATGGCATGAATATGAAAATAATACAGATTTTTATATACATACTTACTTTTTATTAACATAATTTAAGAAAAAAGAGAAAAAAAATACAGACGCGTCTGGATATAGTGAACTAATTATTAAAAGGACAATATCCAGGGTGTTCACAGTATTCAGGTTGTTCACTAACTATACCAAAGTTGGCATTTTTTGTTCAAAAACTCGTTTTTTTTTGCTCAAAATACACATTTGTGACTGTAAATGCAAGAGAAGATCATTAGAATAAATTTGTAAGAAAATAGAAATTGACTTTACTTACTTACTTGAAATTGACTTTAGGACTGCTTTTTCGCGTAGACTTCGCAGTGGTAGTAAGGAGTGAGATCGAAAAAATCGGATAACTTTAAATTGTCCTAGCATTGAAATCCCTTATGCAAATAAAAAAAATGTAAACAGTTTTGAAAAGAAAATTTAATTTCTGTTAAAATGATCAATAAAACTAATTTGTTTGTTGTTTTTTTTACAGAAATGGGACAGCTTTTCCGGTATGCATGCCATTAGCGCCTTTACTGTCATTTCTGAGACTCTCTTGGCGGCAGCATTCCACTTATTTCTAAAATATTCCGTGGATTTAGCTTCTTTGTTTGTTGCCTTTAATGTTCTTTTCAGTAGAGCCCAATATCTCTCGATAGGCCGAAGTTTGTGGGCATTTTGGTGGGTTGGCGATTTTTCGTATCAATTTGATGTTTTGGTCTACGAACCATTTAAGGGTTACTTTACTGTAGTGGAAGGAGGCTAGATCAGGCCAAAAGAAAGTAGATACATTGTGCTTTCTAATGAAGGGCAACAATCTCTTCTGGAGGTACACCTTCACATAAATTTCACCATTAACAGTGCCACTTGTTGCGAAACTTTTACTCCTTAGCCCACAACTTCAAATCGCTTGCCATACCAGAAACTTCTTCGGGAACTTGGACCTTTGTTTTGTCCTAAATCTTTCCTCAACTCCTCCTCGTTCCTTTGCGGTGTAAAATTCTTGACCATTCAATTGAGAACATTTAGACAACATGTATGTTTCATCGTCCATAACACAACAATCGAAATTTTGGAAAAAACCTGTCTTCAACTTTTTAGCTCGGCTCTGGGCTCTTAGTAGCATTCCTGTCGGGTACCGACTGCACTTTGTATGTTTTAAGGCCCGCATCTTTTTTAATTTTACGAACTAAAAACTCACTGCAACTCACTTTTTCCGCCAATTTTCGATTAGACAACGCTGGATTCTTCTCTACGAGAGCAACGACTTTATTCGCCTTTTGTGGAGGAGACACGAAACCGTATTTCCTCCCAGAACCATATTTTCTAGCAACTGTTAAGTCTGTATTAAATTTGTTAAGAATCATCGAGACAGTGTTTTGTGCAACTTTCACCTTATTTGCAATGGTTTTCTGGCTCCACTGCAGATTTTCTCGAAATAATTCAACAACTAAATCGCGTCTTTCCACTTCCGATGCCATGACTCAACTGAAAGTTCACAAGTCAAAAAACATGTGATTGTATTTCATCAGAATTTCTCCAACGCAAAGCCTACTGTTTGAATTCATTTTTCATTCAGATGAAGAGTTTCAAAGCAGTGGTCTTTCAAAGTTATCCGATTTTGTTCGATCTCACTCCTTATAACCAGCATAATCAATAGTGTTGGCCCAATTCCATGCGATAGCTTTATCGCAACTTTCAATAGCTTTTACACGATTTGTGTTCTGTATTTCACCTTGGTCGTCATCATCAGATTCCTCAATATACTCGGCATCTCTCTCAAAATGAATCGATTCGTCGTCTTCGATTACTTTACTTTACTTTTAATGGCACAACAGCCCATGGAGGGCCTAGGCCGAACTTTTCGTCGTCTTCGATTGCATTCCATTTTTCAATATCGATTTCAGTGTAGGTTTCCTTAGATTAAGAGTCTATAGTATAACAACTAAAAGGTCAATAAAAATAACTCCGGGATAACAACATGCAGTGAACTCTGTATGTCATGCACTTCTCTATATTTTTCCTGTAATATTTTTTTGTCGTAGTAAGCACAAAGGAACATTATCATCATCATCTTTATCTTCACTTTGATTTGGCTCTGTTGTATTCTAATAAAGGCTTCCATCCAACATTTCGCTATTACATTTGCCTCCAGCTAATTCCAAGCACAAGCATTAAAAATGATACAGCATCTTTTAATGTTAACAACAGATGTTTTTTGTAGAATAGCTTAGAAACAGCTGATTTTGTGGCATTCAACAGTGTTGGCGCCCAGCCCATGCGTTAGCTTTATCGAAACTTTCAATAGCTTTTACAGGAAAATTTCCAAATTTTGTTCACTATTTGAAGGTTTTCGATTGTTCACTCCATGTAAAAATTTTGGTTTTCTTTATGCCCAGACACGACTGTAGTTCGAATCAATTTTTGAATGACTGAAACTTAAAATTTCGCACTACCACTTTCGCTGTGGCGTAGCGGTAGTGCGTTGGACTGCTACGCAGAGTTTCCGGGGTTCGTTTCTCGGCACAGGCAAAATCAAAAAAGTAGAAAAAAGAATTTTTCTATACGGCACCACCTCTTGGCAGGCAATGGCGAACCTACAAGAGTAAAAATTGCTATGAAAAGCTTTTCACTTCGCCGTTTGGATTCGGCATTAAACTGTAGGTCCCTTCCATTCATGTACAAATATAACACGCACAACATGAGTGGATGCGAAAAGCTCGGCCTAGACCCTTCTCCATGGGCTGTTGTGCCATTAAAGGTAAAGTAAAAGAAACTTAAAATTGTGTAATTTTTGTTCACATATATTCGAACTTACCTGAATTTGTTTTGAGAGCTCTTCATCTTCATACGCACTATCACTTTTTGAGATTCACTCGATGGAATGATCATCTTGGTCATCTTGAACAGATCTTTACTTATGTAGATGATGCACAATGTGCCGTACTATGTCGTATTGGTCTAATGTTCCAAAATTTTGCGAGGATACGACAGTGAGTACGACACCTTGTGAATACCCCAATTGTGTAATTGAACTAATTAATTAAGATTTAATTTATGCAAAAAGAAAAGCTCGGCCTAGGCCCTCCAAGGGCTGTTGTGCCATTAAAAGAAGAAGAAGAAGAAGTAAAAGTAGGATAGATGCTTTTGTTAATCCCGAGCTTATAATGTTTGTTGTCTTTGACATATACTACCGTGGGCAAAAGTTAGTAAGACTTTGTTCATAATTTCAAATTTTTTATTCATTCTTCCAAATCTATTTCGTCCCCTTCAAAGTAATCCCCCCCGGCCCCAATACACTTGTGCCAACGTTTTTTCCAATTCTCGAAACAGTTGTTAAAGTCAATTTCCGGAATAGCCTTCAATGCGCTTAGCGATTCATGTTTAATGTCTTCAATTGACTCAAAACGCTGTCCACGAAGCGGTTTGAGTTTAGAAAATAGCCAAAAGTCACACGGTGCTAAGTCAGGCGAATAGGGTGGTTGCGGAACGATATCAGTCGAATTTTTGACAAAATGGTCTCGTAAAACCAATGCAGTGATTTTGGAACCAATCGTGCATTCACTGTTCATAGGCCCAAATGATGGTTTAAAATATCCTTCCGATCTTCCAACGATGCCAGTAACGTCTCTGACTGTTAATCGTCGATTCTCGAGCGCCAATTCCTTGATTTTATTGACGTGTTGATCGTTGATCATCAGTTGATGTTGATGGCCGTCCTGGACGTGGTTCGTCGTCAACGCGTTCTCGACCATCTTTGAACAATTTGTACCAATCAAAAACACTTGCTCGCGACATACAATTATCACCGAAGGCCTTTTGCAACATTCTGAACGTTTCGGCACCAGAAATTTGATTCCGCCAACAAAATTTAATGGAACTTCTTTGTTGAATAATTTCACTCATTGTGAAAATCGCCAAATGCACTTTTTGTACTTTAGAAAGACAAGCGTATACTAAACACTAATGATTATTTTGGTGTGACATTTGGCACAAATGTCACCGACAGTCATACCAACCTTAAAAAAATAATATTTTGATGAATGGGTTTCCGCGCGAAATTTAAATTAAAAAGTTACTACTTTTTGCCCACAGTGGTATAGGTAGAATTTGTGATTAGCTTCCAAAAGAGAAGGATTCCCAGCGTTCACAGTTTTTAGGTTAGATTTTCATACTTGAGAATGAGTTTAACAAATTTAGAAATGAATAAAAAATATGGAAATCATTAGAATTCTACCAAACCATAAAAACTACATATTATATTTTTAATAGTACAAATTTATGTTTTTGTTATCTGTATCGAAACGAGATAAGCCATTAAGTTTAATTAAATTATTCCAAGCTTTCATAAAAATTAAGCGAAAAATAAATAAATACATAAATCTCTAGCGACTGCGACGGGAGAAGACTCAGATTAGAGAGAATCAGTCTCTGGAATTTACATTTTGTATATACAGTGTCGGACAATACAATAAGAACACCTTGTTCTGAAACTAAAAACCTTAAAAAAATGTTTCTCTAGGCTTATGAAAAATTTAAAAGGTATTTACTTTTATTCATTTATTCCATAAGTTTAATTTTTTCTTAAAACAAAAACAAAATCAATTCAGTGTAAAAAAAGAAATTTAAAAGTTATTCATAAAATCACATTTCAAAAGGACAAAATATATAAGAACACTTCAATTAAAAAACAAAATTTATAAAATATTGACTCAAATTGTTCACTAATGCTAATATTTTATGGAATAGCATTTATTAATTAAAATCGCCTTACACCTTCTAGGCATTGATTTCACCAGAGACGCGCAGGTAGCCTGGTCCATACCCCATACCACGCTCGTTTGTTTTTAGCTCTGTTACTGCCAATCTTCTCTTTGACAATATTCCACTAGTTATCGATTGGATTAAGGTCAGAAGATTGTGCAGGCCAGGTCATAACAGGAATTCCATTATAGGAAAACCAATCTCGCGCAAGGATTAAGGTGTGCTTTGGGTCGTTATCCTGTTGCATTTGCTATTTCATGGGCATTTCCCATTCAGCATAAGGAAGCATCACCTCCTGAACGACGTTTACGTAAAGAAATCTGTCCATCGTTTCTTTTATCCAATACAGAGGGCCCACACCATACCAAGAGAAGCATCCCCATACCATGATGCTTCCACTTCCGTGCTTAAACGTTTTCCTAGTATATTTTGGGCTCAATTCTGCATTTTTCGGGCGTCTAATACAACGTTTGCCATCACTTCCAACAAGATTCACTTTGCTTTCGTCTGTCCATAATACGTTAGGCCATTTTTTTGCATTAATTAAAACATCCAACTCAATGCGCGCTTCGGCGAATTCTATGCGACACCACCAAACGTCTCCTTACTGATCGAGCACAAATTTGAACCCTTGTCTTTGAACTCTCTAATTGCGGCAGTTGCCTTAAATGGATCGCGTGCCGCCAAAATTTTTATGCGATTGTCATCTGCACTTGTAGTTTGCGGAGCCTACCTCTCTTGCAATGAAATTTTTGGAGGTAATAAAGATTGGTAGACAAATGCCGAGGATCTGCTAATAGTTTTAGGTATTTGGCGGATGCCATGTCCCTCATTTCGCAGTTTTTTCACCAAATCATGCTCGTCCTTGCTACAGTGCTTTGCTCGACCCATCTTGCTGTGACATTACGGATTAGTTTACATTTAATTTGTTGAATTACCCACAATGCTACCATTTAAATGCTTACTTACTTACTTTTAATGGCACAACAGCCGGCTTGATTAAAATTCTGGTGGTGAAAATGAAAAACAGCTTAAGTCCATTTAAGATATATAATATTTTCTCACATATTTTTGACTATAACAAATTGGATCGAATTTGTAAATATTTTTTGGAATTATCTATTATTTCAAGACCATTCTGAATATAGAATATTCTGATCTCTAGTTTCAAGGATATTTACATTCAAAGCTATCAAACTGGCTCAACATAGTAATAACGGGTGTTTTTTTAGAACTGTAGTTTTCAATCTGGCAATACTTTTTTCGGAGTTGGTCTTTTTGACAGCTGTCACTTGATTTATGCTCAGTTTGGTTTGACATTTCAAGAATTGAAGCCAAACTACCATCAAGCGCGTCGCACGTTCGGTGAATGGGCCCAAAACGAGATGGCCAACGATCCCGATTTCCACAAGAAAATTTTGTTCAGCGATGAAGCTCACTTTTGGTTGAACGTACCCAGTTAATAAGCAAAATTGACGCATTTGGAGTGATCATAATCCAGAAGCCATTGTTGACACGCCGTTATGTCTTTAAAAAGTCACTGTTTAGTGTGCTCTATGGGCAGAGGGAATCATTGGTCCATATTTCTTCAAAGATGAAGCCGGTCATAATGTTACAGGCAATGGGGAACGCTATAGAGCCATGAATTTTTCGTGCCTGAATTGGAGGATGTTGATGTGGACGACCTTTGTTTCCAACAAGATGGCGCTACATGCCATACAGCCAACGAAACAATCAATTTATTGAAGGAAACTTTTGGTGAGCGCATTATCTCACGTCATGGGCCTGTGGCGTGGCCTCCAAGATCGTGCGATTTAACACCGCTGGACTATTTTTTGGTGCGGTTATGTGAAGTCGCTTGTCTACGCAGATAAGCCCGAGACCATTGACGCCTTGGAAGAGAATATTCGGCGCGTTAGTACTGACCCAATTGCTGCAAAAAGTGGTCGAAAATTGGGCCTCTTGGCTGGAATTTATTCGAACCAGCCGCGGCCACTTACCCGAAATCGTTTTTAAAACATAATAGCAAATCCTTATCTTTATAATAAAGCTAAATTCTTGGCCATAACATTAAATTATATGCGTTTTTTCTTCTTGAAAACCACACTTCTAAAAAAAACTCCCTGTACACTTAAGCCATTTTTAATTTTCACCACAGAATTGTTAACAGTTATAATTTAGTATATTTTGGCATTCAATTAAAATGTCTCAATGCTTGAACACAATGGTAAATAAATATTTAAATTAATCTGGTTTTTAAATTAGTAGCACTTGAATAACATATGCCATTATGCTTTTCTTATTTGAAATTTCTCACTTTGGAAACTGATACTTGCACCATTAATTCTCCGCAACTTGATGCATACTTCAAAATAGCAGGCGTGGTGAAAGAGCTTTCTACACAGGGAACGATAAAGCAGTCATTTCTGGGATAATCCGTTATCACAGCAGCAGCAAAAATATACCCGTAATTAAAAAATTGAGGTTATGTGCACACACCAGCTTAATGAATTAATAACATAGTGTTCGAATTTTGAATTCGGCAAATATTGTGGATAGCTGATCTTACCTAATTTGGGCTCAAGGAATTCAATGGCACCAACCCTTTTGTCAGATTGGTTCGAGTTTTCAAATTAACGGCATCGAATAATGTTCATATAACTAAAATAAAAGTTAGAAATTGATTGTAAATTGTTCAGTTGTATTTTCTGAATGGCTCAAAAAGAATCGAAGTCGATTAACATGAAAAAAATTTCATAAGGGGGAATTAAAATACGATACAGAAAAAAAAATTTTGCAGAAAAGAAAATGAGACAAAATTATTAAACGTCAATTAGATTTGAGAGTTGCCAGATTACATTTTAATAACACAACAGTCCATGAAGGGCTTGGGACATGCTTTTACCCTAATGTAAGGATCCTTGAGTTTTATTCCGATACCAAAAGGTGAAGTTAAAAAGTTTTCTTATACAATTTTCACTCTTTGAAGTTTACTATAGCCTGACAACGTGTAAAAAGAGTTCGGGACTTCATGGCAATTATTTTTGACAATATTTTATTTTCTGAATTATATCATTGAATTATGCATCGCTTTGATAAAACTACTTCAAAATATCTGAATGTATTCGTAAATAATTTCAGAAGGCTACACCTAATTGCTTACATCCTAAAATAAAGTCTACATATTCTTCTTTCAGAAAATGGGTCTTTTAAGCGAAGGTGCTCCACTCTCTTGGGATGAAACAAAGGCACTGGCTGAACATGTGCGCGAGCACGGAGTCAATCAATTTATAAATCTCTATAATCGTGTCAAGGATCGTCAGAATGACGTTCTCATGTGGGGAGATGAAGTCGAATATATTATAGTCAAATTTGATGATGCCAATAAAGTGGCACGCGTATCACTTAAAGCAAATCAGCTATTACAGAAATTGCATGAAAAAAAGTCAGCTGATCCAAAGAATATTCAATCAGAATGGCATCCAGAATACGGTGCATTTATGATTGAAGGAACGCCGGGCAAACCATTTGGCGGTTCAATGGCATATTTCAATTTGCTAGAGGCAAATATGCGCTATCGACGTGAAGAGGCGAATTCGTTGGTCGATGAAGATGAATGCGTTGTATCCATAACGAATTTTCCACGTTTGGGTGCTGCAGAATGTACTTACCCCATCTATCAGCCAAGTCCCAATGATCCGTGTAGTTCGACGAAATCATTGTATTTTCCCGAAGAAGCAATATTTCCCGATCATCCACGCTATAAAACAGTTACACGTAATGTACGTTTGAGGCGTGGCGAAAAAATGGAAATCAAATTAAAAGGTAAATAAGTAATAAAGGTCGATGAACTGCTTAACTGGCGGATGGTTAAGCATATGAGTTACAATTCCCTGTCTCGTTTTTACCTCCTTACCTTTTCATTTTGAATAATTTTCCAGTTTTTAAAGATGAAAACACAGACATTCCTGTTGAAGGTGCTCCAAAAGATGAGCCCGATGTAGTGCTGCTCGATGCAATGGGTTTCGGAGCTTGTTGCTGCTGCCTGCAGATTACATTCCAGGCAAGCAATCTTACCGAGGCACGCACACTTTACGATCAATTGAATCCCATATGCCCGGTTATGTTGGCGCTGAGCGCCGCTTCCCCTATTTACCGCGGCTATTTGACCGAATCGGATAGTCGCTGGAATGTTCTTAGCTCTGCGGTGGACTGTCGAACTGAAGAGGAACGTGGTCTGAAGCCACTTCAGAACAATAAATTTCGTATTGCTAAATCACGTTATGACTCCATCGATTCGTATATCTCGCCTGAGGCTGAAAAATACAATGATATAGCGGTAACTTATGATAATATCATCTACAAACATTTACGTGATAATGGAATCGATCATTTGCTGGCCCAACATGTTGCACATTTATTTATACGAGACACTGTAGCGATATTCAACGAGAAAATTGATCAGAATGATGAGGAGGAAACGGATCACTTTGAGAATATCCAAACAACAAATTGGCAAACGATGCGCTTGAAACCGCCACCATTGTACTCGAAGAGCATGGGGTGGCGTGTGGAGTTCCGACCGTGTGAAGTGCAAATTAGCGATTTCGAGAATGCAGCAATCGTGTGTTTCATCTTGCTATTGACACGCACGATATTGGCATACCAGTTGAATTTCCTAATGCCAATTAGCAAAGTAAGATTTCTTGGCTTTTGGCTGTTAGTGGTTTTCATTTATTTTTTTTGCAGGTTGATGAAAATATGCAAACAGCACAGAAACGTGATGCTTGCCGTAAGCATAAATTCTGGTTCCGTAAAACTGTACAAAAAACCGCCTTGAATGCCAATCGAAATGATATTGTGGATGATGACAACGATACTGAGCTTGAGCTTATGTCCATTGCAGAAATTTTCAATGGAAAGGTAAAAGCAAAATAAAGGAACTTAGTGAAAAATAAAACTAATGTCCAGCACTTTCAGCCTGAGTCTTTTCCCGGTTTAGTGCCACTAGTGCGCAACTATGTGCAATCCATGGATGTGAACGCAGACACTTCCTTCACAATTCAACAATATTTGCATTTTATAGAAAAACGCGCTGCCGGTGAACTCTTGACCACAGCAATGTGGATGCGTGAGCAGGTTCTAAATCATCCACATTACAAGTATGTGAATTGTTAAAAAAAAAAATCATTAATATTCTTCTCTATTCTTCTTATTCTTATGTGTCTTTACAGGAAAGATTCGATTGTCAGTGATCGCATCAATTATGATGTGCTTAAGAAAATTCAGAAAATTCAAGAAGGAAAACTAGTTGAATCTTTGCTGCTTCCAAAAGGAATGTATTCCAAAACGAAAGATGTAATTTCCACTTCAATACAAAAACATTCGCTACAACTTTCAGAACATATCCGACCGAAGAAGGCGGGATATGGAGCGAAATAGCAACAAATAGAAGACAATGGATATGAAGTGATTTTGTTTCTTAGGACGATTGAGTTAATCACCATTGTACATAGTAATTGATTATTTTATTTCAGTAAAAATATAAACTAAAATTCATGAAAATTACAATATATCGATACGTTAATATCAAAATAAAAGAATCTAGTATTTAGAAAATTAATTTCAAAAATAAATAATAGTAAAATAACTAGTTAAAGAAGATAAATAAATGTTTTAAATTGACTATTTTCTGTATGTAAGTATTAACTTTTAATGTATGGGAAAGTTCCCTCCAAAATTCAGTACATTTGCTTCAATTTGAATCTCAAAACCCAGATTCATTTAGTATAGATTTAATGGAAGATAATCCAGGTTGAAATTTTATAAGAATTAACAGCAATGAGTCAGATATGAGTTCTGAGCCCAAATTAAAAGCAAACTTATTAAGGAAAAATACTTTGCCAATAAAATCGTATACCGAAACCGAAAAGGGATATTGATGTCTTTGTTTAAAACTATTTTTAAAAACAATTAACTTTATGATAAAAATTTCTCTACTTATTTTAGCGATTGATTAATATAATTAATTTTAATTAATATTGGACCGAAACTAGTTGCTTACTACATCTAAATAAACTTATGAAATAATTTAAGTGGAATTATTAGTATTCAAAGATTAACCGAGCATAAATAACCAATTTTCCAATTTTTTTTAGAAGTGTTGTTTTCAATCTGACAATTTTTTTTTCGGAGTTGGTCTTTTTGACAGGCGGTCACTTGATTCAGTTTGGTTTGCCATTTCATTTTATTACCAAATTTGCAAATTTATTACCAAAATAATGGTTCGGTTCGCGCGATTTTCACAATAAAATTTTGTTCAGCGATGAAGCTCACTTTTGATTGAATGGGTTCGTTAATAAGCAAAATTGTCGCATTTGGAGTGATCATAATCCACAAGCCATTATTGAGACGCCGTAACATGCTCAAAAAGTCAGTGTTTGGTGTGCTCTATGGGCAGAGGGAATCATTGGTCCATATTTCTTCAAAGATGAAGCCGGTCATAATGTTACAGTCAATGGGTAATGGTATAGAGCCATGATTAATGACTTTTTCGTGCCTGAATTGTGAATTGGAGGATGTTGATGTGGACTCTCCTTTGGTTCCAACAAGACGGCGCTACATGCCATACAGCCATACAGCCAACGAAACAATCAATTTATTGAAGGAATCTTTTGGTGAGCGCATTATCTCGCGTCGTGGGCCTGTGGCGTGGAATCCAAGATCGTGCGATTCAACACCGCTGGACTATTTTTTGTGGGGTTATGTGAAGTCGCTTGTCTACGCAGACAAGCCCGAGACGATTGACGACTTGGAAGAGAATATTCGGTGAGTTATTACTGACATACGGTTCCAATTGCTGCAAAAAGTGGTCGAAAATTGGGCCTCTCGGCTGGAATTTATTCGAACCAGCCGCGGCGGCCACTTGCCTGAAATCGTTTTTAAGACATAATGGCAAATCCTTATCTTAGATCTTTATAATAAAGCTAAATTCTTCGCCATAACATTAAATTATACGCGTTTTATTTCTTCTTGAAAACCACACTTCTAAAAAAAAAACACCCGTTATTTGATATTGCAAATCCCAGTGCACCTGCCGCAATAACACATTTCACCCAATTGTGGTATTTCCCGTGTGTGTTTCTTCTGGCAATAGTAGAAGTGTTACTGCAGAAGCAAGGCGCTAAAAAGTTACGGCTTGGGTATTTGATAGTAACATGTTTCTGTGAAGCTGCAGCATTTGCTACTATTTCTAACAGAATATTATAAGCATTTCATTCTTCTGTTTCTTTGTATTTCAATCAGAATCTTCATTTTAGCGATTTAATTTATTTTTTCTCCTAGACATTATGCACTCCAAATAAAGCTGCAATAAATTAAAGTCATCGAAAGAGCTTCGATTTCTTCTGTCTTGCGTTTGGTGTACTACTTCGAAAATGCAACTCTGAACATGAAACAACAGTCGGTGGTTTTTCTTTTAATCGGTGACACACGGGAGTAATCGCGTTGCTGCTCATTAATTGAATCAAAATTAATTTGTTACCAACAGTTTCGTTTAAATTCTAATTGCTTTAATTTTTTTTATTATTATTTCGTGTATTGTTTTATTCAATTAAATTATGTGTTCCAAAATTAAAAGATTCTCGCTTTAATTTATTTAAACTGTTTTCGTTTTCCTCTTTGTGAACGACACATTGCAAATTTGCATGCTTCAACCAAAAAATAAAAATTATTAACAAAAAAAAAAAAAATGTTAACAAAGTAAGAAGAAAACGAAGTGATGAAAGTGGGTGGAATGCGAAGGAACGTAAATAATGAATGCAAATTCAATTGAAGATTTCAGTTAATATTTAGTTTTTCGATGCAGTTCTTGGTGGCCTAAAAGCAAAAGGAGTGAACAAAATAAAGTTCAACACAACAAAAGTAACTATTTGCGAAATGCAGTGAAAACTAAAACAACAAAAAAAAAGAAAAGTTAATAGTAAGATGGCGGCGGACTTGACAACTTGAAGAAGAGAAGAGTAGATAATAATAATAAGAAAACTAAGAAATATTAGAAGAAGGAAATAATATTAAATGAGAGGAGAAATTGAAAGAAAATTGAATTGTAAAGTAAATGAGAGATACTTGTGAGCTGCTATTGTTGTTGCTGTTTTGTTGGTTGCTGTAAAAGTCGGTGTTGGTACCATTGTTGTTGTTGTTGCTATTGGTCAATGCACTACAAAGTAGCGCAAAGTAACTGGAACAATTTTTAAGATAAAATAGGCGGTGTGAAGAACTTGCAGGGCGGGAGTGATTGCATGAAGCTAGGAATGGCCATAAAATGTGCTTTTCACCGACAAATTTCTTTCTTCTTCCAATCTGTGAAATATGATAACATGCCACAAAAGAGTAAAGACATTTTTGTCGTAATTTTTGCCACAGTGGGCAAATATACAATCAATGATAACTTGTTGAATGATTCATTCATGGTAAATAAGAGGAAAATGTTTTTTTTTCGTAATGATGCCAGATTGTTCGTAACGGAGATTGTATTTTCTTGTTTTTCCTATGCGCCAAGGATTGCTTATAGATTTTACTACAGGTCGTGTTGTTGTTTATGCAATTAAATGTATTACGTACAATTCGAGGTCGTAAAATAAACAAAACTTATACACTAGACATGTCAATTTATACCCTGAATAGAATACAGTGGTGGTCATGATTTTAGCACATTTATGTATTACAAAGGATTACAAGGATCTGACTTCTTCGGTAACGATTAAAATGTATAATTAATTTTTGTTAAACGCTCTTCAGTAGAATTGAAATTTAAGGTCGGGTACTTTAATGGCACAGCAGACCATGGCGGGCCTATGCCGAGCTTTTCGAATCTACTAAGGTTGTGCGTGTTATATTTGTACATGAATGTCTAAGTCGAACGGCGAAGTGAAAAGTTTTTCATAGGCCATTTCTACTTTTGTAGGTTTTTTATTTTGCCTGCAGCGACTTGGTGGCTTGTAGAAAAATTGTTTATTCTACATATTGATTTAGCTTGTGCCGAGATTTAAGCCCCGGACACTCTGCGTAGTAGGCCAACGCACAATCCACTACGTCACAGTGAGATATCGACCTTGGTTACATACACTTTATATATCCTACATGGCAGTTATTAGAAAATACCTTTTAAAATGTGATGGTTGACGAGTAGTGGTCATTATTTGATTTTGTTGGTTTTTATATAAAACTACCTGAAATATAATATCATTACTCAATATACCAAACTTTGTTGCACTTATTTTCACCCATTATTTACCTTGCTATTGAGTTTTAAAGTAAATTTGACTTGTAAGCGCGGCAAGTAAGCGTTATTATTTTTTATGATAATAACTTTTCCCACAGTTCTTCTTGGAGCTATTTCAACTATCTGCACCGAATTTGGTCGTTGGTACTATATTTTTCGATAATGTCCTTTAAAGATTTAATTTTTATGCGCGGTAGGCGTGACGTTTTCTTGATGTTGACCATTTTAACAATAATTATTCTAAAAGTCTTCCATATTTAAAATAGTAATTCTCATAATTATATTTATTATGTATTCGATTTTGAGGTGTTTAAATCTTTAAAATTTGGAAAAATATTTTTTTTTTAAAACTTTTCCAGATTTTTTAACTCTATAAAGATAAATTTATCACTACAACTAAAATTTTGTTTCTCGATTTATTGTTATTAATTCAAAATTATTGTTAAATAATTAAAAACTTGTAAATACCTAATAATAAATTTAACTTTATTTAAGTACATTGTAAAGGTTCAAATATTGAGAAGTTTCTAATGCTTTGCAAAACTTGTGTCTAGCTGCAAACACATTTCGATCTTAATAGTTTGAGTATTTTTATAAACTTAAAAAATAGGCGTAAATAAAATAGCATTGATTGACAGGGATTTTAGGCTGAGAAATTTCAATATAAAATATCACATATGATGTGTGCTAATCTCGTGGCCACTGCTGTATATATTTAGTAGTTATGTAAATATTTACCCTTCGAGTTTCTTACATGCTAAGTTATTAGTATATGATACTAATTTATTGGGTAATCGAAAACTGCTCTGCTGCATGTCTCTGCAGCAGAGTGCGATTGTTTGTGTATTTGATACGTTTATAGAATTTTTAAATGGTTAGCATTTAATTAGGTATCTTTTTGTTGTTATGTTGTAAGTTCATTCAGTCATGCATTCAATCATTTGATTTTAAAGTAACGCTAATCTTGTTCACTACTTTCAATTCGATTTCAATTACGATTCAATTTTTATTGAACACACTTGTTGAGTCTTTTGTTTATATTCTGTATTCGGTATAATTCGAAAGGTGGGAGGAGGATGCTGTATGAATTTTGGTGGTTTGAAGTGTTCTCTCATGCAGAGTTGCCACGTTTTATAAAATATTTTTAAAATTATTATCTTTTTTTACTTTCCATTACTTTTCGACTTTATCATCCACGTGCAATGTACTGGATAGAAAAATCTTAACTGATTTTATAGATCAGAAGATTATACAAAATGGGGCAGAAGTAATGTCAAAAAGGGAATTGGCTCTTGTTAGAAATGAATAAAATGAAAGTTCATTTAAAGCTGTAAAATTTATGATATTAAGTTAATCAAATGTCCACTTTCAGAATCTTGTTATTTTCGAAAAGTAGAGTTTTGTTGGATAGTGTATTTTCAAATTTATTTTAGAAACCATATTTTAATTCATATTCATTCAAACAAACCATTACTAGAAAGAAAAATCAAACTCAAGATAGGGGGATTCAACATTTCTAGAGTTGTATTTTTATTGGAGGCGGAACTACAAAATTATAGCAAGATAAGTTTTAATAGCGACACGACTAAAAGATAGGATGAAGTCATATGCCTAGTACTGCTAATGCGCATAGAAAACTTGAATTGTATCCACTTCTGATTTAGTGCTCCTGGTACTTTTAGTCTGTCGTAAATTTCGGCTGGTATTGGTGATATGTACCACTGAGAACATGAGTGAAAGTAACAGAAAATTTAAGTCATTTTGAACAGATGATGACCTACAGTTAATATTATTGTTTTGCTCTAGTGAAACTACTTCTAACTTCAATCTCAATAGAGTATGGTAAATGAGAATAGCAAATATGATTTATAATGAGTTGTGGGGTTAGAATGATAGAAAACAGTTTGTGCATTTTCTAGGTCAAAAATTAAGTCTGCTGCACATGTACGTCACACCAGACCCTATGCAGTAATCTGATTGGCTGTAGTACGTTATCACTTGACTGAGAGAAATAAGAACAAGAGATTCTGATTAATGCCTAATCTTGTATTCTTGGTGTGGAGCATCAGATTGTTAAAATTTCCAAGTGGTTTTTTAGACTGGCACAAGAATTAAAGACTGTTCGGCAGAGAAAGGTATAAAAATAAGGTAGTATTTAAGCAAGATATAGAAATTTTGCGTATTTTTCTTACTACCTTTCGTTTCTATTTGCTTCTTTCGTACAGTCGTTGATGCTTGCGCCATTGTAAACATCCACTAAAGTATCCTCACAGTTTTTTCTCAAGTACTCATTGATGTGTAGAGAGCAATTTCTATAACGCCAAAAACGTGAGAGGATAACATCATGGCTACGTTTTTTTTTCCTCATTCTCGGTACAAAAAAGTGTAATGGTTAAATAACAGCGAGCATAATTAAACCATCTAACAATTTCGCATCAGCAACAAAATTGCTTTCCGAAATTGCTGATATAATCAAAAAAAAAAAAGAATTACTTACTGTGGGCAGGTTAAAAAGTAGAAAAAATAACTTTTCTACACGGCACCACCTCTTGGCAGGCAATGGCAAACCTACAAGAGTAAAAATTGCTATGAAGAGTTTTTCACTTCGCCGTTCGGATTCGGCATTAAACTGTAGGTCCCTTCCATTCAGGTATAAATATAACACGCACAACATGAGTGGATGCGAAAAGCTGCGAAAAGTTCGGCCTAGGCCCTCCATGGGCTGTTGTGCCATTAAAAGTGAAAGTAAAGTAAAGGGTTACGCTAGAACTAGTTACATAGACTGCTTTCTTCATAGTGTTACCACAAATTCACTAGAGCCAATTAGAGCTTCGAGCTACATCCGACACTATTTCCGTGGTTTTTCAGTACCCGTAGTGCAAAAGCAAAGCTTTTTAAAAGTGCCAGATTTATAGTTGTTTGACTTAATTTGACGGAAAGAAAAGAACGCGTTCCCTAACGTATTTAATCTATTTCTAGCTGAGAATTGGGTCAAGCAAGGAATGTGTTATAAAGTCTCATTACAGTTCATGCATAGGTTGTTTTCCATCAAAGAAGCTTTTTAGCATGACGCATATGTATTTCAAAAAGCTATGTCCACTTAATACGCCAATCAGTAAACTGCATTGTCTGTGAGGAAATAAGAGAGGAGCAAGAGATCAGTTTTAGTACGAGAGAGCAATAACGATAATTTACATGAATATGTAAATTCCACCCAATGACGGAACATCAACAAGATGTTCTGAAACTTGATAAATTTTAAAGGCACCAACAACGAGAGAGGAAGAATGACTTCATTACTGTGCAGTGACAGCAAAAATCTTCATCTCTTGATCTGTTTTGAAGGCAGTGGCATTCTGGTTGTAATATTCGGACGTGACCCTACGCTTGAACTTAAAAACGACCATAGGTTTCTTGAAATTTGTAATTTGTTCCTCCATAATCTTAACTGGAAACAATATAATTAATTCGTTATAACATCGTAAGAATGAAAAGCTCCTGGAAAATTGCGTCCGTCCGTAAGGGTTCGACCTATAAATTAAACTATCTCATTATGGAATTCACTTGCGCCCACTTTCCTCATGTAAAACGATTATGAATTATGTACCTAGTAATTTTTTAACTATTTATTTCTCTTTACAGATTTTATTAGATGTATTTATGCATGAACATTTCGAATAAGAATCATATTACGACGACTACAATAAATTTACTCATATAAAAAAGAAAAAAAATAAGAAAGAAGAATCAAAACTGTAAAGTAAAAAGGATATAAAATACGATATCTTGTTTTAACCACTACTACAATTCTCCGTCCAAATGCAGAAGATGCCTTCGCAAATCATACAAGACGGCACCAATAACAGTGCCAACAATGAGATCCGAGTTAAAACTGCTTACAATGGCGAAATAATGATCACTTACATCGATGAGAATATCACATATGACAAGCTGCGCTATGAAATACGCGGCATTTGTCGCTTTCCAACGGATCAAGTGAGTACTCGTTGTTTTGTTTTTCTTCGTTTTGTTTTGTTTGTTTGTCTTTTTCTTAATCTTATTCGTTTAATTAATGTTATTGTTTTTGTTGCGCTTTAAGCCATTCACCATTAAATGGGTCGATGAGGAAAATGATCCGTGCACCATATCAACGCAAATGGAATTGGATGAAGCTATACGTTTGTACGAAATAAATCGTGATTCCGAATTGGTTATACATGGTGAGTAGGTACCCACATATATACATACATACATACATACATACAAATGTACATAATACATACTTAAACAAACAAAAGTAGGAGTAATACCTCCTTATGAACTCGTATATTTTTGTGTAATGAAGATTTATACAATGAATATCTTCCGCAGTGCTTTTTTTTTCATATATTAAACATATTTGCTGTTGGAATTATGATGAAAGATATTTACAGAAATAATCATTTCGTTATTTGATATTTTAAAAATAATATTAACATTAGGCAGATTCTCTTAGTCTAACATTAGCCCTAGCTCGGTGGGAGAGTAGCAAATGATGGCACAAATTGCAAATTGCTGTGAAAATTGCAAATTTGTGCCGTCCCTACAACAAATATTTGCTATTCTTGCACTTTGCAAGGGCGTATGCTAAACTTAGAGAATACCTCTATTGTAATTGATAATTATCTAATTCTATTTTAATATTATAATAATATCTGCTGCCAGATGCGTTATGTTTTTATCTGGCGATTAGATGCACACAATTCTATTCTCAAGATGCTGGTACTTATTCAAAATTTAATTAAAATCGAAAGTATTTGCAGGGTTTTCTAAATTTTAACATAATTTTAGATTTGCAATTAGATAACAAATTCAGTTCTTTCTAAAGGGTGATTTGTTTGACAATCACAGGTGACAGTTCACCCGTGATTCTTGACATTTGTCAAAGTAAAAAATGCCCAGTTTGGTTTGCCATTTCATCATGAATAGACTTACGCCTGAACAACGTTTGCATTATTTAAATTTTTTTATCAAAGTTCGTGCTATGTGTAAAATATAAAATGTAATGTATAAATAAAGAAAAAAAATGTAAAATGTGTTTCGCAAGCTACATCCATTTTATGGTCGTCATAATCGACACACAGAGCAGGCTTTCCAGGTCATTGTAACTATATTTCGCAACAGTTTCACTTTATTGGACATCAATCGACCAAATCGTATCCATAGAGTGCGTACTGAAGAGATTATTGCTGCTGTATACGCTAGAGTTGAAGAAGATCGCGATATGGCGCCGATCGCAGCATTTGGGTTTGTGTTATTCGGTTTCGACTACCTGGAAGATTTTACGCAAAGATCTCGGATTAATGCCATACAAAATACAGCTGGTGTAAGAACTGAAGCCAGGCGATCTGTCACAACGTCGAATTTTCGGTCAATGGCTCTTAGAAACGGTGGATGAGGATCCTTTTTTTTATCGCAAAATTGTCTTCAGCGACGAGGCTTTTTGGCACAATGGATACGTGAATAAGCAAAATTGATGTATTTCGTATTTGGAGTGAAGACCAGACCAGTCAGAGGTAATTCAGCAGGTACCAATGCATCCCGAAAAATGCACTTTTTAGTGCGGTGGCATGTTATGGGCAGGTGGCATGTTATGGGCAGGCGGCATGGCATCATTGGGCCGTACTTCTTCAAGGACGATGAAGGCCTCACTGTTGCCGGTACTGTTCGATGATAACAGACTTAGACTTTTTTTTTTGCCGAAAATGCAAGAATTGTACTCGTTCGAGATTTGGTTCCAACAGGACAGTGCCACAAGCCACACTGCTCGCGGAACCATGCATCAATTGAGGGGCGAATTTGGTGAGCTGTTAATCTCAAGTTTTGGTGCAGTCATCAAGATCGTGAAAAAAACTAACAGGCAGAAGAAAAAAGCAAAATATAGAACAAAAAGAAATAAGGATAAAGAAAATGAATAGGAAAGCAAATGTGCATATTCTGTAATCACGCTTCTGTGAGTTCTGATTGTGGGCTTAAACAAATTGAGTTGAACGCTTCGTTATCTTTTTGTAAATCGATTAGTTTCGATGCTGTAGATCGTTCTTGAAACCTTAGAGAAATTTTAGCTGACGATAGTTCTTTCATTCGAGTAAGCGACACTAGAATCCACAGAATTCAAAAAATAATCTCTGCGATACGTCAACTAGTGTCCAACCATTACTTTAATATCTTGGAAAATGCGATCAAAAGTCAAGTTCCAAGTTAGTTTGTGTTCAAGTTAGTTTGAACAATAGCTTCGAGTATAGCGTCAAAAAATGATCGAAGCTTTTTTACTTTTACAGATGATTTATTGTTTACTACGACAATAATTACAGCAACAGCCAGCAATCACGGCACTAGAACATTTGAAGCAAGCCCCGATGGTGTTTCCATAATCAGACCAGTACCAGGGCATCAACCTCACGTATATTTCCTTCAAATCAAACGAATCGCACTTCGTCTCCAATATCTAGAAAGCTGGCAGAGTAGAATTCTCTCCTCAAGTCAGGCCAATATATTATATTAAGCAAATTATATGAACAAATACAGTCCTCCCAACAAGGTATGAACTTTTTCCTAATTTACATTTAACTTCTACATTTCGAATGTGTTCAGGCTCTCTGATCAAGAAGTTAGCCTGATCTGATATTCTGATGACTGTGTGCAGACTTTTTCAACTGAAGTTAACATCAATGACCATAGTAGATTTATTCACCAGCCGCATGCTACAACTTTCTGAGGAGAAGTTTACGGTTACGCTTTTTACTTCCTGGACTAAAGAAGTTAAACTGATTCTTCGTAGAGAAATTCATGCGATTTCTATAGAAAATCATTCGGAAATTTGAAACGTGAAATGCTCACATACACTCAACAAGAAAGCACTGCTCAAAAACCAACCGAAGAGCTAGACGAAGCCGTCTAGCCCGTGGCAATAGCTTCTTTTCTGGTCAACTATGCGGCACCCTTCTGATCTAGCCAAGTTGGATCTAGCACGCATAGTCCTGAGACAAAAACTACAACTATGATAACAACAACAACCAGTGCATTTAGATGAAGCCTTTATCACCTTCAAGTACAACATGAGAGTAAAAAGATTTACTAATTTCCATCTTCAACTTAACTTTCATAAATCTTGTACCTCTCTACCGTTCACTATTCGATTTCAAAAGAACTTATCAACTATCAACACTGAGTAATCTATGCTTTCTTTTTTATACTTAAAAATCTTATTTTCATAAATTTCGATTGAAAGACGTATCAAAATTAATTTTCTCTTTTAATAAAAAAAAAAAAGTTATATATCAATAAATTTTCCAATTCATTTGGCAAAAAAAAAGAAAAAAAAAATGAATAAATTGGTAAAACCATGTAAAAAAATTGTACGTTTATCCTTTGGAATGCGAACGAGTGCACGTACATTCGCCGCCGACAAAAATGTTTCAAAACAAAAATCTAATCAGGGCCCTGCAAACGATAGTAAAATACCTCCACCACGTTTAACCCCAGTTAATCTGGTTAGAAAGCCCTGCGTTAAGACACCCGAAGAACTAGGCGAAGTCGTTCCCGCTGGCTATAACGATCACATTCCGTTTACCGACCCTGATGATAATATGCGCTTCGATGATATCTACTACAAGCTAGATGAAGATCACCAAAAATGGCGTTCTGTAAATCCTGACAGCAATACAAGTATAACTTCTAATTTATGCTTGGATGACATCTACTATACGAAATATCTGGAATATTGTAATCAAAGACGTAAAAGAAGAAGGGGGCTCAATGCAAAGACGCCAGAAGACGTTGTTGCAATTCTTAGCCCGTCTATTAATTTGCGTTCTGATGATATATTTTATGCGGCTAATAAGAAAAATCGTAAACCAAAGCTCCAACAATGGGTTAAATATTGTAACGTAAATGCGAGGCCAAGAGTCGGCCACGGCCTCACAAATCTCGCCGATAAACGCTGGGTAGTAACACATCAAACGCTGGGGCACATTTCTAGTTTTCCTAAAGATGCATTGCCAATTCGCGCCGATGATTTGCATTATAAGAAGACTGATTTAGCTGATCGCATTTATAAGCAAACGTGGATCGAAAATATTGTCGATGTTAAACCGAAGAAGATGCGCTCTCTTAATGATTTGTTATGTCCACCGTTCCTACCGCGTGAAGAGCCGCCAACTGCGGCAACATGTCGTGCAACGCCTGATAGCTTATACGCTATGATTAACGATGATTTTACAATGAAAAGCAGTAAAAGCCTAAATTATGTACCGCCCGGATGGAGGAGTCGTTGTGCATATTAACTGCTGCTGCTACTGTTGCCGTCGGTATTTCTTCTCTATTGCTGGATTGTGTGCGTCGCTGGCTCCTTCTTGTCATCGACAGAATGAGGATTATTATTTAAATTTAAAGTAAATAAAAACTTATAGTGTTTCTTATGTCAAAGTGTGTTTGTGAGCTAAGTTCTTTTGAAAAAAACGTGGTAGTTGTAAATCCAAGTTTACACATTTTTGATGTTCAGCAAACTATAGTAAAATTTTATGAGTAACATCTTTCTGGAACCTATTAACCCTCTGTGGAACCTCTTAATGGGGTAAAAATTAATTTTTTTTCTTGAAAAGTGCTCAAAATACCCATAAGGGAAGGATATAATGCGTTAATATATTCTGGAAAAATGTTTTACGTAAGATTTTCCCATAAGGTTCGGAACACATAAACGGTTTCCGATGCAAAAATATCCAAGATATCCGATATGTTTTATTATAACACATATATCATGTTCAGAAATTGACATTTAGCCCAAAATCGGACTTTACCACAGTACTCAGGAACTCTTCGGCTATCTAACAGTCTCTGATCCTGATCACTTTCTATCTCCCTCAATTTGTGGCACAGTGTAATTTGTGTAAAACTCATTTTTTGAAGCGGAATGCACGGAATTTGTTTTAATTTACTTCACTACCATATTTCCCCTTGATATTGCCTGTTGTATGAAAGGTAGGCGTGGCTATTGTCCGATGTTGACAATATGCACAACAATTATTCTTCAGGCTATTCCACTGAATTTGGTTCAATTCGCTTCACAATTTCCTTTGATATTGCGCTTTAGATATTTCACTTGTATGGAAGGGAGGCGTGGCTATTATCCGATGTTGGCACGGTTTTTGCAACAGTTGTTCCTGAATTGCATTTAATTTTCTTTAGATATTTCTTCAATATCACTCTTCTGAAATTTAACTTGTATTGGAGGTGCCACGCCCAGTTTTGACCCATTTTACCCGGGAATCAAACCCAAGACTACAGAGTTGATTGAACAGTACGCGACCACAAAACTTCTAAAGCGGCAAGTATTCACGAACAGGTCAAAATAGTTAATATTTTTGGCATCGGTTGTAATCTATCTAAACTTCAGTTTTGTAAATGAAGCTAAAAGCAATATAAACCACAACAATTATGGTAACATTGTTGCAACACAAAACTCATCAATTCATTCATAATTAATTTATTGTGATACAATTAAAAGCAATTAGGTAGATTTGTAAATTTGCAAGCACATTGTATCACTTCATTAATATTTTAAATATAAATGTCAAATTCAATTTAATTTAATTCAATTAAACAAGTGTCGCCACTGCAATAACGACAACAACAACAACAACATCAACATCAACAACCAATTGTTAGATGATAATAAACTAATAAACTGCAGTTAAACAAACGGCAAATGTTTAAATATGTATTTTTTGTGATTGTCGTTGTGTATTAAAAAATTTTAATTAAATTACACCATGTAAAGTTGAACACCAGGTGAAAAAGAAGCAAAACTCTGAAAACATTTGGAGCCACTACAGCGGGGATCCAGAGATTGTAAATGGAGAGAAGCTTCAGCAGCAACGATCTGATTATCTGGGCTACTGGAACTCCAGTCTGGCACTCATTCACTAGAACACCGAGGTAGCAATGAGATTCGACTTTTCGTGGACTTGGAAAGTATGAATTAAGTTCTGAAACTGAAATGATATGTAAACTATTGAGAACCTCAATATTGTGTCTGTTTATGTTCACCCTGTGATAATGTAACAATGATTTGGAAACATGGAATAGATTAAGTTACGTGGGAATAGATTAAGTATCTGGGATATTTAATGTTAATAAACCCTACACCCAGTCTCTCTAGAATCAGATAGCACCAATTCAAGTTTTTTTTATATATAAATATTAACAAGATTCTTCTATGTAATTGATTTGTCCAAGTGGTGGAAGCGGTTCACTTACTGAATCGATTGCCGTTGCCAGTTATGGATTTTAAATCAATCATGGGTATTTAGCAATGTTTCGAAGCTGCTGATATCTTCCCGTTCTCTGATATCTTTTATATTCTTTGAGGATCTGTGCCGGCAGCGCGGTTCCTGTAGCCCGATGAGCATTGAAATTGTCTCCCACCCACCAAAGAGTGAATACTGCTGCTTACTATGTATACTTATTTTTAAACTTTTAGTTTTGTCGAATTTTTAGCGTTTCACTAATTAAAGGTTAAAAATCATCATATACTTATGAACATAGCTGAAACCTGATTAAACGCTCTACATATTCCTAACCTCTAAGTTGATTAATATTTCGTTCATATGCCGCACACGCGTATGTAGTGCTATCAGTAGTGGCGTTCATTAAATCAGTTTCCCTACGGAAAAACCCAATTTCCACGTACATAGTGAAATATCTGTGCAGGAAGTGTTGTACTCACCAAGCAGCTGAGAGATGCGCTCCTAAAATTTCTGTATTGTATATCTTTGGATGCATTCATGCTCATCTTTTTCAATAGTGAAGTATATCCTTTTACTTTCTTTTATTTTATGGTATCGTATTTTAAAATCAATTAAATCATAGATGTTAAAGCAGCCTAAGTCCTTTATAATATAATTTTGCGAAATTCAGGTTCTTGCGTTTCTATCAAATCGTCAGTTCCTGTTTTGCATCAAAAGTTTGGAAAATATTCGCGAATGGTCTTAGGCTCATCTGTTATGTATCGATTCAAGATTATACTTAGAAGAGAAGATAGAGAGAAAGTGCAGGTATACAAAAATACCAAAGAAGTATCACTTTTTTTTTATTATGTAGTAAGTCTTAATTTTTATTCACTCGTACATATTAATAGAATAGAATAGTATGACGAATTCGAAGTGCTTCCAAAATGCGCACTTCTCAGATGTGCAGCATTTTGCAAGTGCATTTATTTTTGTCTGCTGGGTCTACATCCAAGCATGCACATTTGAAGGCACACACATCCTTTTATTACTGATATTAAATAAATGTTTTTTATGCTTAAGTTAGTTATACGTGCATGAGCGTTGTCTGTGTTACTATCTCGTTGCGGCTGATGCTATTTAATTTTTGCTTCACCTCGGGGGCAGGGGAATGGGAGCTAGTTGCATTTTAACTTAACTCGTTTCGTTTATAATTAATAAACAAAATTATCTTGTTTGACGTACATACATAGTATCATTATCATGTTGTTTTAACCTAGTTACGTATGCTTCCTACTGGGTATTTAGGTTTTGATAAGCAAACAGTTGTTAATACAAATGTACAAGTGCACCGGCGCTTATAGGCCGGAAGTTTTTTTAATTTAAAAATCTGTACGGCACAACTTTAGATGCTACGGCTGTTTAGAAAATTCCATCGAAGAAGAAGAATTAGTTTCTACAAAACTTATTATAGTTTTGAAATCCAACCTGGTCTCCTTTACTCTTCCTAATTCAATAAGTGAAGTTTTGTCCTATCGTGTATTTTCATAGATTTAATTTTAACTTAGAAATTTTATCTAAAAAAAAAAAGTATGAAATTTCTGAATCGCCTAGAAGTAGGCAACTACAATGTACTTACATTGTATTGGTGCCGCATGAAGAGACCTTCTAAAATTTCAATTACTTAGAATGATTTATATGATTTCAACCAGTAACAGTAACAGCGACAACAACAACAACAACAACAACAACAACAACAACCACAACAATACCATCAACCACAATGGCATACATATTTCATGCAACTTTGCGTTTTTAAGTAATGAATAAAATGAATGAATAATATCTCCGCACTTCCTTCTCCCCTCCCATTCTTCTGGCAACACCAAACTTTTGCCGCTGGCTTCGAAATATTGAAGAAGTGAATAAGATAATGCCACCACGCCGACCTGTTAAAAGCATGTCTATCGACATGATTAGTAACTTCTTCATGATTCGTTGGAAAAATGGAAAAAATGAAAAACACATTTAAACTATGTGCAATAAGAAGAGATATACAAAAACAAAAAACAAAACAAAAATAACAACAACAACAAAATATTGTAAGCCACCAACATTGTAAAATATCACACATAAAAAAAGAAAAAGAAACAAGCGTGAATTTTCTTTAAACCACATAAAATATTGTGGAAAAAGAAGGACGCGTCCGCATTTCCATTAGTGCGTGGTGTGTGTGTGTGTGTGTGTGTGTGTGTGAGTTGTGTCGTTGTATTGTTTACGTGGTTGTACCGTTGCTCAGAAATAATACCAGCGAAACTTTGTGTATAACATCGAGCATTTACACGCGACTGTGGCATTATTTAGTTTAGAGTTACATCAATGAAAAATATTAGAATTTTTACTTTTTTTTTGCTTTTACAATAAATTTTCCTATATTTTTCGTCCTTTTGCAAGTTTGCTCGTGCCGTGCTCCGCTACTGTCGCTTTCGTGGTGTGTTGTTATTGCCGTTAGCATTGTTGTTGTTGTTGTTGTTGTTGTTGATTTTACTGACCTCAATTGTTTTAATTTCCAAGCTATAGCATCTCATTTGTTTGACTGCCTCCCGGTGCCTGCTTGACTTCAGTCTCCTCATTTACCTTTCTGTCCTTTACATACATATGATATTTATTTTATATTCTCCTTTTGTTTTTCCGTTTTTGTATTTCCTTTTTTTTTGCATATAATATTCATGTGCATACACATATGTATGCTTTTCCTCGGAATGCAGAAGGCGAGGCAACCAACAAAAATATAAGCTAAGGAATAAAGCTGTTAAAGTGGAAAAGTCAGTCTCAATCATTGGTGGTGGTGGTGGTGGTGGTGGTGGTGCTAGCGTCAGCCCGGCCCTACTGCTGCCGCTGAGCTTTACGATGCGGCAAAAAAGATCTCAAGCAACAACATAGCCACAGCAAAAACAATCGTCCGGCAACGAAATTATGTATATAGCATACAACAACAACAACAACAACAGCAACAACAAGAACCGAATATCATAAGTTCAGGTCGATATATTAAATTGTGCTTTATCCCACCGCCTCCGGTCTTCTTTCTCTGCACCGTCCTCTCTCACACTCATCCCTCTCTCATCAATATCCATACACATACATGTATGTTTATGTATATATCATATGTACGAATACGAGTGTGAATATACAGCAACAACAGCCGTTATCTCTCACCTATCCCAATTGAATGTGTCTCATGCAAGGTACCAAAGCGAAATAATAAAATCCTGCACGCTCGGTATAAACGACGAGGCGTTTTTGTTGTGCTGTTGCGCATCTTTAGTTTTTTACTCGCGCTCTCTTCTTTACCTGAGTGTGCGGTAATTGAAATTGAAAATCAAGAGTAGATTCAAAAGAGAGAGACCATTTTTTTTTTCACATTTGTATGTGTAGGAGTTTTATTTTGGACTCTCTGGTTTGCAGCATTTGCGCAAGTACTGAAAAAGAAAAACTTCTCTTTCAGCTGATTATTTTTTGTTTGTTGTTGCTTTGTGAATGTAATGAGGAGGATAGGCTGTTTTGTTTTTTTCATGGAACGTAAGTAAAGTGTTGCCATGTTCCACTAGTATTAAGATTTATTTATTAACTCTTTTAAAAACATTTGAGGTGTAGAAAAACTTACATAGTTTTCAATGGTATTCCTTCATTAACGAATTGAACGAATCGAAATGAACTAGAAGTTAAAGGTTAAAATGTATTTGAAGGAAACAAAAAATGTATTTTGAAGTCTTATAAATTTCGAATAAAAACGAAATAAACGAAGTCTAGAAGATTCCCAAAAAGCATACAATCTAAAAGTTCACTTTTTCGAGCAGCTGGCGCCGTTCGTTTATCGGCAATGAGGCGGTGAATGTTGGCTTCTAAGTCGTCCATCCTCTCTGGTTTATCGGCGTAGACTAATGACTTCACACATCCTCACATACAAACAATCCAAAGGTGTTAAATTACGCGGTCTTTATTTTTAGTTTATTTAAATTTGCTTCCTGGCGTAGTTGGTAGTGCGTTGGACTGCTAAGCAGAGTGTCCATGGCTCAATTCTCGGCACAGGCAAAATCAAAAAGTATAAAAAATAATTTTACTTTACGGCATCACATTTTCTTGTCAGGCAATGGCAAACCTACAAGAGTAAAAATTACCTATGAAAAGCTTTTCATTTCGCCGTTCGGATTTGACATTAAACTGGGACCTACAGTTTCATTCATGTACAAAGGTAACACGTACGACATGAGTGGTTATGAAAAGTTCGGCCTAGGCCTCCTTGTGCTGTTGTGTCATTAAAAAATAAAAGGAAATAAATTTAATTAAAAATAAAATAAAAGCTATCACGGGGCTCAAAAAATTGCATCCTCTTCTCGTCAGGCATCGTGCCAGGTAGAAAATATTTCTAGAAAAATTGCTTTAAAGGTTTAGTAGTTTACAATTATAGCTGCCTGCAAAACGATTAGTTCGTGGAATCTTAACAGGTATGAATTTTATAAAAATTTACTTGCATAAACATTTTTGACAATACAAACTGCTGGAAAATGTAAAAAAGAAATCTTAAGTTCCATAAAAAAAAAAAAATAGAGAAAATTATTAAGTTGATATTTTTCATTTTCAAACTGGCAACTTTAAGGCAAAGAACACAAAAATTATAGCAGACTTTTGGGCACTTGTTTTTAATACCTACATGTGTTTGAAATAAAAAAGAAAGAAAAATCCCAATTAAGTTCCACACACACACACACACACATGCACACACACACGCACAATGAACTTGCGCCGCTAAAACTTCTATAAAAATTCCAGTAGCATACGACAGGAAGTTGTTGTCGTCGTGCTCGTTGTCGTCATCGTCGTTGTTGTCTCCCAGTAACAATTGAGTTTTATGTATGTATGTATGTAGAGCAATGTTGGATGTCACAAAGTCACAACAACAACAACAACAGCGACGACTTTATAACTACAAAATTTACCCGAAACTCACACTAACAAGGAAAACACCTAGAAATTGAGAGCAAGTGCAGAGAAAATTACAACGACTACACGACTAGGACTGACATTGAATAATGGATTCAATGTTGTTGGTGTTGCGGTAGCAGGATTTCTATGCTTCACACCAGATACGTGTGATGTGTGTATGTGAATTTGAGTTTTAAACGGAAAAATATCCCAAGTTGCTGTATTTTTACTCTTAAATAATTTACAGTTTTGAAGAAAGTATCACTCGCGCAAAAGTTTTAGCCGAAAATGGACGACGCTTCGTGAGCGGATGCAGATACGAGAATTATTTTATTGATATATATTTTGGGTGCAAGTGGAAAAAAATAGAATAGAAGTGAAATGTGAAATGTGAAATGTGAAATTTTCTGAATATAGTTACAGGAGTTTTAACAAAAACAAAAAATACAAAAATTATAAAATAATTTTACTGCAGCTGTTGAAATTTTCTACGAATAAAGTGAAAATTTTAAATTCAAATCAAAATTAAAATTCAAAAATAGTGCCGTAGAAGTTTTAGTACGCCTGAAAGCAATATATAAAGAGATTTTCATTGCATACTTTTTGGCTGATGTGTGTTGGCCAAAAAATTCTCAAAGAAAGAAAACTCTGAATTCCATACATATTTGTTTGAATGTGTGTTTGTGTGTGTATGTATGTGTGTGTATGTGTGTGTGTGTTTGTGTGTGTGTGTGTGTGTGTGTGTGTGTGAGTCTCATGTTTATTGTCTGCAGTCTGGTTTTTGGTTTATAGAATTTTCTCTAAAATCGAACATTTTGTTCAATTGGTGGAATTAAAAAGAAAAAACAAAAATATAAGCAATTTCCAAAGAAGTTCCAAAATCTTTTAAGTGTTATTTTTATAATTTGTAAATTGTAAGCAGCATATTTTTAATTTTCGTCTTAAAACAATGAGAAAAAGATTGAAGTTACTCAATATTCGAAATGAAATCAATTCCAAAATACTTATTCATTGATTTTTTAAACTAGGCACTTAGTGATTAAATTTTAACAAACTTTGATGTTGACTTTTTAATTGTAAGTCTAAAATTCAATATAGCAAGCCTTTATAGTTTTACATATGCATTAAATAGATTAAGATTTAAATCGCATTTGAAAGTCAGCAATATAAAAATGCCTCAATGAGAAAAACGAAAAACATTAAAATTTTATAGAACTCATTCTTCTCCCTTCTTTTTCTTTTTCTTTTTCGTACATACAATCTCCTATGTCCTTTGATGTGTTTTCTTCTTTTTTCGTTTGCTTGTGAAATTTAGTATTCCACTTCCGTTGAAACTCAAATAAATTTTTTCAACTTGAGCCATATAGTTCACGTCTCGTCGTTCGTGTATTGTGCTTGTAATTTGCCTTGAGCAGCATTTGTTCATGAACCACACAAAAAAATGTTATTGCCTACTATTTAGTATAGTGGTGAAACTTTATAGTTAGGCCAGGTAGCTCACACATTCACATCCTCAGAGCATGCACAGCATTTTCCTTTAAAATTTTCACGTATTCTTTTTCCATTTTGGTGCTCGCTTTCTCTCTCTGTCTTTCTCTTGAATTTTCTCTTGCTATATTTCTGTCTCATTTTCGTTGAAAGCACTCATTCTTTACTTTTTTTTTTTTGGGTGGGGGGGGGGGGAGGGGGGTACTCTACACTCCATTCAATCATTCCTTCATTTAATCATACTGCCTGTGCTTGTAGGAATGTAAATTTGTTGTTGTTGTTTCCCGGCAAACATTTGCCGTGTACTTAAAAAATAAAAATATTTCACCCTACTCTGCTTTCAGAAGTGGGCACTTTTATTCCTACTTCTATGTACATACCATACATACATATATATACTCATTCATTCTTCCCAGTTCTTTTTGAAAAACTATGCCTATTTTTATTATAGTTATGTTTATTTTTTCAGCTTTTCATTTACATAGTTAGCACATACTACATCCATGCCTAGGTCCTCCTTTCATATTCGGTTCGTGTATTCTTTAGGGATTCATTCTAGCGCACAATATGATATTTTGTAAAACTTTGATGATGCTATTGGACTTAATAGCTGCTGCTGTTACTGCTCCTCTCGTACACGTAGGTACATAGCGTTTGGTGCAATTCGAACATTGGCAATTTCGTTATGAAATTAATACAAACAACATACTATTCTTCTTCCTCCTTTTTAATGGCACAACAACTCATTTAGGGCATGGGCCGAACTTTTCGCATCCATTCTTGTATACGAATATATGTAAATAAACAGGGTACCGCAATTAAAGTGGTGCTAAGCTGATACAAAACTTTCTGGTATCATTGAGAAGCTCAAAGTAATATTTTTGCTTCAATTCGTTGCTTTCAAATGTACAAAGAATTGGGTGCAAAATGGTTTCTGGGAAAGTTGCTCATAATTACTTCTACGTCTTTCGCCTTCTCTGCGTAAGACTCGACCTCGGTCTTCAATGGGATGCTGTATCCCAGAGATAGTTTTCGTCACTTAACAATTTTTTGTTGTTGTTCATATTAAGACCAACATTGAATGTTTATTGAGTACTCTAAATAAGTCAAATACTTGGGTATTGTGCTTCAGAAACAACTTAATTAAACACCTTTACATGAAAGCCACTATAACTTTCTGGCCTTGTAAAAACTATTTGGATATACGTTGGGTCTTTTCGGCTCTGGTATGCTGGTATAAAGTTATACCATACAGGGCTGTCATTTCGGTTCCCGACAGTCACAAACTTTGCAAGCAGTCCCGGAGAGAATATCTGCGAAATGCCATATATACAATAATTAATAAAGTTGATAAAATTATTAATTGTAAATAAATTGAGTCAACTTTTGAAATTAAGTTATTATTTATTAAGGAAAGAATAATAGAAAATAATAAGATAGCTGAAGCTAGAGCTTGGGTTAAGAAATATTTCAAGGAAGCTTCAGTAGAATAATTTTTCTTTTAATGGCACAACAGCCCATGGATGGCCTAGGCCGAGCTTTTCACAGCTTTTCACTCATTTTGTGCGTGTGAATAGAATTACTACTGAAATTTGTGCCATGTGCGAAGCCTTTAAGATAATTTTAAGAAAAAATTCTCTCCGAAAAGGTGAAGATCCCAATAAGGAAGAGGGATAATATAAAGGAAATATACTTCTCATAAATTAAAATTTATTTGTGCCATTGGCGAAGGCTTTAAGATAATTTTGAGAACAGATTTCCTTCAAAAGAATAAGAAAATCCCAGAAAGGTGGAGGAGGAGGAGGAGGAGGAAGGTTGATATACAAGTAATATACCTCCCCTCTGCAGCGAATCTGGGAATTGGAAGGGGCTGGTTTCTGAATAATTTTGACCAGAATCCAGACAAAATTTAGACAAAAAATCACATCAAATATCGTGTTGAAAGTCAAAACAAAATCAAATCAAAAATCTTAACGATATTCAAACCGATAGTCAGACAAAATTCACGCTTAAAAAAACAGACTACAAACTACTTATATTAAATTCATATCAAAATACGAACCAAGTTAAGATAAAAAATCGGATAAAGTTCAGAGCAAAAACCATATCAAATTAAACCCGAAATTTAGACCACAAGTCAGACAACAAAGAGATCAAAATTAAAAGCAAAATTTAAACGTTATTCAGATCGAATGTCAGATCAAATTTTTACTTATGTATAATGAGGCTAAAACTTAGACTAAAAGTCAGACGAAGAGTCAGACCAAAAATCAGTTTAATAATTACTTCATATAACAGATAAAATTTTATCGAAACTTCGACCGATATTTTAAACGAAAAATTAGGTTGAAAGTCATGACATGATTCAGATCCAAAATCGTAGTGGCTACGATCAACCGTTGCGCTGTAGCTATATTTTAAATAGATTTAAGTATTCACAATTTTCTGATCGAAAAATATTTCGTATTTTTAACTGTCCCGTCTTGAAAGCCATGGTATTGCTGTTGGGGGGTACCCTAAATGCCATTGAGACCTTCTTCTTCTTTTAATGGTACTGCTCATCTGAGAATTCTGAAGTTTCTCAGGTTTTAGATTCAAATTCAAGAGGAATAAAGTCAGGCGGGGCGCGACTTTCAGGGCATTGTCTTTGTAGGGATTTTCATCATCGACGCGAAAATCTCCATCGCTTGTTTATCTAAAGGGTGGTTTTTTTTAGAAGTGTGGTTTTTAATCTGGCAATACTTTTTTCGGAGTTGGTCTTTTTGACAGCTGTCACTTGATTTATGCTCAGTTTGGTTTGCCATTTCATAATGAATAGACTTACTCCTGAACAACGTTTAGAAATCGTGCAAATTTATTACCAAAATAATGGTTCGGTTCGCGCGACGCATTTTGTTCAGTGATGAAGCTTACTTTTGGTTGCAAAAAGTACGTTAATAAGCAAAATTGTCACATTTGGAGTGATCATAATCAACAAGCCATTGTTGAGACGCCGTTATATCCTCAAAAAGTCACTGTTTGTTGTGCTCTATGGGCAGAGGGATCCATTGGTCCATATTTCTTCAAAGATGAAGCCGGTCGTAATGTTACAGTCAATGGGGAACGCTATAGAGCCATGATTAATGACTTCTTCGTGCCTGAATTGGAGGATGTTGATGTGGACGACCTTTGGTTCCAACAAGACGGCGCTACATGCCATACAGCCAACGAAACAATTAAATTATTGAAGAAAATTTTTGGTGAGCGTATTATTTCGCGTCGTGGGCCTGTGGCGTGGCCTCCAAGATCGTGCGATTTAACACCGCTGGATTCTTTTTTGTGGGGTTATGTGAAGTCGCTTGTCTATGCAGATAAGCCCGAGACGATTGACGCCTTGGCAGAGAATATTCGGCGCATTATTACTGACATACTGGCCCCAATTGCTGCAAAAAGTGGTCGAAAATTGGGCTGAAATTTATTCGATCCAGCCGCGGCGGCCACTTGCCCAAAATCGTTTTTAAAACATAATGGCAAATCCTTATCTTAGATCTTTATAATAAAGCTAAATTCTTGGCCATAACATGAAATTATATGCGTTTTATTTCTTCTTGAAAACCACACTTCTAAAAAAAAACACCCTGTATAACAATATTACGCTGAATTTGTTATCTATCCACTGTCTCATGCTGATTATGAAGTATGGTAAGAACCTAGAAAGACTTCATCGGCTATGTACTTTGGCTCGATCTGCTTTCTGCGGACTTGGTTAGACCTCTTCGAAATCGATCGTTATGGAATTAGCACAGGAACAATGACTTGTATCTTGGAAACTTATTCTAGGTCTTACTTACTTACTTACTTACTTGTCGTACCCCTCACCGAAAACCAGCAATCTCTTGTAGCGATGCGTACCCCTCAGTATAGCCGATTGGCGCAAAAGGCTCTTTAGGTTGCAGTGCCTGACAATTTGAGATATATCCTGCCTTATTTAATTAATAATTAATACGTGCATGCTACTGTATAAAAGCAAGCATCCTCACTCGATTCGAAAATACTAAGTGTTATTCTGAGAGATATTCCCCAGCAGATTTCATACTCGTATGTGTCTACATTTTTGCCTCTATGATTTCACGGGAATACAGGGCGTGCAAAATGGTGTATTTCTTTATCTATTATTGTTGTTAAATGTTTGTATAGCGGTGTAAATTTTGGCGTTATAAATATCAGCATATCCTTCCTTTCCTGCCGTTTGGTTTTTTGTTTTACTCTTCCTTTCCTATATTTTATGCATACATATTTTGAATTATGCTCCAGTTTTTGTTTTCATAAAATTTTCTTGTTTTTATTTTTTATTTTGTTTTAAGGTTTTTGTTTTTCATTTTGTTGTACACTTTGTAGCCAAGATGATTTGGTTTGATGCATGGATGTGAGGTTGAGCATTGAGCAGAGAAATTCACTTGTGTTGACGTCAATCGTCGTCGTCGTCGTCGTTGTTGTGTTAACCTGGGAATTTCTTGTTGTAGTGCTTTTAATAGGAAATAATGGCGGCGTGTAGGCTATGCTAACTACACTAAAAGGATATATTTATCACATGGCAATTATAGTACATGAGTTATGGTACCTACCTACCAACTTGTTGGAGGTGGGGTGAGGCAGGGTGTGAAGATGTTGTTTTTTGTTTTTTTTGTAGGTATTCCTTCTTAAGCATCCTTCTTAAGAAAATCTTCAAATCTTCAGTTAACTTTTATAGATTTTTATAATTTGAATAATTTTTTATTTGTTCAATCGGAAAACAAAAATCATCTATCAAATTGAGGTTAGTGCAGATTTGGGATATACAAAAGTGAAGATGAGAACACAACAGGGTGATTCATTTTCATACATCAGCTTATTTCGTACGGAATGTGCGATCAGTTTCATGTCATGCATGAGCTGACTTAGCAAACTGAACGAAACTTCACGAAAACGTTCTCACAGCGTTAGTTAATGTTTTTTCGTACTCTGTTATGCATGACATCAAGGTAGTATATGCATATTATGGTTAGGGTTTAAGTCGGACCAACACTTTTGTCGACATGTGAAGCGTTATTTATCACGAAAAACATTCTATCGACTGTGGTTTCCGCTGTCGCTTACATGTTGCTTTTTAACCGCTACGCTGCAATTGACAGCTACTGTATGCAGTTTTAATATCACTCCGAAACTCCATTATCGTTTCACATTACCACTTAAAATACTATGGCCACTTTGCACCAAATACCAACTAATAAAAGCCGTTCAGTTGATGATTGATTTTCCTTGCAATTCTACGGTTTTTATTAATTTTTCATGAAATCAAATGGAGTCTAATCGTCTGAGCGAACTGATTGAATTGTAATAAAGTGTCAGTTTATGTCATCGATAGCAAATCTACCATCAAATCCCTAGCTAGTATATCTCTACCCTCCAAAGGTAACTCTTGATAGTCGGATTTTTTTTACTCAATGAAGTAGCCGATAAGTTCAACGTATGGTAGAGGCCTCTTGTGTGAGTTCCAGGACAATATGATGAACATGGTAAAGATAAAGCTGATGAATTAGCTAAATTGGGCACAATACTGCTGCATTTAAAATATAAAAATTACCCGGGCACACCACTGGCATCCTGAAAGCAAGCAGTTCAAGCACAAAGCGTTCTTGAATCAGGCAAACATGAGATTGCTTACTGAGCCCTCTTGCGAAAATACCAAGCACACATGGCTAGAGTGTAATTTCAAAGGCTTCAAAAAGCAAATATACTCAGGAAAATCAAAAAAAAAAAAATGGTAGCTGTAACTATTCACTGCCTCTTAAGCATACAGACTACTAGAATTGGTGCGCTTTTAAATGATTTCTGTAGAAGCTGTAGAAGACGAAGAGGAGAAGGAACTATTCTCTCACTATCTCAATTTCTGCATAGCCTTGGACCTGTCCGACTTGGAGTAGGTAAATTTAAAGAGCCTACAAAAAAAAAAAGTTATAAATGCGTTATAAAAACGGGTGGATGAAATACCCACGTAGTATCACAATGTGCCGTCTAAGTGTAACCTAATGGTCGACCGGTTAACCTTACATAAATGTTGTTGTAACCTAAATGTTGTTTTAACGAAATCATGAACATTTTAGTGCAGCTAGTTAGTCAGATTGATTAATTTTTGCAGAAAAAACTATCCGCCAAAAATGAGCCGTTTTTAAAAAGTCCATACCGAAATTTTACAAAACTCTACTATTGCCTTTCTTTACTTAAACTATATGAGATATTTGAAGGTTTGAGCCTAGCCTTGCTACTTTCTTGGTCGGCAATGTTATGGATCGGCCTTGCAGCTACAAGTTCAAGTTGCCGATGGAGTATCATGAGTAGTCGATGTTAACATTTATTATTTTAAAGTCTTACAACTGTGATGGCTGACGTCGTTATGAAAAATTTTAATTTCGTTTTCGCACAAACCGTCCATTTCGCTCTATACAGAATTTGTTGAGGATTTTCGATGGTCAGTCATGGTGTAAAATTATTAAGCGCCTCCTTGATTTTATTATGGAAGACACTGGTTTGTTTTATGTTTCATTATTTCAAGCCATTTACCTTCTATAATAATTTTTAAAAAAATTTGTGGGTACCAAAAAATCTTTCAAAAAGAAAAATTGAAGAGGGTTGATGAACAATAAAAAATAGTTATCATCTAAAAAAAATGTAATCTTTCTGAAATGTCCATCATTTTTGGGTTATATTCCGTATTTTAATCAGTGTAGTTTCGCAAACCAAAGTTTTGGAGTTGGGAATCCTATGATTAAACCACATCTAATGCATTAGTTCATTATACGGCAGCACCATTCCGTATGCAACTCATTGAGAGAGGGCTAAGTTCTCTTTTCTATTTGCCCATCTCTGCACTAGTTAGTTAATATGAATTGAACATATTTGCCTGAGATTAACAAACTGACTGCATCCTGATTTTTCCAGACCTAAGAGCAAGTTGGCTATGGCTCTCCTTTATGGAGAGACTTCTTTACTGACGTCGCTGCAAATATAAAATTGTACTACATAGTGTTGAGTTGATATCTAAGTGTAGTGCTTTGACCTACTCAAATTTTACCACAAATACCAAAACTTTCATAGTTCTCTGAGGTCTACTTCAGATCTTCCTGAATATCGTAAATTTTGAGAGAAACTTTTAATATTTACACTCATTCATTCCTCAGGCAAATTAATCTCATATATCATAAATAATAGTTAGTAATGACCGAAAAGGCAGCGAAAATTGTAATCAAGCACTGGAAATCTTATTACGAATTTCGATGAATTCAATATAATAAAAATATAGGCGTGGCAAATGTGAACTCTGAATTTAATGTTGTTGTTGTTGTGATATTTTGAATTTTAAATTCAATAGAATCATATTTACAGTTATTTATATTTGAACATTAGCGAGAGAGAGAGAGAGGGAGCGAAGTTATAGTGTGCTATTCTTCAACTCATTTATTTTGTACCCATTGCTTTCAGTTCTCTCGCAAAAAAATATTTCCCAAATAATTGCGACCACTTTTCTCTTAAATTTTTGAATGCTTTCTTTTCTCTCTCTTATACTCAAAAGGAGCTAAAACGATTTCGGACTCCAATGAATGCGATTTAAGTTGAGTTGAGTAGAGTTAAGCATTATGTTATATCCATTCTATCCATGATGGTGTCTAGTTTGGGTCACGTTACCAAAACGCCACACCACGTTCCTTTCGTTCGCTCGCTCGTTCACTCGTCAGTTCGTCCGTTGCAAACGCTTTCAAAAGGAAATCGCATTTTGTGCACTCGCTTAAATTGTGTAAATTGTGCAGACGAAAATGAATGTGATGGAGGGAGGGAGGGGAGCAGGTGGAAGAGAGTAGGCGAGCCTTTGAGATGGTGCGGGGGTTCTGACGACGATGGCGATATAGGAAAAACACCTCTTCTTTCTGTTTGTACTTATTATTGAAAATTTTGCTTTCATTTTGATTTTCTTTTGTGCCGTGTGTGTATGTGTGTGCGTTTGTTTTTTTTCTTTTTTTCTTTTTGTTGGTTTTTGTTTTGCATTTGGTGCTTCGGCGATTTTCGGATGTGTCTTATGATTGTTGTTGTTTCTGTAATTTTTTTCCCCCTAGCGTTATTCGCATGAATATTTTTGCCAGTGCAGCCAGACGCCACCGTTGAGTGTGAGCGTAAATCGCGGTCGCTTCGCTTCGCTCCGCTCCTGCTATTTTATTATTGCTGCGGCTGCATTTTCCTACCTAGGGAATATTACACAATTATTATTTAGGTGTGGTTTATTATTATTATTTTTTCATTGTTTTGACTTGTTTTTAATGTGAAAATATACGATGTGTTGAAATTAAATTCGTTTTACCTTTTTTAATAGGCGGAAAATGTGAAATTTTATTTGTGAACGTGAAAAGAAGAAGAAGAAAAAAGATAACCTTGTTTTGAAATGTATTAAACAATTACACAATAAAATCAAATGACCAAATATTTAAACTATCATCAAGTCCATTTTTGTGTGATTGTCGTTTGATGAGTGAAAAATGTATAGTAAAATAAATAAATAATATCAGTAATGTGCAAAATATCCCAAGAGATTTAAAAATTGTGATGATAATTTTTCTTCTCTTCTTCCATTGCAAATAAAAGAAAAGTTATTTCAATTAACACTTATTGAAATGCTAATGTTTGTAGAATATCTACAAACAAGTATACACTTGAGACTCATCATTGTCATCCATTGATGCTATCCCTATATCCATACATCCGTCCATCAATGTAACCATTATTGTTACTTTTTTGTTGTTACCTGAAGACAACATTGCAATTTACACTCGTTAGATTTTTTTCATTCATTTTTTTTTTTTACTCATTTCTCTGATTTGATGCCATTTGCAGAACTTTATTTCGAGCTATCGCTGCATTTATCATAGTTAGATATTAATTTGGAAACATATTTTCATTCCGCCTTCTTTTTCTCTAATAGCACACCAGCCCATGGAGGGTTTAGGTCGAGTTTTTCGAACAGTTTTATTCCGAATCCCCAAATGGCGAACTAAAAAACCGGTTTATGATTTTGCAGCAAATAATTTAATAAAATTTGAAGTGCTTTTCACTCAACATTGCGATTGAAAAGTTCAATGTACATTAGAGTGGATCGCCGTGAAGGGGACTTTTGTAATACTCCACTTAGCAGCTTTGAGCGATTTGAGAAAAGGGGGTAAATACAAGATGCGCCTGACATTTGTCCCCTCCTCGCATTTTTACTTTTAATCCATTCTCACTAAGTTTTGCTCTGAACCGAATAATTTTAAGCTGAAGTCCCAGCTCAAGAATGTAGTCCTTGGCTTAAGAAACGCTGGTACACAAAATTTCAACCAAATAGATCGGTCCATGGATGACGTTCCAGTATAAGAAAAATTCAAATTCGCTTCAATTTTATTAACTTTAACTCCAGAGCGCCCGGCTCAGGAACAGTTTTAACATTAAGATGAATATTAAAAATCCAAAACGGAAAAATCCTCGATAAACAAAACTATTAGTAGGGAGTAAAAATCACGTTTTTTCCTCTTTTAATATTATTGTTTTTATGCCACTGGGATGAAAATCTTATAACTTAAAAATCATTATTGCTTTCAAGCTACTTGAAATTACTTATAGGCAATTAAGATATAAGCCAATTGGAGTTATTTGAAGTCAATTAGAGTCACTTGAAGTCAATTGGAGTCACTAGAAGTCAATTAGAATCACTTGAATTCAATTGGAGTCACTTGAAGTCAATTAGAGTAACTTGAAGTCAATTAGAGTCACTTGAAATCAATTGGAGTCACTTCAAGTCAATTAGAGTCACTTGATATCAATTGAAGTCACTTGAAGTCAATTAGAGTCACTTGAAGTCAATTAGAGTCGCTTGAAGTCAATTAGAGTCACTTAACGACTCGATTTGAAGTCAATTAGAGTCACTTGAAGTCAATTAGGATTTAAGTCAATTGAAGTCAATTGGAGTCACTTGACTTCAAGTGACTCTAAGTCAATTAAGATATAAGTCAATAGAGGTCACTTTAAGTCAATTGGGATTTGAAACGAAAAGCTTGGCTGTTGGCGCTACATGCGGTCACAGTCGACACTGATAAACTGAAGTTCATTGTGGTAAAGGCATAACACTTGCCACAATGGCTGCCTATCTCTTTATCGGTGTCCTGTGTGATCACATTCACTCTCTCATTCTCCCTTCTTCCTATTACCTATCAATCTTCCTTCCATTCAACACATTGCTCTGCATTCATAGGTTCATAGGTTGAATGTAACAATTAAAAAAATAAAAAAAAAATTAGTCACTTAACGCCAATGCGATTTGAAGTCAATTGGAGTCACTTGAAGTCACTTGAAGCCAATTGGAGTCACTTGAAGTCAATTAGAGTCACTTAACGACAATGCGATTTGAAGTCGATTAGGATTTAAGTCAATTGAAGTCAATTAAGATTTATATCAATAGAGGTCACTTTAAGTCAATTGGGATTTGAAGTCACTCGAAGCCAATTACGATTTTAAGTCAACTGGTGACACTTGAAGTCATAGCTATGCTTAAAGAAAATTGAAGCTATTTAAAGTCAACTGCTTTTTGAATTATCAATTGAAGCCACTTGAAGTCGCAATTGATATCTGCTTTCGATTAGCAAGACAAGAAAATCTGAGATTAAAATAACTATCGATAATTTTCATACTTTTTTTTTGCTTAGTCATATATAAATTTTTAGCTTTGGAATTACGAAGCTCATCTCTTTTTTTTACATATGTCTACATGGAACTTCTTTAGAAATAATTCATAGAAAACCAAAGCCTCTTTAAGTGTTTTAACATGAGTGGATTATTTTCATTGCATATATATAAAATTTATCGAAAAATTTTTTTTTAGAAATAACCCAAGAAATCTCTACAATTATATTAAATATTATTTATGTGATAATATAAATTAAATTACAATACTAAATTTACAACGAGAATTAATTTGTTCACAAGTGCATAACTAACTGCTTAAAAAGTTTTGAAAAGTGTCTATAAAACGAGAATCTAAATCCAATAAAATAATCGATATTTCGATACAACAGTGTAAACACGCTTCTAAATTAACACAACAACAACAAACATATTATAAATAAATCGTATTCATAATAATGGCTTGGGGCTATTGGAGTGCCACCACTGTCGATCGTGGCCGTTCGCCACGACGTAATACACAATGTATGCCATTACCAGTGAATTTAATGCAACAGGAGGAGGAACCGTGCGTCGTTAGCACAGCAGCAGCAACAACGACCGCAGCAAGTACTGCATCGAACACTTGCCCAAATACACCGTCAGCAACTCAGGCGGCTAATTTATGCTACAGTCCAACGTGTCGCAGTCGCTGTAGTAGTCCTTGCCCTGGAAGCCCTTGTCCAGGTAGTCCATGCGGTTCGATAACACCACCACCACCGCCACCACTTACCTCATCGCAACAACATTTACATCAACATTCCAATAAAAATTGCCCTGCTGCACAGCAAATTCTGACATTAGACGATTATCCATCGCGGCGGCAATCATTGGATCGTCTCGATAGTCCACAGGTATGGCTGTTCAATAGAAACATTGATGGTAATAGGGCTGGAGGATATTCTTTGGTTTACCCCAATGTGTAGTATAGAACGTTTGTAGTGTTGATTTGTAATTGCACATGTATAAGATGGAGCCTCGCAAGAGTTGAGTTACTAATGATTTGTGAATATGCGCAAAGAGTGAATATATCTCGCGTCACGTTATCAATTGGCCAATCGTAGTCGTTGGCTTTCGAGGAGTGAGAATAAAATCCTCTCTTCAATGCAGAGGAGTAAAATTATCAACTCAATTAAGACTGCAATTGCAAATCTGAAACAGTATACAACGTTCTCAACATTCAATCCCAATCATATCGCGCACTTTTCCCATTTTCCTTTTACCGATTTTAATTTTACACATCTATTCTCAACTTATTCTCAACTTCTCCCATATTGCTGCATGTTCGTCCTCATCTTCATGGTCATCATCATCTTCATCATGGTGCATTTTTATCAATCATTTCAATCAATTTGTTTGCTCGTGCGTTCGTCCTGATACTCACTGACTCCAGTCAAAATATTTCGGTATACAGGCGAACCAGCTCTCGGATATATTGTGTCGTGGCGCTGTTGTCTCATCGATACAATCTGCTAATAATACGCTGACGCGTGGCGTCTCTCTGCACAGTCGCAGCGGCAGTGCACACGGCAGTATTCATGGCGGTAGTCACCATGGCAGTCATCATGGCAGCCACGGTGGCACTGGCAGTGCGCACGGTTCAATGGGTTGCCTTCAAGGTAGTACTGGGCATTTGATTGGCGGCCATGGTCATTCGGTTAGTCATGGCAGTGTCGGAATGCTATCGGCTGGCGCTATCGATACCGGTGACTACGATGTACCCCATCCACATCCGTATACGCATCATTATATGCAGACGTCTGCGTCCATAACACCGCCTCATTCCACCATGAGTTTGATTGGCTCACGACCCGGTTCGGCTGGTGCGTGTCCGGGTCATGATTCCGGTTCAGATTCGAGCCAAGGTTGCGGCTCAATGATGGGTGGCGTGGTGAGCAGTAGCCACGTTAGCCATATGACACCGCATCTGGGCGGCGGCGTTGTCGTCGGCGTGGGCGGCGGCATTGGTGGTGGAAGCGGCCATCATAGTGGAGGCAGTGGCTCATTAGGGCGTTGCTCGAGCCGATGCCATAATACGGCTACCACAACTACTACCACTGATGACTCGGGTGGTGGTAGCGGTGGCAGCGTTTTTGGTAGCGGCTGTGGCGGCGTCGGCGTCGGCGTAGGTGGCGGCGTAATGGAAAGTCATCATCGTGGCGGCAGCCTTCATGGCAGCGAGGGTAGCGGTTTGAATGGCTGTGGCATTGTCGGTGGTGGACGCAATAGCTCTTTGGGCACTATACACAATGGCCATCATCATCATCAGTATCATCATGAATGTATACATTATGAGCGTCTTCCGATTCCGGTACCAATACCGACTGTGCCAACGCAACATTTGCACTCAGAAGAGGAAATCGAACCGGCATATGCAACAGGTATGTTATTCTTTCACAGAAATAAATATGTAGGGGTGCAATTACTCGTAATTCAATTATTGTAGTAAACATAACGATATAATGTTATCAGCAGAGTGTAAGTGATAAATCGTACAAGCAACTACAAGTACATAATATTATAATTGCTATCAATGGCTGCGAATCATTTTGCGTTGAGTTCTGCTGAACGTGCTGTGCTCATTTGCATGAAGCTCACACACCCGATTCATTTTGAATCGTCGGCCAAAAGCCTTAGCGGCGCTGGGGTGTGCAAACAGCTGTCAAATTTTAATTGTGTCTTATAACAGAATTGCCAATTAGATAAATTATATTAAACTTCAGAGTCCGGAGTAAATTGTTATAAGGAATGTGTGTGATAATTTGCGTTCATTTTCGTTTGTAAATTTCATTTTTTATGTCGTAATGTAAAAATTGTTTGCTACCATAACGAATGAGCGATGACGTTTTACACAACTGTTGATCAGTAGAAATTTATTCATCCGCCCAAATGTGGTCCTTCATTTCAACTAAAACTGTCTTAACAGAGTTAAGCACAGAACCAATTCATGGTTAATTCATGGTTTGAGACCAAATGCTACATGTCACATCTAAAGAGGATGCGTTCAAGAATTGCTTCCAAACGAAATCGATATTACTATATTTAGCTGTAATGTCGTCCTAAAACAAGGAAATAGTGTGAAAAATATATCCAACTCATCCATTTCAATTCTTCGCTAATAATTCCTATTTTCCTCAAGGCAAATAATCCGCTGTTACTATAGTTCAACGCACTATTCCTGAAATCCGTACTAAGGAAGTGTAGCACCAGCTAGTCTTCGCCATTGCTCAATTCGTTCAACTGACGCTACTCTTCTGGAATACTCTCCTCATGTTGGAAACATGCCAACTTCCAAACGATTCTAAAAAAGTGTATTACCCGAACCTCGATAATTACCGTCTCTTTGCAGTGATCAAAATACCTATTGGAAAGTTTAGCCAAAATCAACCTTCTAAAATATCACGAGAGCAACACATTGATTAGTGATCGTCAATAAGGCTTTCGGCATAATCGATGTAGCGTTAATTTAATTACACTTTTTTTTTACAGAAGCTGAGTTTCTTCAGCTTCATATCTTGAGTGAAAGCGAGGTTGCCACATTGATTAAGGAGTTTCGTGCAAGGCTCACTCGATGGCATTGCTTTCGATTAAGACAATGTAGTTCCGCAGTATTGGGTTTTGTCTACCACACACTTCTTAATATTAATGGCATGTTATTATCTTTTAATCCAGTATACTTTATGCAGGTGAAGGCATCATTAGTATTTTTTTTTCCTAAATTTCCCTTGCCTTTAGCCTAATTGAAAGTATTCCTGTTTTTAATGTCACTAACATGAAAATTATCTATCTTATACCATATATAGACCCTCAGAACTTCAAGTTCTATCTGTTTTATAACATTCCCTAAACTATTATCAGTTAATTTACTACTATTTTATGGTAAGTACTATTTACTTCCCCTCATTTTTTTCACCCCAAAATTTAGTAGCAGAAAAGTTGAATGTCCCATAGCTTTTAGGCGTTAAGTAGGTTTCAAAAGCACTTGCGGATAAGTAAATATTCGATCTTCCACTTGACTGCAACTATGCCCATTGTGATTTGCAGAAGAGGTCATGTTTCCTTATTTGAGGTTTACATTTAATGTGAATATGCTCTCCTTATTAAACAACTTGGTTTTCCAGATGAAAGCAGCGAGATCCGCTAGTTCCACTTCCGTTATCTCTGTTACGCTGTGATGAAATGTAAACTAAGGCAATGTAATCGTTTGATCTATAGGCTTGGACATCGAAAGGGGAAGTATGGACATTCGTCTCTACCTCCTCTTCATCGTGACAACACTCGTCAGAATACGCCAATGTTGGAGCATTGGTGCGTTAGCACAATGTCCGGTTATGGCCCCTGTAAGCACCCGTATTGCAGATTTGTCGAGCACTAAAAAAACCTGCGATTTCTTCCAATATAATCTAAGTCAAGGTGCCCGTAATACTTCACAGTCATTCCCGTTAGTCCATACTCTTGTGCGGGTTAGAGGAGCGTTTCTTTTCCCTTAGTCACCAAAAAAATAATCTTCCCGTAATATGAAAACTTTTGCTTACGTCACTACTATTATTATGGCCGTCGCTGTAGATAAAAAGAGCATACGAGTATAAATGTTATTGGGAAAATCATTTGTTCATTAACTCAATAATTCTTATCAGTCAGGATTTAATTGTTTGTTTTTTGTTTGGGTCTTTGAGTTTTTTGTTTTTTGTTTGTTTTGTTCTATTTATTATATTACGAGTATTTTGCATTTTCAAAAAACAAACCCAACACAACAACAACAACAACAACCATTTCCAATTTCTTAGCTCATCGTTTTCAGCTATCTAACAAATTGCCGACCCTACATCATCCACACACTCTGTGCACATAGAGAGAGAGAGAGAGAGAGTATATTGGTATTGATTAGCTAACGGTTGTTTTGTAACTCTCATCATTTGGCATTGTAGGTATGGAATGGTCAGCGTGGTCAGCGCTGAGTCAATGTGACCATTAGTCGGCTTGGCGTTGACAGTGATATCTCGAATCAATCTTATTATAGCTTATATGTAGAAAAATTTCAAGTACTAAAATGGGAAGGCCTACGCAAGTGGGCATGACATTACCCACCTGTATGGGAAACTAAACTTTTCAAAAAGTGAAACTAATTAAAAGAAATGCTTGAGCAAATTAAACTGTAATGTTGAAGTAGTCTCTTGTGAAACTTGTGATTATCAGACAGACACCATGCCTACCTTCCATAGAAGGTGAATCTTCAAAGGAATTGTATTTTTTAAAATTTCAGCTACCCATGGAGGGCCTAGGCCGAGCTTTTCGCATCCAATCATGTTGTGCGTGTTATATTTGTACATGAATGGAAGGGACCTACAGTTTAATGCCGAATCCGAACGGCGAAATGAAAAGCTTTTCATAGCAATTTTTACTCTTGTAGGTTTGCCATTGCCTACCAAGAGGTGGTACCGTGTAGAAAAATTATCTTTTCTACTTTTTGATTTTGCCTGTGCCGAGATTCGAACCCCGGACACTCTGCGTAACAGTCCAACGCACTACCACTACGCCACAGCGACCACAGAAATCGAGCCTGAGGCTACTGGAAATACAGCGTAGTGCTCATTTACTTGAAAATCGGGTTTGCAAAACGAAAATATTAAAATTAAATCAACCAAAACCAATGATAATCAGATAAAAACCACGCCACACACACATCCATGCAACCCATCATGGGTATTTCCAGTTGAACATTTTAGTAGGGTATTTGCAGTTTCGGCATATGCCGAACTTAACTTTTGAGCTTATTTTTTTGGTGAAAGAACATTTTGTAGGATTTATGAACATATACGATATTGGTATAGTAAAAATTTGCTTCTTAGCTGTGAACTTATTAGTCGTATTTCTTAAAAAAGTATTGCAATAATAAGAATTAAAACTTTTAGCGTACTTTTTTGTTGTACTCCTACTTTTGTGTGTGTGTGTGTGTGTGTGTGCGCGTTTTATTTTTGCAATATTCTTGTCAATTATGTTTTCTTCAATTTTCCACTGTGCACTTGTTCAATGGTTGTGGTGGTAGTCGTGGTCGTGGTGGTCGTGGTGGTTGTGGTGGTGGTGGTACAATTGGCATCTATGACGAATCGGATTGAAAGCGGCGGCAAGCGGCACCAGTCGCTTTTACCCGCCCGTATGTGCTTTATAGTTCTTTAGAGTAGTAGCCAATTCAGAGACAATTCATTGGACATGGGGTTTTATTTAATATTATATGTATATCATTTCTTTCTCCAGTTTGCTCTTATTATTTTGTTGTTGTTGCTGTTGTTGCTGTTGCTGTTGTTTTGTGTGCTTCTCAAGTGGCGGTTTATGCTACAACCTAACGCTACTATCAAATAGTTAGCAAATAAGAATTCATACGAGAACACAAACAAAATAAAATCGGCAGTCGCGCGTCGCTGGTGTATGGACAATTTATAATTTAGTGAACAAAAAAAATAAAGGCAATTTATTGAAATTCATCGATAACTTACAGGGCGATAAAGAAAAAGTGATTAAAACCGAAAGACATAGAGAGAGAGATAGTGATATTGATAAAAAAAAGGAAGGGAAAGGGAGAGGTTATGTCTATACGTGTGTGTGTGTGTGTGTATGTGAAGAGTGATACTTAGTACCAGTAAAATTTATACAAATCTCCCTTCGATGGATCTTTTAATGTTTAAAGTTTAAAGATCGCTGCAATGATTATGTGGAGTGGAATTTGTGAAGCTGCATCCATTTATGGTGTACAAACATCGTCGTTTTTCATGAGTGGTGGTGCTGGATGTTAGTATTTATTAAATATGTGCTATATAAAATAGTAATTTCTCGAAACGTATTCAAAAATTTAACATGCATGTGTGTAATCCCGTATAAAAAATGGACGGGAAAAACTAAATAATTTGTTTGATCAAAAAAGTTCATAAACATTCTATTAAAATCAGTCAAATTCTATGGAAGAAGTAATTTATCGGGGGATGTTTTGTTTCCCCAGGGCAAATTCCTTCTACGTTCCCAACTTCTACAAACCTTAAAAAATTGAGTTTGAGAAATAGGATAACTTCCTTTGAAATTGTCTCTACGAAATCAGTGTTTCTAAATTGAAATGTAAACGTGTAAATTACCTAAAAGTGTTAAAAAGTATTTGTAGTGTATTGGAATGATATGCAGGGTGTTCGGCTTCGAAGCTCGGCATAGTAAAAAAATCAAAAAATACCCAAGTAAAGAATTTTTTGCACAGAACCACCTTTTGCCTTTTGGCAAACCTTCAAAAGTGGCAAGTGCGTAAGAAAAGCCTCTCAATTCGCCGTTCTTATTCGGCATAAATCTGTAGGTCCCTTCCATTGTTGTGCTGTTAAAAGAAAAGTTGAAAGTCACCATCTTTTCACTTCGTCGTCCGGATACGGCAGATAATTGTAGATTCCTTCCATACGTGTACAAATATAACACATACACAAATTGAATATATGCGAAGAGCTCGGTCTATGCCCATCCATTGGGTGTTGTTATATTATAGTAGAAGAAGAAGATTTTTCTGATCTTTAATCCCCTATAAAAGTTGATTAAGACTTAAGTGATAACTACGAATCACACGGTGAAAGGGTAAGCAGTAATCAACTCTACCAAAAGCAATCACCACAAGCATTATTGTTTCTTCCTATGTTTGTCGTGTTGTGTGAGCAGCAAACTCAACTACTAGTCAACAGTTGAGTTAAAAATTCTGCTGAACAAATTTCCTACATCGCTTACTCAACAAAGCTCCACTCATTATACTTAAACGTTACCCGAAAGACATTTCGGTAAAGATGTTATCATTTTCGCCCTTAAGACCTAAGGATTCACAGCATCCAATGATGGATGTTTTTAACCCTGCAAAATGCTTTAGTTGAAGTTTAGCCGTCGGATTCAGATCTAGTGACAGCGGTGGTCACAAGTTGTCACGATCGTCAATGATCGCAGGAACGTTTTTATGAGAAAAAAAATTTTAGTTAAGTATGTGAGAGTACTGAGACTTGTTGAAAACCCCGAGCAGTTTCAGTTTATAGCGATAACAGTTGGCACAAATCACGATCGTCAATGATTATGAACGTTTTTATGCCAAACCAATTTGTTGGGTGTCAGTGATGCTGGTTCATTTTTACCTATTTCTCTACCGTTAGCAAAACATTGGCATCTTCAGTAACCGTTTATCAAGACTGTGCCACTTAATTGTGCCACTTCTTGATGCCAGAGCAGAATCATTAGAATTGTCGCTGGCAAGTTTCATTACCTAGACATGATTGTTACGGCGATTCACGAATTATTTAACATAACACATGTACGAAAGTACGACCGTATGACAACCGGAAAGTTCGGTTAAATTTAATTTCGGTGTACGATTTACCCTGGTTGAAATCTCTTATCTCTTTTTGGACATTTTTCGGATTAGTTTCTTTCTGATAAAAATTACTGGAATACAACTAATAAATACAAGGAATATTACAATCTAATTACTTTTTGGGAATGTGAAAAACTTTAAAAAGCTCAATTTATACCACAGATTTCTGTGTACTTAACTGTTACCATAGACATAACGAGTGATGTATGGTTACTCTTTATTGTGTGCTCTTGGAAACAGATCAGATAACTATATCCGATTCCCACTACATATTCAATAGCTATGACTTTCCAGCTATGACTGGAACTACTTACATACTTAAGTAAAATATAGAAAATATTCATATTCTATCATTGAACACAAATTTTTAAATGTCCATGATAATTCTAATTAATTACACCTGCAGTTCGCATTTATTAAAAATCATAAAATTGAATGTTTGTGCTTACGACTCCTTGCAAAACAATTAATGTAGTACATAGGTACAATATTCCATGAAAATTATTCATACAATGGCTATTTATTATAGGTACGTAATCACATACAACACATTATCAGCAAATTCAAAGAGTTTCTTTGATTGATATGAACTACGATAAGTTCTAGGTTAAAAATCAAATGACCTTGTTGGACAAATGAAATTGAAAAACCTATCAGTAATTCATATTTATGGTATATTACTCGAGGCACCAATCACATATTGTGATGCTAACTCAGTCGAATAAATGAAGACGTGAACGCAATCAATTAAAATTTCCCTATTCTAATAAAAAACTGCTACTGGCAAACTCAACCAAAGACTAATAAAAAGTGTATCATCATATATTTATATCACTGTCTATATGTACGAGTACATATGTATTTGTGTTATATACTTGTATATTGTAACGAATAAAAAATTTGTTAAACTAGCAAATCATATGCTAAATTGCGTGTAGACAGTTGTGGACAAGTTACTAGTGCCTTGTAAAATTGCGAGTATAGTTAGTCTCGGTTAACTACCTCGGTCTTAAGTACTTTTCTCGCTTAAGTGCCTGTAATTTGCTATTTTTTTCTTTAAATATTTATTTCTAATGAAATTTCACCCTATTAAGTGCCTTCCCCGCGTAAATACCGCAAAAGCATGACATCTTAAATTAAGTTACTTAACTAGGGTCAAATGAAGTAGTATTTACATTTTTTTACTCATGAATTAGAAGTAAGGAGCCAAAAATTTGAAAATATTCTCATATAACATGCACTTAAAATTCACAAATATGCAACTGAAACTGTAAAACATGCACTCACTAACAATACCTAAAATATGCAATGCAAAACAAAACAAAATTTTAATTAATTTATCAACGTTCAAAAAAAAAAACAAAAATATTGCATATTACTCAAATTTAACAAAATCAAAGTACGAAAATAATTAATTTTAAAATAATATAAAACAAAGTTACCGGATAGCTGTTTATACTCGCAGAATAGTTGTTTTTAGAAAAATTGTATGTAAACGCAGTTAATGGAAAATATGTAGAAAACATGCATTTATTGTAAAATATGCAAAAGTATGCACAGTTTTCCGAAAATATTCAGAAACATGCATTTATGTATGTAAAGTATGCAAAAATATGCACTAACGATTGAATGCTATTTTAAAGGAAATTTCATTATTCGTAAAGTCTTATTTGTTTTATTTTTAATTTGGAAAATTATTTTCCAAATTTTTGGCAAGCTCATCTACTAGAGTATATTCTATGCACGTTTTTTTTTTTTAATTTTTTAAATATGCTTCGATGAACGTTAAGTTTGCCATACGGAGAATAACATCGATGTATATAGAATTGGCAGATCAGACGATCGTTTGGGAAGCAGCCATGATTTATCATTAGTGCTCTTAGTGGTATCGTAAAGATTTTAAAAATATTTAACTTAACCATTTATTTTTTGCATTGTAAAAATATGAATTTGCTTTGGAACTCCTGGCTCTAGTTATGAGTTTCTTCATTGCTGTTTCAGTTCAAATCCAAAATCATTTAGTTGAAACACAAAACTTCAGCAGAGTATTAAGTTTGACATTAGAGACCTTTCCTATTGCACTGGGGAATTCGAGTCTATATTTTGAGACGAGAGTTTCTTCTTCTGTGACGATTAAAATTGATTACAAAAAGTAAAATAAAATTTCCCAATCTAAACAATTTTAAAGGAACAAGAACTCCATTCGATTAAAAAATGTCCACCCAACGAGAACTTCTCAGCTTTCTTAATCCCACTTATATAAGCTCGTTCCTATGGCCAGAAATATATTTTCCGTTTTAACTACTTGGAATTTTAGAGAAAAACTTATTTCCATAAAGAATCGCTAGTGTTCATAATCCTTTCCCAAAGACTGAGCCTTTGAATCATCTCTTACTAATATTTAAACTTTACGATTATAATTTTCGAAGCAAATTTTTGGTTTAATATAATCGGATGTGATACCTGTGATACCGGACCTTCCGGAGGGATTTTGATTGTTGTGGCCATGTAATTAAGCGATCCAACACTCTGACTCTAACTGTTCCACTAGCCACTTAAAAGCATATGGGCGTCACTAAGACAAGATCATAAGGCGCCGATGACACTAATATGCCCTTTGCAATGAAGTTAAGTAGTTGAAGGAGTCAGCTATTAGCTATTGCTCACCAAACTACCATACAATAAGTGAGGATAGAACGGAGGCAACTGTGATCTTTGAATGCAATTTCCATTTTTTATCGCTTAGTTTTTGTTTTCTTGCAACAGTTTTCCCACCATATCACGATTTTGATTTCTTTTTTTCCCTCTTTAATGACCGTAGGAACTAGAACAATAAGCACTCGCTTTGATTCTACATAGATACTAAAAGACAATCCAGAGATTTTTTGCTTGCATTGAATCTGTTAAATTTTTGTGTGTTAGGATACTTCGCTGAAGCCAGCAAGGAGAAATTCTTTGTCGATTTTTAGTTATAGGCAAAAACCTGGAAATTAACACTTGACTCGCTTTTAACCAATAACTAAAAGACCCTTCAGAGGTGTTTGCTGACATCAAACCTTCTAATGAATTGTTATTTTAACTAACAGCTACCACTTTGCTGAAGATATTTATTTATTTATTGAAGCCAAGTGATACAAAGTTCTACAGGCCAGATTTAAAATAGTATTAACCACAAACTAAATATAATAAGCTTAGAATTATAAGTAAACATTATTAATTATACTTTTAAACATGTCCTTTGGCATACAAAAATCAAATTCAATTTCCGATGCTAATACATTAAATTCATTAAGGGATCTTGTGATTGGTTGATTTAAATCATAGTTAGTTTTATGACATATTATGTAGAAAAACTTGTTTTGGCGAGTAGTACTGATTGGGACAAAAAAATTTATATTACTTAACAAGCAAGAGCAATCAATGTCATCAATGCCACAAACGATGTCATAAATGAACATTAAGGAATTTACGATTCGTCTGCTTCAAGTCAAGACTTCAAGTCAATTAACAAACAGCGAGATTTATATGAAGGAATAGGTTCTTCAAAATGTAATGAAAAAAGATCAAATTTAAAAAATTTCTTTTTGACCCTTTCGAGACGATCACTATGAATAGCGTAATATGGATTCCAAATAATAGCAGCGTATTCCAATCATATTCCAAGACACCTAAATCCAACATTTCAGCGACGTATTTTAAACGGGTATTTGCAATAGAAAACTCATGCAGGAGATTTATACTTAATTTAGCGAACGTAATATGAAAACATTTTTTAACATTCAAAGCTAGCCGGTTTTTCAGACACCAGTTATTTAGTCTATTTAAATCATGTTCGATATTAGTTAAATCAATGACACTTTTTACTTTAAGAAATATTTTCAAATCATCTGCGTACAACAGGTAATTTGTTTTTAAGAAGCATGGACCTATTTCGTTTATAAAAGGAAAAGGAAGGAAAATGAGCGGGCCAAGGATGCTGCCTTGTGGAACACCCGACGTGGGGACAAATGATTTACATTTTATGCCATCGATAACAACATAGCAAAGTCTATCGCATAGATAGGAATTTATCCATTTCAAGAATTAAAGCCCAATTTTTCTAATTTTATCGGAATATGATGTGAAACTTTGTCAAAAGCTTTGGATAAGTCAGTATAGATGGTCTCCGCCTGACATTTATCTTCAAAAGCTAAGAAGCAGTATTCCACAAAAGCAGCCAGGTTTGTGGTTGTAGAGCGACCAGACACAAATCCATGTTGATAGGGTGAAATAATTCTTGAGAGGGGAAAAACCAAATGTTCTTTTATCACAATTTCAAAAAGTTTAGACACCGTTGAAAGTTTTAAAATATAGCGATAGTTCGAAATAACATTTTTACTTCTAACTTTTAAAAACTGGGGTAATATATCAATGAGAAAATCCTTACAGTTTTTTAGTTATATAAAATATGATAGAACTCGGAGGTAAAAAACATACATACTTAGTATCTCGGAGTTCAAAAGCCCCCGTCTAGTTGGCCTTATAAACTTTAATCATTGGTTGACCTTTTTTTATATAGTCCAATACACATTTGTGTTTGATTTTAATTCTCGTGATTTGAAATTTTACAAACAGCCTTGAATTGATGTGTCTCTAATTATTTGGCCACAGCTGCATGCACATGATTGTGTTTGTCAATTCGAAGTAAAGATAATAACGATAATAATAAGTACCAAGTAGTCATATAGAGCATGCACAAAAATAATGTACTTAAATAGGAGAGAGTAGTGTATCTTGGCCTAGATTGTAACTTTCTTTATTATTTACCGGAAGTTCTAAGTATATTATTTAAAAATTTTTTTTTTTTTTTGGCTTATGTGATATTGCGCTCACCAATAATTATAAATACATGTGTATGATAGATGTACCTACGAATAAGAAAATAAGAAGAACTAAAGCACAAAGCAACGTTTTCTTTCAGAAAATACAATTTTTGATTTTGTTCGAAATGTGTTAGAACTTTTCTTTAATTGCAATTGCGGCTCGAACCTAGACCAAGGTACATACCTTTCCCCTATACATACATAACAATTTGTATCTTTTAGTGTGTCGAAATGTTTTTTTTGTTCGCGCAACGTTCATTGCCGGTTATTTGCTTTGTTGGTTGTTTGAATTGTTGGCGGGTTCGAAGAGATAAAGTCGCGCTGTAAACATTTAGTTACGAAAATTGTGCGTCTAATGGTAAAAGTGACGAAAGAAAAACGAAAATATTAGTTTTTGAGAGAAATAAAGATAAATCATTTTCGTTGTTGTTGTTGTTGTCTTTTACAACAAAATTATTATTTCATTCGTGTGGAATGTATTAGAAGGTGTAAAGAAAAGGATTATTTTATCCTTTTTTCTTTTACATGTGGCTTAGCAAAAATTCTTTTTTATGTAATGTAAATTGCAGAAAAGTTTTATTATTTTCTAAATGGTATTTAAGTTATTGTAAACTACAGGTGTTTGTAAACAAATGTCTTCGCAGGTTGCTCTGGTTGAATACCATCAGGAACGAAGAGCTCTGACAATTGACGGAGCAGGACCCCATTGCTAAACAAATAAGATTTCGTAAATAGCGGTGGATAGGTCACACATTGCGAAAACCGTCCGAAAGTATCAGCAGAACTGCGTTAGACTGGAACCCTCAAGGTCACAGACGGCCAGGACGCCCGTGCAACACCTGGAATTGGACCATTGAAAGTGAACTGAGAGCAGCTGAAGAATCGTGGAACGTTGTCAAAAGAGTAGCTAACAATAGAATAAGATGGCAATGTTTTGTTCCCAAGTGGAATAAAACAGGGGGAAAAAAATTTAATCTAATTGCATCTTACTTTACTTTACTTTTAATGGCACAACAGCCCATGGAGGGCCTAGGCCGAGCTTTTCGCATCCACTCATGTTGTGCGTGTTATATTTGTACATGAATGGAAGGGACCTACAGTTTAATGCCGAATCCGAACGGCGAAGTGATCTAATTGCATCAAAATACTTAAAATTAAAAGATTTAAATTTTTGTAAACAATTTAAAATATATTTTTAACTACATTTTTTCAATGGTGCCTTTTGAAATATTTACATTTTCGAGTAGCTTTTTTTTTTTATTAATAATACATTGCCGAAATAGTAATTTTTACTTTAAGTCACCCAAACTGGGAATTTTTTGGATGAGAATAGTTTCTTCGAAAATTGTATTTTTTAACGATTCATTGTCAAAGAATAAACAAATCAATGTAAACTAGAAACTAGCGTTGAAGAAAATACTTCCCAAATGGTAGAGGTCAAGACCACCTGAATCCGGTATACCCGGTACACGAGTACCACTTATTATCCGAGTTACACGAATTATACTAATTATATTTACTTATATCAGTAAAAACGATTGAAAAAATCAGAAAACTAAAGAAAAAATAATGCTCTTCGAAAAATACTTGGGATCGGTGAAGGATAAACTACCTTTTCAAAGATGTTAATCCCTGAAAGTGAAAATATTTCTTTTTTTGCAAAATAATTTCTTTAAGAAAAACAAAGCTAACCAGAAATCTTCAAAGAAAATATTTCGGATTGGAATATTAGAATATCAGGTCAAAATCGCTTTGGTATTGAACAATGGGAGTGATGTTTAACTTCGTGAATACTTACTATACGATAACGATAAAAAGCGTGGAACATTTTCTACTCTGCAAAGACCCGAACTGATAGAATTAAATTTTACCAAATCATCCCACTGTTAATATTACAGTAGTAAACTATTATCACAGGTTTCCTTGATCTAATATCTACTAAGGCATTTGACTATATTAAAATAGAGAAAATTACTAATTAATTAATTTAATCTAATAACTTTAGCCCATAAATATTTAATACTTAGTTTTTCTTTTTCTCTTTACAGTATTTCCAAATGTTCCTTCAGCACCTGGAATGTCCTGTGATGGCGAAGATCGTAAGTTAACATACTTAATAATTTATGGTACATAATCTTAAACATGAAAGTTAAATTTCGTCAGATTTTGTTTTCTTAACTGGGAATAAAAAGAAGATAATCGCTGAGTTTCGAATAAAAAGATATTAATGAAATAATTTGAGCACGTTACATTGAAAATGCAAAGATTTCTGTTTGGAATACCGTTACCATTTCCCCTGTAGCGAAAAAGTAACTATTCTCATCGCGTCCAGATACCAACCAGAACCGGTTCGAATTATTGCTTTGAAACCGTCTGTATAGAAAACATACATAAGTAAAACTCACCTAAGGATGTTGCTATATTGGTTTCTTTACCGAATTTTATGTGGGGTACAGATCCATTAACCGCTGTAGCTAGCTCTTGACTTTTGGGACTTAGTGGAAGAGTCAGTGTAGCCTTTAGGCTAAAAAGTTTGGAGACCTCTGCTCTAAATAATCACCATTCAGTTGATGAATGAAGAGAATTGAAGATGGCATTACTTAATAACTCTGATGATTATGAGTATAGTTAGAAATATGTAGATTAGATTAGAAAAAGCATGCGCTTTTCAGGCCCGATGGGTAAAGTTGTATTTCTCTATGGAAATTTTAAAACTTAACTAAAAGCAGGCCGCAAATTTACGATTCACAACAAAAACTGCAAAATTTAGTCCAGTTTAACAATTCATTTATTATTTGACTCATTTTAAGTTTCAACATGGCTTTTTTTTATTTAACAATATGCAATAAAAAGTGAAAAAAAAAAATTTTAATAGATTATTGCTCAACTTGTTACTGATCTCATTTAATTAATTTCAATGAAAAACTTGCAGGCAGCATCTACAGACGTGGAGCGCGTAGATGGCGTAAATTGTATCGCGTTAATGGGCACATTTTCCAAGCGAAGCGTTTTAACAGAGTAAGTAAAGTGCGTTTCCTATGTATAGCACCACTTAAAATTTCCACGCACATACACTCACTTTATTACGAGTACCATATTAATAGTTGTTCGACGAAAATAATGCTGGCTTCAAATCCGTTTGGTCTGTGCCACCAGTAGAATTTTGTTCGAAAGCACATTGACCATTGGTTGTACAGTATTTGGAAATTTTAAGCGGCCCCTATAATAATGAAACATGCACACTTTTCAAATGTACTCGTTCATTTTATACATACCATATTTAATAATGTACTAAATTTCTTTTTCTTCTTCATCTTCTAAAAAATGTTAGCGCGCCTTTTGCGCTTATTGTCAAGATCGTATCTGGGGTCTGGGACGTCAGGGTTTCAAGTGTATTCAATGTAAATTGTTGGTGCACAAAAAATGTCACAAACTCGTACAGAAACACTGCACCAACGAGCATGTTGAGCCATTGGTGAAAGAGCGCGATGAGGCATTTGCTGATCAATTGCCTGAGGTGTTGCCGCCATTACCCGATTATCCGCCACAGTTAGGCGGTGGCGGTAGTGTTGGTGATCCCTGCGATTCAATGGCTATTCTCGATGCACAACAACAAGACTCGCAGCAGCAGCAGCAGCAGCAAAACTTTGACGAGCAATTAGAGCCGGGAACACAACGTCAATACTCGATTAATGATTTTGAATTGATACGCGTTATTGGTCGCGGCAGTTATGCTAAGGTGCTAATGGTTGAACTGAAGAATACGCGTCGCATCTATGCCATGAAAGTCATCAAGAAGGCTCTGGTCACCGACGATGAAGACATCGATTGGGTGCAAACGGAGAAGCATGTCTTCGAGACGGCTTCGAATCATCCATTTTTGGTTGGCTTGCATTCATGCTTCCAGACACCGTCGCGTCTCTTCTTTGTAATTGAGTTTGTGCGTGGCGGTGATCTGATGTTTCATATGCAGCGACAGCGTCGTCTGCCCGAGGAGCATGCACGTTTTTATGCGGCCGAAATTAGTTTGGCCTTGAATTTCTTGCACGACAAGGGCATTATCTATCGTGATTTGAAGTTGGACAATGTACTGCTGGACCATGAGGGTCATATCAAATTGACTGATTACGGTATGTGCAAGGAGGGCATACGTCCCGGTGACACAACGTCAACGTTCTGTGGTACACCGAATTACATTGCACCGGAAATATTGCGTGGCGAAGATTATGGTTTCTCGGTTGATTGGTGGGCATTGGGCGTGTTACTCTATGAAATGCTGGCTGGCCGTAGTCCATTCGATATTGCTGGTGCATCGGAAAATCCCGATCAGGTAAGTGTACAATTAATTGTATGCATTTGCTAAATATGTAATTGCACTTATTAACGTAAATATTTTACATTACAGAACACTGAAGATTATCTATTTCAAGTTATATTGGAGAAGACTATACGTATACCGCGTTCGTTAAGCGTTAAAGCAGCGTCTGTACTCAAAGGTTTCCTTAACAAAAATCCAGCAGATCGCTTGGGCTGCCATCGCGAATCTGCATTTATGGATATTGTGAATCATCCATTCTTCAAGAGTATCGACTGGGAGATGGTAAGTTCGATCAATTGAATAAGATACATAGACAATTCTCTTTGTTCAATTCAACATTCATCAAAAACAGTTGAAAATTCTTTCAAAACCTGCAAATGTTAAATTATTGATGATTAGGATGATGTTATTCCCTTAAAGCTCAAGCTGTGATAAATACTTACACAAGTCATGTGATCTGAGTCAGTAGCTATTACTTAGATCAAAAAGTGTTAGTTACTTAGATCTAATTATTTCATTTAAGTGGATAGAACCATTTTCGCAATATAGTTATTAAAAATTATTAAATCTGATTGTAAATGAAACGAATTCAAAAATCAATTTATATTAACAGATATGAAATATGTTTTTTAAAATTATACATAATTTTTTTTTTTTCGAAAGTATAATACACTAATTACAAACGATAAAAGTAAAAGAGGATAAATTCCAAATCTAAAGCTGTAATTTTTCTATCAGAAAGGAAACCCACTACTTCCGAAATATCTTCAATTGTAGCTTCAGGCTTTTCCAAATTCTAATGAGTTTTCTTTGACCAACCGTCCACTCATATTCAAGTTGGCTATTGGAAAGGGAAAACAAGAGTACAGTAAACTTCGTTGAATTTAAGTCAAATATTAAGTCCAAACAAAATTATTTAGTACAAGGTTTGCGCTTCAGTTGGTCTTTCAGCGTATCCTTTGCAAATTAAAGTTTAATCAAAATATAAGATCAAATTTGGTCTCATCTCATTCGTCGAAAACTAAAGATTTCCAATTTCTGTTCTGGAAGAGTTGCGCTAGTTTATTAATTTATTAAATTACATACGTTTCCTTTTGAAGCTTATTTAAAATTGATTTTTCCTACAATGTTAAACTTAATAATTAAGATTGCACAAAAGGAAGTACAACCGCCTTATAAGCCAACTTTTGATCCTGGCGATCCATATTTAACTACCACAAATTTTGACGCTCAATTTACCAGAGAACCGCCTGAATTGACGCCAGACGATCCGTAAGTGCAGCAGCGTAATGATTAATATTTCGTTTTTTTTTAACTTAACCCCGCCCCCTCCCCAAAACATACTCTCTTTTTTAATATGTATGTATGCCTATTTTATTAATGATTCTATGTACTTTTTGGATTTGCATTTTGTTTATGATTACTTTCTTTTATAAATGTCGTTAATTTTTCTTGCAAATTAGCTGGAAGCTTATACATATTTATTTACTAATTGAAATGGAAGCCTTAATATTATTTTGCCTACGGTATGAACATTAACAAATGGTAAAACAACGCTTGATATAAATTTGGGGGGAAAACGAATAACTTCTAGCAAACCGTGAAAATTGAAAATATAAAAAAAACACAAATCTGAACTTTGGTGATTATGAAGAGTTGGTTTTTATTTATTTTGATTTTTAAGCTGACAAAGTTATTCGATTTATTAACCCATAAAAAATATTAATAATAACCATAAGCTATATTATATATTTTCCATCAGACGTAAATATATTTGAAATTTTTCTTTCATTCAATAATCACGTGTGTGCGTTGAGCCGAGTTTGTGTGATAAACATCCACAATCTTAATTTCAGTCTCAATTAATTGTAAAGCCACCAAGATTCAGATATCGTGAATCTTCAGTTCTGTTCCTTAGTTTAACTGCTACCATGACAGCTGTTGTCTACATACCATTAGGCATATCAGTGACGTTAGCTTTGGGTTCTCCAAATTCTCTCTACAGTTCCTTGCTCTCACTCTTGAAACATGCAGATGTGCGTTGGACTCTTTATGTTTAAAGAGGTACAGGTACTGCTTACTGCATGATGGCTGAGCATTTGCCTGATGATGTTGCGCTCTGTGTCTACTTTGCTACTAATTCAGCAGTTAGGTTAAAGGTGCATGGATACTTTTCCGATTTCTCTTACAGTTGTTATCACCCCGTAATAGTGTGCTGAAAATACACTTACATAATTGCGCTTGTCCGTAAATCAATAGATAATGAAGTTACTTGGAATGAAGCAAATGACATCATCCGATACCGTACGATATGCGCTGGCTACTCACGTAGCATCAGTATTCTTCTCGTCCACCCAGGTACGTGCAACGTAAAGGTTCACCCAGTTGGTTACGCTTAAAAGCAGTTGAAGCTTGCTTTCTCTCCCACTTTAGTATTCTGAGTGACTAAGAAATTATATAAGAAAACAGTGAAACAAAATCAAGTTACTTAGACTGATCAATGAAATATTTTTATACCTATATTTATACCTATCCATGAGTTGTTGATATCTAATCTGACGACCGCGCCCACTGTTCAAGGCAACGGGATTGTTTTTTTATGTCTTAAGGTTTTTTACATTTTAATTGAAAATAAATTTGTTCTCCCCTTTTTGGAGTTCTTTAGCTGTCAGTAGCAGTGATTTCTATGCGGCCAATTTTGTTTGACTACTCGTTGGTGTTGACTCGTTCGCTCATGTTGCTCTTGTATACTATTGCTTATTGCCTTCATGATTCGGAAATTGTTTCTTGCAACAACTTTCAATCTATTTGCTAAGTAGTAATATCTGCATTTGATTCACCAAGTAGTTTAACTTGTGCGAATAAAACGTTCAAGTGGTCACAACTTCTCATTGCACTGGCAGCTCAAAGTGGTGGTCTTTTCCAGCACATTAGCATAGCCATTTATTTTCATTCTTATGGTATATGGGTTAACTCGCCCTTGCGCGTCAAATACCAGTTTCATTTTAATACAATTTGTTTTTCGATGTTAAACAAAACAGCTGTATGTTTTAAGTATGCGCCTGTGTTGTTCTTTTCCGTTACATTTAAAACTTTAAAAGAGGAGACTGAAAATTGAGAGGTATTTTCTTACACTTTTATCCAACCATGACTTCGTCTTTTCACATTATGACTTTGCCAGAAAATTATTTTGGGTTTAATGTATCTTTGTATTAATAAAATCAGTAAGATATCGATGCAAAAAAGTCTTGTGAAAGACGGGGGTTCGTGATAATGAAATAAAGGAGAAATAAAAATCAAATTAACACTCCGATCAATCATCCGATAATCATTTAATCAACGGTTCTGAATAACTATTCGATTCCCGATGCTTCAGCATAATCAAAAAAGATTGACTAACGCACAGCTCGCTCTAACTTCACACCATACTGAAAAGGAGTTTTCATATGTGCAATGTGAGGGAACTCGTAAATGTAAGGTAGGTATCATAAGCTAAAATATTGAACTATTCATGACATGTTCATTCAGGCCATTTCATTAAAATCATGCAATTTTTTTCGATAATGTTGAATTAATTCAAGTATCTAGGTATAATCTATAAGAGATTTCTTTATTTACTTGTTTACGTTTAAAATAACTTAAAATCTACAATAAACAGGATGATTCAGTCTACTATCATCTTTGAGCAAATATAATAGGTAAATTTCTAAAGCCTGCATTATCCATTAAATACCGAAATCATTTTCATAAGAATAATTTCAGCGAGCTTTAACTTAATTTGGTGTGGCCACAGCTAACATTTTAAATGATTTTCTGTATTCCGACAGAGAATATTTTAGGATTTACATAAAAGAATACTCGTACAGTGGCGAGCATTAATGGATACGTGCTGGTCATATTTGACTTTGAGTATCTGTAAAACCTATAAAAATACACCAATCGAATTGGAGCTTTCGCCGTTAATTTCTTTATTTATATTTATATTTAAAAAAGGAAAATTATAAACCATTTTCAAAATTATAAAGTTAATGTAACTTTTAGTGCTGGCAATGAAAAAAGCCAATGTATCCATTCTTGCACGTTTCGTTTTCCCTATATGGCAACACTAATTTTTAAAACAAGAGCAAATGAAATTTGGGGATTCCCTATGAGTGAAGTTACCGTTTTCTAAAATATTGTTGAACTTGTCACAGAAAACATTTAGTAACTCGTTTTTACATTTTCTATGAGAATTTCTATTTTCGAGCCAAACTGAAGAAAATATCTAAAAACTTGGAAAACCAAATTGTTGAAATAACAAAAAACAATGATTCAGCACGAAAAATAGCTAAATCACTAAATATTTGCCACCGTACAGTGCTTGATGTTAGAAAAAGACGCAATGTAAGTCCATCTGAAACCAAAAAGTCACGACTACGATTGCTTACCGATAGGGCTGCTCGAAACATGGAGCGCCTCATGATTTCCAAGCAGAAGACAACACCAAAAGAAGCTGCAGCGGCCATAAACCAACCCGTTAGTGAGTGGACAGTGAACGTAGAGCGCCTCAAAGAATCGCACTGACAGCGTCAATAAAACAGAAAAAACCATCACTGTCAACGAAAAATATTGTGGCACGTCTAAAATTTTGCTAGGATCACAAGAATTGGAGCGTAGAAGATTGGAAGAGAGTAATTTGGTCAGACGAGACTAAAATTAATAGGTTTAACTCCGATGGAAAGGAATACTACTACTGGCATCGTCCTCATGAAATATTGCAAAAGCACCAAGTGAAAGAAACCATGAAGCATGGTGGATGTAGCGTTATGGTGTGAAAATCGATGGTATTATGAAAGAGGAAGACTATCTTCGCATTTTGGAATCGAATCTGCCAGACTTTGTGGACGAAAGCGCTTACCTTGAAGATGAAATATGTTTTCAACAGGATGGAGAACCGAAGTACACGGCAAAAATTGTTAAAAATTGGCTCAATAACCAAAAATTTCAAACAATGAAGTGGTCTGCTCAAAGCCCAAACATAAATCCTATTGAAAATTTATGGGCTTTGGTCGCGAGTTCAGACTGAGTGGAGCAGTATACTACGCCAACTCATCGAAAAATTAGTTGAAGTATGCCTAAACGACTAAAGAGTGTTATTAAAGCAAGGGTCTTTGGACTAATAAAACAGAACGCTTTGGTCCCGAGTTCAGACTGAGTGGAGCAGTATTCCATGCCAACTCATCGAAAAATTAGTTGAAAGTATGCCTAAACGAGTAAAGAGTGTTATTAAAGTCTTAAGTCTTTAGACTAAATATTGAAAATATTATTCCCTTTTTGGGTTGTCTTTATTATTTTCTAAACGTGCAAAAGTGGATACATTGGCTTTTTTCATTGCAAGCACTAAAAGTTACATTAACTTTTTAATTTTGAAAATTGTTTATAATTTTCCTTTTTTAAATATAAATATAAATAAAGAAATTAACGGCGAAAGCTTCAATTCGATTTTTTTGTATTTTTATAGGTTTTACAGATACTCAAAGTCAAATATGACCAGCACGTATCCATTAATGCTCACCGCTGTATGTGGTTTTGATTTTTCGTTTTCGAAAACATCGAAACTTAAACTTCGAAATTTAACAAAAGCTTTAATAATTCGATATTGAAGTAGTGTCCGATAGCGTTTCCCACGATTTTTTAATCGCAGTTCTACTAGTTCTACTGGAACTGTGAAATTATGAATTTACAATAACTACTAAACAGAATCTAACTACATATTATTATGAATTAAACATAAAATCTAATCATCATTATTTCACAATTGCATTTTTGACTTGAATTTGAGAAAGTTTTATACATGTGATTGCCGAAAAACAATTTAAAATTACAATTATTTTATGTACTAAATTTTAAAACTATATTTCATTTCATTGTATTGGGATTTATTTAATGAATTTTGTTTGCTTTATTTCTCTATTTGTTTTTAAATTATCCTTATCTTTTCTCATTCATCATGATGTGTCGTTCATTAGCTCGAGCACAAACAAGTTTCACCACCATTTAAGCCACGTTTAGACTCGGACAGGGATTTGGCTAATTTCCCGCCAGAATTTACAGAAGAAGCTGTACAATTGACGCCTGATGATGAGTAAGTAAAAATGTTTATATCTATTCAAATTTGTTCCAGTCTGTATTCTTGTGTGTTTGTGTGTGTTTGTATTTTGTAGCGGATCCAATGCATTACAAATCTCTGATTTGTTAGAGTAAAAACGTATGCTATGGTTTTACTATCACCTACAAATACTTTCATTTGAAATGGTTTTCATTGAGGCCTTTAACAATGTCCGAAATGTTGTCGTTCAGTGTTATTGATTCATAAAGAAATGATGTGGAAATTCAGTTGCTTTCGAAAACCGTTTCGGAAGACCATTTCGGAATCAAAACATAGCAGAAAGAAAATTGTGTAAATTATTATTCCTATAACAATGTTGATAGTACGTTCATACTGATTAACAGCAACAAACTCAAGATTACGTCAGACTACCATCGAGCATAATCTACTTTTTAGTAAATTTCATCTTTTCGTAATCAAAAATTCAGTGCTCTTTCTGATTAACATTGAAAATATTAATGCCAAATTAAATTAAATTTCATTATTGTTCCTTGGCAGTTTAAGAGAAATGTTCCGGTTATTTGAGTTAATCACTTATACAGGGTGTTTTTTTTTTAGAAGTGTGGTTTTCAAGAAGAAGAAAAACGCATATAATTTTATGGTATGGCCAAGAATTTAGCTTTACTATAAAGATAAGGATTTGCCATTATGTTTTAAAAACGATTTTGGGCAAGTGGCCGCCACGGCTGGTTCGAATAAATTCCAGCCGAGAGGCCCAATTTTTTGCAGCAATTGGGGCCGTATGCCAGTAATAACGCGCCGAATATTCGCTTCCAAGACGTCAATCGTCTTGGGCTTATCTGCGTAGACAAGCGACTTCACAAAAAATAGTCCAGCGATGTTAAATCGCACGATCTTTGAGCCCACGCCATAGGCCCACAACGCGAGATAATGCGCTCACCAAAAGTTTCCTTCAATAAATTGATTGTTTCGTTGGCTGTATGGCATGTAGCGCCGTCTTTTTGGAACCAAAGGTCCTCCTCATCAACATCCTCCAATTTAGGCACGAAAAAGTCATTAATCATGGCTCTATAGTGCTCCTCATTGACTGTAAAATTGTTGAAGAAATATGGACCAATGATTCCCTCTGCCCATAGAGCACACCAAACCCAAACAGTGACTTTTTGACGATGTAACGGCGTCTAAACAATGGCTTGTGGATTACGATCACTCCAAATGCGACAATTTTGCTTATTAACGTGCCCATTCAACCAAAAATGAGCCTTATCAGTGAACAAAATTTTCTTGTGAAAATCGGTATCGGTGGCCATCTTGTTTTGGGCCCATTCACCCTTTATATGGTGATTTTTTAAGAGCTTGGTTTTTGACAATTCAAAAAAAACACAAAATTTTTATTTGGATCGATAAATTAATTACTGCCATTTACATTTTAAAGATACATTCACTTAAATGTTGCCCGCGGCTACGCTTCAAGTGGTCCATTCTGAAGGCCCAATTTTGAAACACTTTCATATTCATTTCGGCCGGAATCTCACAAATGACGCGTTCAATGTTGGCTTCCAAAGCAGCAATCGTATTTGGCTTGTCCCTATGACAGTTGGTTTCGCGAGCAGTGTGGCATGTGGCACCGTCCTGTTGGAACCACATGTCGGCCGAGTCCAATTCTTGCTTTTTCGGCAAGAAAAAAGTCTGTTATCCACTGACCGTAACGTTGCGGCCTTCATCGTCTTTGAAGAAGTACGGCCCAATGATGCCGCCTGCCCATAAACCGCACCGAACAATGCATTTTTCGGAATGCATTGGATGCATTTGGACGAAATTTCCCGTAACCCGAAATCTTTTTTTTTTTACCTATCAGCTGCCAAAATTACTCCAGAAAAACCGGGCCACAGTTCAGACACTGTTTTAAAGTCTAATTTTGTTGTACAGTTTATTATTTGTACATTTTTTGCAATACTATGAATATTGGAGAAAGTTGTTCCGAATTTAACAACAAAATGGTACGCCCTAATTTTTTTAAACTTTAAGGTAAAAGTTTTGCACGCTTTATTAAAACTTATGTAAATTTTTTGTTCAAAGTTGTAACTTTATTTTTTTTTAATTACTCTATGCATCCTAGTATTTATGTTTTCTTTTTTTTTGTTGCTTTTAATTGATATATTTTCTTCATTTCACTCGTTACAGTCGTGTTATTGACAAAATCGATCAATCTGAATTCGAAGGATTCGAGTATGTGAATCCATTACTGATGTCATTGGAGGATTGCGTTTGACATCACGAGTCATGTGATTTGCATCCCTATAATATGCGTGTAAGTATATGTTAATTATGTAATTATTTATAATTACTTAAAGTGAACTAAAGTTTAAATATATAAAACAGAATTGGATTAAGAACTTACGTTGAGGCTTGAGTATACGGAAAATTTGTTTATGTGCAGCTAATGTTTGAAAATGAATACCGATTGGTGAAATTATTTGCAGATTTTGAGAGCATTATAAGCATATTACCTAGTAGAATTTTGATGTACAGAGAATCTTATTACTTTATTACTATCCATTAACCTTTCCTCAATATGTATACGAGATTGAATAGGATCGCGACCAACAGCAACAACCTCTCAATATTTCCATAGATTCTCCGTGTTTGACGTGACAACCAGCCTAATCACGTTACTCGAGTGAAATCGTTGCCCGAATATGGTATATTTTCTTTTTGACGAAAAAAATATTTGAATCACAATACTCGACGACATAAGCGAAATTGTCTGGGCAGTAAAATCATATAAGCCGTTTAAATCAGCAGGACCAAATGGTATTCTGCTAGCAAGGTTGCAAAAATGCTTACCTACAATATTAACATGGTTAACTAGGATGCTTTCAGGGGATGCTTGGGAAACGAAATTCATATAAGGTTATAGAGAGAGGTAACGGTTGTCTTTATCCTTAAAGCGAGTAAAGCGAATTACAACTTTACGAAGGATTATGATCTAATTCTCTAAAAACACCAGAAAAGTTGGTTATATGCATTGAGAACACAATAGATGAGCGAAACTTTAGCAATGCGCTGCATCCTTTCCGTTAAAGTAGATCGGTGGCAATAACTCTGCATGAGGTGGTCGTGGTCAGCTACATTGGAACATTTCTTGGTGCAAAAGATCCTAAGTGCTTTGCTGAAAAAGAGGGAGCTTTCAACTATGTGAAACTTAAGTTAAGAAGTTCTACATACATTAGATAACATTGGAGGTAGATGATAAGATATATGAATTTATGTACTAATAATATAAATGTTGAAACGCAGAATCATCAACTCATCTTTGGATCTTTCAACAAGTAGGAAGGCATGTTTAGGAGGAACTGCCGGGGGTGGAGTGATTTTTTTAATTTTGTGGAACCTTGTCATTAACGAAACTCGTATCTGGTTGGAAAGAGCAAGGTATCTAGTGGCATAAGGAGATTAGGTCTTATAACGAGATTATTCTGATAGACAGTCAGCTAATTGATTAAATCTGCACTTAGGAATCTTGGTCTATAAATCGAAATGGTCTGGGGAGTTAATCGAAATAAGACCGAACTAGTTTTGTTCACACGGAATTACATGGTGCCATTGTTCAATTTACTATCTTTGGATGGTTTTACACTGGCTCTTGCTAAGGAATCAAAATATCTTGGAATAATCCGGGATTCTCATGGATGAGCAACGTGGTAGGAAGGCACAAGAATGTAACGGAATACGTCGGGAAAAATTATGGGGAAAACCATTTATTGCACATGGCGGTAATAAGGCTATTATAACTTATGAAACCCTGGTGTGGTAGAATGCCTAGGCAGCGAACGAACGGGAGCTGTTCGTTCGATTGTCTGTATATTAAAAGCAAAGCAGCAAAAGGAATTCGTAGAATGCACTATTTTGTCAAAAATTCAGTGAAATCAATGCCAAGTTTCTATAGATTATGTGATACCCACACTGGATTTCAACAAATTCTCAACCAGTGAAGAGAGGGAATCTAGTATCTCTCTGGATGCGAGAGAGCTGATCGTTGGATCTAAAGTGGATGTTGATATGGACGCTTGAATCTACTCGGACACACTATAAATTAAAGCAAACTAGAATTATTCAAGCGCAGATCTACGATATCGATCGAAGAGCGCAGGTGCTTACTCTCGGCGATAATCGTACGCATGGGCAGTAAGGGAGCGATTATCACCGTGAAGTCCTAATGCATAGCGAACTACAGGGAATTAGTACGTTCGATTCCACATACTATCATGCTTGAGATTTCAACTTCTCGAAATATTTAGTACTGCGACTAATTTTCTAATATCCGGTTGCTGATCACGCATTTAAAGGGCCGGCACTGCTGGAGCCGGCATTTTGAATTTGAAAGGTTTATGCTTTAGACATTTCTGCAGTGCTACGGCAGTAGGAAATATCCTATTAGCAAAAATCATAGTTGATAGCATTACGCATGACTGATTTTCGATGATTAAAAGGTAGCTTAAAGTCAGAAATGGTTGTGTTTTTAAAAACATCCTTTATTTCTAGATGTCCTCAAGCATCGAGTGGAACTTAACACCAATCAAACAAATTCCATTCAATTCCTCTGAAATTATTTTCTTGTTATAATTGCACTATTCGATACTTTCTAGATGTTTAGAGCTTATTAGTATAGTCTTTCTCATACTGCCTAATTCCCCTACTGAGGATGATTCTCTATAATTTTTTCAAAAGTATCAAGTTGTTGTGTAGCAATATGACAAATTTAATTAAATTATACATGTTTATTCAATTTCAAAGCCACTCTTGAACTTATATATTTATTCGAATTTGAAAATTAGTTAATACAATACATAATATTTATTTATTTATGTTGACTTTTCATATGTTCTTTGCAGTTATACGGAGAAGATTCCAGTGACTACGATTCTGTTGCTGATGATTTAAGTATTTTACATTTACATGCACCAATAACAACAACAACAGCAACCTCTAATAATAACCTAACAAATAATATTAATAATCATCATCATCATCATCATAATCACGATCAAAATATCCATCATAATGGTAACAATAACAATTCAAATGCAAATAATAACAAAAGTCTACTGCAGCACATGTTTTGCCTTCCATTAAATTAAACAAAACGAAACGAAATGAAATGAAAACAAAGAAAATACAAAATAGAAAGAAACAAAAAAAACACACAACTCTAAAGAAAAATATTTGACAAAATTAAATATGGCTAAACTAGAAAAATTATTTTACAATTATGATGAAACTTAGACACTGACAAAGACACACACACGAACTCACTCTAAAAATCATGATTGAATACAGATGAGGAAGAAAGCATACACATTTTTTAAACTAAATATAATCAAAAAATAATTAAAAAGAAATAAAAATAAAACAACAACAAAAGAAACCAACAAACAAAAGTAATTTTTATTAAAAAAAAATAAGTCACAAAATCAATTTATTATTAATATAAAATTATAAAAATAACAATATGTAATTGTAATTTTAAAAAACTCTATTATAGTAGTATAGTTAAAATGTTATAATGCAATTTTCATACATACATACATTCACTTACAATACATTCCCTCCAAACCCCATTGCCACCTCCCACCATCCACCTTCCACCTCCCAACCCTTTAACACTCAACCCATCATTCGCAGTCGATACCCTTCGTTGTCCTTCTTAAAATGTTCCCGTCTTCTTTTTTTTTTTTTGTTTTGTTGTTGTTGTTGTTAAATATTTGTATCACACAAAACCCTTTTCTGTAGTAGTTACGAAACAAAAAGAGAAAATTATACCTACAAAAATATTTATGATTTTAGTAAAACACTTTAGAAAAAAATGGTAAAGAAAACCAAACAAAACAAACCAAGAATTGTGCAAATTTTTAACAAATACAAACAGAAATGTACAGAAAATAATTAATTAGATTGACAACAGAGGCGTGTTTAAAAGTTACAACTAAACTACAATTATATTATTATATATTCACACACATACAGCATTCACATTTTACATTTAAAAATAAAAAGTAAAAAAACAAAAATTATTTCTAAGCAAACGTAAAATAAAACAACAAAGCAATCTAACAAAAAAAAAAATAAATAAAAACTTATACAGAAAAAATGCAACTAAAGGTTTTTACAAAATAAAATGAAATAAAAAGAAATGATAAAACAAAATTTTAGATATTTAAATTAAAAAAAAAAAAAAAAATTAAATAAAAGTGAGATGATTATGAAAAGATTGATTAACTACTTTTAAAAACAACGTAATTCAAAAACTTGTATTTCAAATACTGTAACTATATCAAAAAGTCTTTAAATTCTAAATTGTTAAATGCATCCATACCATACATACATACATACTCTACATTCAAGAAGTGCATACATACTTACTTACTTAGCTGGGACTACAATCGATGATCTGTCTTGGCTGCCTGGATAAAGCTTCGCACCGAAGCAGTCGTCTCGGTTGATAAGGCCAAGTGCAGTCAGGTCTCCTTTAATCTGGTCTTTCCAGCGAAGATTATGGCGTTCGCGCTTTCTTCCATTCGCTCAACATGACCCAGCCAGTGAAGCCGTCGGATATTTATACGCTTGACTATGTTAGTGTCGGCGTACAGCTCATCTTTCCATCTTATTCCACGCGTCGTCCACGCATATTGGACCATAGATCTTACGGAGTACAATAACTTCTTCTCGAACGCTCCCAACAGCCTCTCATCATGCGTGGTCAACGTTTCACGTCTCAGCGCCATACATTAGGACGAGAAGGATGAGGGATTTATAGAGCTTTATTTTCAAGTGCACACATACATACATAAATAACTTTATAGCCTATGAGCACGATTTCGGACTCAGAATTCTATAATTAACCTTTTTTTTTACTGTTTACTGCAATATACGTCAGTTCTTTTTTGAAACTAATGATTTTATACAGAATTTCTTTGTATGTTTACAATTAACTGGTTCATCCTTCAGATAGGTGGTAGCCGGTCGGGGTAGAGGGTAAAGCGTGAGGTGGTCAATCCATACCGCCCGACTAGGATTTGCTAGTGCTCTGATACAAAGCTCGTTTTTTGTAGAACAGGTCATATGATGACTTGAATCCTTTTTTTCATACTTTTAAGTAAGTTCACTGAAATATTTGGTCTGGTTTCTACCAAAGCCAAATCGCTTTAGAAAGGAGACTGTGTTTCCGTGTTTTCTGGGATCAGCGAGGTGTTATCTGGTTTGACCTTCTGAAACTGGGTAAAACAGTTAATAGTCAACGCTACCAACAACAATTGGTCGATTTGAATCGTGCATTGCGCCAAAAACGTCCAGAATTCGTACGATTCACAAAGGCAACACAAAGTGATTTTTTCTTGATGATAATGCACCATCACATTGAACAAAACAGACTCGGGAATTGGTAGATTCGTACAGATGGGAAGTACTCCTTCTGGCGGCTTATTCACCAGACTTGGCTCCATCTGAATACCACTTATTTTCATCAATGGGGGCACGCACTTGCTGAGCAGCACTTCGATTCGTACGAAAATGTGAAAAAATTGCTCGATGACTGGTTTGACTCAAAAAACGAACAGTTTTCTTGGCGAGGCATTCACAAATTGCAAGAGAGATGGGAAGAATGTATGGCCATTACTTTGAAGATTGAATATATAATAATTTCTCTTAAAAAAACGTGTATTTTCTTTAAAAAAAAAAAAACTGATGTACCCCTGCTCAAAATAATAGATACACAGCACACTTTCAACTTTAACATAACAAAAAATGGTTTTATTCAATATTTTATTAAAAAGAAAAATAATTCACATTAATTCCGTGGATATAAATAAATAAAGAAAAATAAACTTCATTACTAGATAAAGTAAAACAAAGAATCTGAGATCAACAAACATTTTAAGGCGCTTATTCGACTGCTCAAAAAAATAGTTATACTTGTAGTAATACAAAAAAAAAAGAATAATTAAAAGTGTTAATAAAAAATTATTGGATATTTTGAATCATTTAACTAATATCCTGTGTATCCACCACCATTTTGAATTACCTTCGCTACTCTCCTTGGCATACTATTAATCAAATCCCGACAGGTGTATACCCATACCATATTTTCTGAACGTACTCCTATAATTGTTCTTTATTGGAGAAAAATATTTTCCTGAATTTTTTTTTTTAAGCTTTATATTGTATTTAGATCCGGGGATTGACTTGGCCACTCTAAACCATTGACATTATGGTCTTCAAAGCATTTTTTTTAACAACTTGTATTTATGCTTGCGGTATGCTTTGGGTCGTTATTTTGCTGATAGATCCAACTTAAAGGCATGTTTTCCTCCGCATAGGGTAGCATTCATTGTATTTTCCACAATGTCCTGGTATTCAGCTGCTGTCATATGGTTAGTAGTTGGTGTATAGGACCGACTCCATACCAAGAAAAGCATCCCCAAACCATAATATTTCCATCTTCATGCTTCTTACTTTACTTTTAATGGCACAACAGCCCATGGAGGGCCTAGGCCGAGCTTTTCGCATCCATTCATGTTGTGCGTCTTATATTTGTACATGAATGGAAGGGACCTACAGTTAAATGCCGAATCCGAACGGCGAAGTGAAAAGGTTTTCATAGCAATTTTTACTCTTGTAGGTTTGCCATTGCCTGCCAAGAGGTGGTGCCGTGTAGAAAAAATGTTTTTTTTTTTCTACTTTTTGATTTTGCCTGTGCCGAGATTCGAACCCCGGACACTCTGCGCAGCAGTCCAACGCACTACCACTACGCCACAGCAACCACTTCATGCTTCACTGTTGTTTATTTTTTTCGTGAAACGAACGTGAAATTCTTTGCCTTTTGACGGCGTACATTCCTTTCTGAATCGTTTCCGAACAGATTAATTTTCGTTTCATCGCTCCATAAAATATTTATCCACTTTTTCTCTCCCTCAGACCCCATCCAGATTTTGTGTTTCCTTGCAAAAATTAAACTCATGCTCAAATTGTTGTTTCGCATCAAAAGAACTTTTTTAGCTATTCGTTTTGGTAGGTCAACTCACCACGTCTAACCACGTTTCCAATTTCGGCTGCTATTACCTTTGAACACTTAAATGGGTCCTTTTTACAGATAGTCACAATGTGATGATCGAGATTTGAGTTAGTTTTTTTGGGCCTTCCTCGAGACTCGTTTTGGGGTTTTCGCTTTAACGCATTTATAACAAAATTGTGGGTTCTCCCCCCACAATCGACCAAAGTCACGAAGTGATTTTCCTTCTTTTCTTAGGTTCGATACACTGATAAAGAAGCCCGATTATCTTTATCAGTGCAGTGTGATTTACGACCCATCTAAATTATAAATTACTTAATCAAATTTCGCTATTTTTAAGTTAATTGACGCAAAATTTACCGCTTAAGAACTGTAAGAACTCAAAAACATCTTCTTTCTTTTTTTTAAATAACTTTAGTGAACTTGTTGGTGTAACTATTACCATATAATGAGCAAACAGATTTTGACTTTTTTCACGCACAGCAACAATTCACAATAATTAGGGAAATCACACGTTTCACTTTGCCAGCAATAGCATTTTACCATATTGTGTTAATTAAAAACAAACTTAATTTTACCTTTAATTGGGCGATAATGGCTGCAAAAACCAATTGGAACAAGAAGTCTTTCAGTGTTACTATTAATTTGAGCAGGGGTGTAGTTTGAACTTTTATGCTAGAGGTCCGCAGGCACAACAACGGACTATTTCAATGCAAATTTAAGTTATGTAGTAGCGTAACTAACCCCTTCATCACACGTCACAAACTTTTGAAATTTATCTTTTCGCCTAAATTTTGGTTATTGATTTTTTTCCATCGTCCCATATTTACTTTGGCAGTTAATGTTTAGTTTGTTTTTATATATGTGTGGTGTGTGTGTGTGTGTGTGTGTGTGTTTTCTTTAAAATATATACATACATAAATTCTCGCATGCAACTTAATATTTCTTTCTTAATTTCTAATCCGTCTCAGAATCATATAAAAAAAAAAAAAACACTAACTATTCTTTTCATTAAAATAACAATTAAGAAACATGAAACATTCCAAAAGTACTTAACTAAAAAGCAAACAAACAAATGAAAACTAAATAAAAAAAATGAAAAATTATTTTCTTAAATTAGTAAGTTAATTAAATTAAAATTATACAATAAACTTAAGCAAATCTACGAGTATGTATATGTGAGAAAAACACACATAAAATTCTAAAGAAATAAAATAATAAATAGTGAAGAACTTTAACACATCGATTATGATTGATTTATTCAACAACAAAAAAAAAAAAAACAAGAGAAAAAAAAGGGCAAGAAGTAATTATATTAACATATTTAATAAACGAAAAATTCTAAATAACTCGTAAATACATAAATTAATTAGAAGTTAAAAATGATTGTGTGAATCAATTAAAAAATAAAAATATAAAGAAATGTGAAAATTGCAACTTTGCTACTAATAAACAAAACCTTCAAGAAAGAGAACCCATGAAATATGAAAAATCTGTGCAAATTCTATCAAAGATTTTCTGCAAACTATTTGTTATATTTGTTTATTAGCAGTTGAAGGTGATGATTATGTTTTTGTATCTTATATTCAAATGATATATATATTTTTTTCTACTAATTTAATTTAAAAGCATGATAAAAGATTTTTTCATGAGAGAGAAAAATGAAAAATGTTGTGTTTTTTACTTTTTTTTTTAATGAATATAAATGAAATATAAATTGACATGTGTTGTTTGTTACTGTGCATTTTAGTAATACTTACATATTGTTAAATGTAATTCATTATAAATTTATTACACATTCAAAAAATATATATTAAATTACACTGTGTAACTTGAGTTTTGATTTTGCTATTTTCACATTCAATTCAAATATTTAGTACATGGTCGCCGGGGCGCAGTTGGGCTGCTACGCAGTGTCCGAGGTTTAAATCTCGGCTCAGGTAAAATCAAGAAGTAGAAAAACCATTCTTCTACACGGCCCCATCTCTTGGCAGGCGATAGCGCAAGCTTACAACAGTAAAAATTGCCTAAGAAAAGCTTTTCCTTTCGCTGTTGAATTCGGCATAAAACTGTAGGTACCCTCCATTAGTGAACAAATACATTCTGTTAGGGAAATTAGCATTTAAAAAGCCCTCTTTAAGGGATTTTAATAATTCTTTTTTGTCGCTAAGTTGGCACCACTTTATGGGTATGTGAAGTTTGAGCGCGATCTGTCATTAAGTTTGTTTACAGTGCTCAATTTTTACAATGAATAAAAATAATGAACAGAGAATTTGTCCCAAATTTTGTATTGCAAATGGAATTTTGTTTGCCGAACCGGTAAAAATGACAGTGAACAGTGAATTAACTTTATCAAAAACACGTGCATATGAGTGGTACAGTGCAGTCGAAAAAACTCACGTCAAAGTCGATCAAAAGTCAAGGTAATGTTGATTGTTTTCTTTGATTATCACAGTGGTATGCACTCGGAATTCTTACCAGAAGGTCAGACGATAAATAAAGAATATTATCTGGGTATTATGCGGCATTTGAGAAAGTAAAATTCGTCGAAAAAGGCAAAGTTTGTGGAAAGAAAAATCATGGATTTTCCATCGCGACAACACACAAGGCTATCATTACTTATGAACTAATTGCTGGCCAAAAACTCAACAAAAATCATCGAACAACCACCGTATTCAACTGATATGACTCCGGCTGACTTTTTCCCCTTTCCAAAACTCAAATTACCCCTTCGAAGCACCCGTTTTAAGTCGATAGAAGACATAAAAGAGAATTCGCGGCGAGAACTGAAGTCGAGGCCTTATTTGGAGGGTACATAGACATAGAGCGTTTGACACATTTGCCATATATAAATGCACCAAAGAAACAGACGAAACGTTGTGTCTAATAATTTGAATTTCTTGGAATTGTTCTGGAATTTAGAGTGTCCTGGGAATTTTTCAAAACCTGGAATTTTCTCAGTAGAAACTTTCCCGTTTAGAATCCGAAATCCAACCCCAGCTGCTCTGGCATGAACATGCACATTGTCATGAATTGTAGCAACGTGAGACGCATTGACACAAGGTGTCTCCACTAGACATTATGATGGCAAGACTTGAACAATTGCTTTGAATTATGGCTACTGGAGATGCCTTGTAAGGATTAATATCAATAATGCAAGCTCAAAATCTAACCAAAAGTTTTGTTGGCTGATCTTACCTAATTCGGGGCTAAGAAATTCAATGGTACCAACTGTTTTTTCATATCGGTACGAGTCACCAAGATAAGGGTATTTTAAATGTCTTCGTTGAAGGCCCTTGGAGTTCATTGAGAAGTGATATTATAACTTATACTTTTGTAATGAGAAGCGGCTTTTTTTAAACATCAGCGTTGTAAGGGACTAAAGTAAAGAATTTATTCCCCATTAATAAAATTGTTTCGTATTAATCGACTTCAACTTATTTCGAACCAGCAAAAATTGTATGTACCGGACCTGAAAAAAAAACATTTCTTAGCTGTTGGCATATTGTAAGTATTGTGTAAATATGATGTGTAAATAACCGAATTTTTGATTTAGTATAAAAGAATCCGAATGTTCTCTTGGGGACCCAGCAGTAGCTCATCTGAGAAGAAGATTTTTCATTTGCATATATCTTATTTTTCATTTTTTGTTGTTTAATTATTGTAAGATGCTTAGAAAATAAAGCCATTTCACAAATAAAGACGAGCTGCAAAGGTTTGTGTGTAGATTTTCTTGGTCTAATGGCAAATCGTCGCCTGAGAATCGATTTGCCGTATAAGTTATTTCAGAATGTTTGAGTTAAGAATGACGTTGTGGGAGTTTCTTCAACCCGATTTTTCCCCCGTTCCCGGGATACAGTTGCACAATAACAAGTGATTACGTTAATACATGAACATGAGAGTATTTCGTTTCACAAGCTTTGTAGAGGAATTTCTTTGTGTAATGATTTTACAAGTTTGAACTGATTCTGCCAAAGACATTAGTATGTTTTCTGACCATCAGCCAGATCACCACCCACAACGTGTCACGTGTGAGTTTAATCATTTCATAAAATTCAAAACAAATCATAAACCAATTACTATCTAGTAGTTACTTATCTAATTTCGTATTTCCTTACGGTTGAACACGAAATGGAACATGAGTGAAAAAACGCTGCTATTGTTTATATACAAGTTCTCTAGTATATTTATTTATACTCGTATATATGTAAATACATGTTTATAGTATATACAACATATTCAAAATTGTAAAATACTTAGTTTAACATTTTTAAAAATAATTAATAAATACATATTTACTAAGATGATAATATGGAAACGGGTTCTTGCATTATTTCTTGTATTTTCGCTTCAGGAATCACATCGCCATTAGCCAGCAACGTATGTACTATACCGTCAAGTTTGTTGCCACTCGAACGTGCTTGTAAAATGAAATCGACGCCATTTTCGTTGAACTTCATATCTGTTCCACCATCAATAAATTCAGCCTGTAATTTAAAATATTTGAATTTAGATACTTGACTTATAATCAAGGAGTAAAACCGAAACCGTTGCCGCTTAAAATCGTTTATTTTTCGAAACCAAAACCGCAACCGTTATTTTCATCTGAAAAAGATCAACAGTGAAAACGAGTCAAACACTGGAACCGGTACTAATCAGTTTCGAGAAAAACTTTCTCGATCATTGTTATAAATCATTTATAATCTTATTTCCTATACTTCAAAATGTATTAAATAAATTAAATTTGCCATACTGGCAACGATTATAGCCGATTTCAGCACCGCTCATCGGCGATGTTTTATCCAGAATGTCTGGCAACACCGATTGTGCATAATTGTTTAACGATTTTCTAACCTACAAAGAAAAAAATTCTTTCTTTCTACTTTGTAATGTGATAAACTTCAAATTTACGTTCTATTTATTGTTCTTCATCTGGGACACAATATGCCGAGATTAAGAGACAATCAATGTCGGCATTTATTTGCGCTCGAACAAAAAAAAGTATATGTACAATCAAAAAAGACAATGCAGAGCAATGCCGCAATGAAGATACAAGTAACTTTGCAAGTAAATAGAAGATTCATAGTTATTTAGTAATAAATCTCGTGTGTGATTGTCAAACTTATATAATATTTTTATCTCTTTCCTTCAAAACCGTAACCGAAACGAAACCGAAACCCGAAGGAATGTTGAAGAATGAAACCGAGACACTTGACAAAACCGAAACCGGAACTTTGTATTGATACGGTTTCATTCCTTGCTTATAATTTATTGTTAAAAAAATTTCTCTCTACCGTGAAATTGGCAGAATGGATTTACTCGTATATAATATACATAGTAATTATGGTATTTACCAATTGTACATAAACTTACCGTTTCCGTGCATAATTTATCATTAACAAACAAATTTAATGAATCCAATTCCAGCATTATCCGGTATTCAACATCGTTAATTGCTGTTAACCATAGACGATACTGTTTAGTTTGCTCTTCGGTATATTGTACATGGGGCTTGCCATCAATGAAGAGAGAATATTCGTATTTGAAACCTGGTGCCGGATCCACACGTATTATACAACGTGTCTGCTCTATGTCAAATGTATCTTCGCCCACTAATTTAAACATCCAATCTCGTCGCAAAACTTCCTGTTCCCAAAGAAAGCAATGTTCTCATGAGCACATACGTACTACTGTGGGCAAAAAGTAGTAAGACTTTTTAATTTAAATTTCGCGCGGAAACCTATTCATCAAAATATTATTTTTTTAAGGTTGGTATGACTGTCGGTGACATCTGTGCCAAATGTCACATCAAAATAATAATTAGTGTTTAGTATACGCTTGTCTTTCTGAAGTACGAAAAGTGCATTCGGCGATTTTCACAATGAGTGAAATTATTCAACAAAGAAGTTCCTTTATTTTTTTTTGTGCGGAATCAAATTTCTGGTGCCGAAACGTTCAGAATGTTGCAAAAGGCCTTCGGTGATAATTGTATGACGCGAGCAAGTGTTTTTGATTGGTACAAATTGTTCAAAGATGGTCGAGAACGCGTTGACGACGAACCACGTCCAGGACGGCCATCAACATCAACTGATGATCAACACGTCAATAAAATCAAGGAATTGGTGCTCGAGAATCGACGATTAACAGTCAGAGACCTTACTGGCATCGTTGGAATATCGGAAGGATCAGTGAAAACCATTTTAAAACATCATTTGGGCCTAAGAAGAGTGTTTGCACGATTGGTTCCAAAATCACTGCATTGGTTTTACGACACCATTTTATCGTTCCGCAACCACCCTATTCGCCTGACTTAGGCGCTTCGTGGACACCGTTTTGAGTCAATTGAAGACATTAAAAATGAATCGCTAAGCGCATTGAAGGCTATTCCGGAAATTGACTTTAACAACTGTTTCGAGAATTGGGGGGATTACTTTGAAGGGGACGAATAGATTTGGAAGAATGAATAAAAAAATTTGAAATTATGAACAAAGTCTTACTACTTTTTGCCCCCAGTAGTATATGAAAGTAAGAAAATGTTTTATAAATGTTAAGGACTAAAAATATGTAGCGCGTGAATCGACTTAACATTTTTCTGACTATAAGGAATGCCTGTACAAATACTGATTGATATTTTGCTCGTGCTAGTGCATAAGTTTTGAGTTGTGAGTTAAAAAAAAATTATAAAACTTTTCAAAAATTTTCAGAAGTTAAAACATCCTGAAAACTAAAAAAAGCTTTTTTTTTATCACGTTAGTGTGATTTGATTTTAATGATTTTTCATGTAATACTTTACTTAAATATTAGCTGAATTTCGTTGTTTTTTTTTCATATCAATATTTCCTTTGATATTCCTTTGATTTTTTAAATGAGGCGCGGTTTGGAAATTGCAGACGTCAGACTGACGGATATTATTCTAGACGTTATTTTAATAAAGTTTAACAAATTTGATTTTAATTGATAAAAAATTTCTTTTAATAAGTATAACGTTTGGAAATATGTACGGAAGGTACCACGCTTACTTGCTCTACGAGTATTTAATCCATTTCAGAACTTAACATTTTTCTGACTACAAGGATATGCTATTGCATATAACTGTGAACATTCCGTATAAATAGAACGAGGTTAAGTTCGGAAATAGACAAAATCGGTCAAGTGGATGAACATTTTAATGGAAGGAAATTCTGAAAAGGAAAATCTGAAACAAAGTAAACCAAACTTCATGGGAATAGCCTCCAGAATACTGTCCTGGAGGCTATTCCCATGAAGTTTGGTTTACTTTGTTTCAGATTTTCCTTTTCAGAATTTCCTTCCATTAAAATGTTCATCCACTTGACCGATTTTGTCTATTTCCGAACTTAACCTCGTTCTATTTATACGGAATGTCTATACAAAGTTTGCTTGGGATTGATCGAGATATTTTGTACAGACGAACGGATATTACCAAATCGACTCCATTTTGCATTATAATCATATTGTCTTACCTACGTGGTCAAATTATTGCTACAAACATCTGTTACTCGATGAAAACTAATTCCCCCCTGAACACAAAGAAATTGTTATGTGGATGAAAAATTTGAAGTCGTTCGGTTTAGGTAGAACACTGTTGGTCCATCCTTTTTTGCCCCTCAATGGACTAATGTGTCACAACAGTTGCAGAAACACCCCAGCATCCAGAGTATCTAAGTAATTAAGTAGTGAATTTAGAGGTCGATCGGTCTGCTATGATAGGTTCTGAATGATAAATTAATGTACCGATAGAAATTTTTAATCAATACCTCATGCAAACAACAATTGTAAAGTTAAGTCCAGTCGAAATATTTTTGCATAAAATAAACATCTCTCAAACGTCAATCTTTATTTTCCAGTCCAAAATATACTCTAATCGATTTCGTAGTCACATACTTTTGTAGTTACATATTTAAGTACATATGTATTTTTTTCAAATCACTCTTTTCTTTTTCAATATTCCTCATACCCTGCCATTAACCCATATCATGCGTCTGCCAGTGGTCGTCCCATGTTCTAATTCGATACGATACATTTTGCCATTGATTGGTGCACACCATTTTGCAACAATGTTGTTTTTATTATAACGTTTCTCCTCGGGTATGTGATCAAGACTCATAATCGGTTTCGTCGATAGATAATCCAATCTTAATGTTGGCGAAAGAAATGACATCTGTGACTCTGTGGAAAAGTAATTGTATAAGTAAATTTTATAAACAAATATTGGGTACATATGTACGTAGATTAATTGTTTGGCATAGTAAAAACAGAAATACATTTTCACTGTGAAGTTTTTGCTTCTCACTTATGTAGGTGCAGTGATGACAGTTAAAGCTTGAAAACTTTAGCTTGCGAACTTTTGCATTTTTTGGTAATTGCCCTGGTTTTACCGTGAATTCTGTGCGGTTGAGGCATATGATGAATATAGCGCCTCACGGAAACAAGTTGTCGCTTAAATATGAACTCAAAATATTTCAGCTCAAGGTAGGCAGCTAGGTAGGTATGGTGGCTACTTCCTCACATAGGAAATTCAATTAGAGCAAGAGCGCCGTTTTGTTGCTACATCTTCATTTAGAAGTTGGGAATCTCGGTTTTGAAAGGGTTTATGGAATGGTTTTGGCAAAAGTCGGGAAGTGCTGGAGAAAATGCGAAAGAGTTTGTGTTTCTTCCAGGTCATTGCAACTTCTGCAGTCAAGGTTGGCCAAAGGGATGCTTAGTTTTGTCCATGAAAGTTGACCAAAAATGGTTAAAACTGGTTATTTCGATTTTAGAACGGATTAAACTACTTGCAGCATGCTAATACCAATCCAATATCGTAACTCTTGTACATTCTAACAGCATTTTCTTTTCCTTGTACATTTAATGTAGTGCCCCCCCCATTTCTGCTTCCATTGATAGAGTTATTTTTTCTGCTAATTTTGCCGTAGTTTGAATGAAAACTTAGGATAGAAGAAGGTTTAAGGCTTAAACTAAGCCAACCCTACCTGCAGTGTGTGTTGTGTGGGGTCTGGCCTCATGATCACCTATTACCCATTGTTTCGTCAGTGCTGTAGTCAGCCTGGCTAAGTTTGATTGGATGTGACCAAGTAGGTACCTGGTTCTACTGCTTTCAAATTTTTGGCCATATTTTTTTAGTTGCGCTGCATGTCAAATAAGTAAGGAACTGAGAGTGTATATGGAAACATTTTTCTTTAAATATCCAAAAAAATAAAAAGAGAGATTGATGTAGATGTAGAGATTTTCATATTCACTCTCATCGCATATCCACATATCACAAGCAGGCAGAAATAAAATCAATAGCATTTAAAGTAATTACTTGTATAGAAAAAGAAAGAATGAAAGTCAACGTATAATATTTGGACAAGTATGGTATTTCAAAGAAATATACCGTGAGAATGAAGACAACTAACTAACTTCATTAGCAATGCACTCAATTACACCAAGTTTCAAATGTCATTCATAAAACCTGTAGAATATTGAAATTTCGGAGCTTACACTAATTAATATTTACAAAGCAAACAAATTATAAGCAAACCTCAAAGGCGGGAAAATAAACAAAAATTATCTTTCTTCGTTGTTTTGCTATGTGGAAAAATTGCGTTAAACTTGAATTGAAAAATGATCGATTGAGTAACCGTGAAAATTTGATGTTATCTAGTTCACTTTCTTCCACTTGCCGACATTTAAACTGCTTTGCAGTAGCGCCAATAAAATACTAAAACACTTGCAAGCAACTGACATGTATAAAACGCCTTGTGGTATGCTAACATGACGGCAAACGACGAGAGTCGACGTGTGTAATCACCATGAAAAATGGGCGCCAAACTCAAACTCCGCCAAGCAGCAAATGCACTGGCGAGCGTATAAAAAATTCAAGCAAACAACACTAACGCATACATACATATAGAAGAAACAAGAAGCGCACAAACACACTTACATATACAAATACATATATACATATGTATGCATGTATGCATGTACACCACCCAGCGGAACCGATTGTCAGCAGCTCGCTTAAGGAGTAAAAGGTCAACACTTGTGGTTTCTGTTTTGTTTACGAGCTCTTACTCCGATCGTATTAATCGTCCCACCAGACAGGCTGTGCGCGTTTTACTTGATAAATTCAAGGAGATATATTCAATATTGAATGTTTCTGCGCCCGTGAGAGAACACATTGGTCGAAGTAGCGAAAATATCGCAGCTGCAAGTGCTTCATTTCAAAATGGAATTAGTCATCCCTCAGGAATTGTGAATCTCTCAGTCCACATTGTGGATAATTTTACGCAAAGATCTTGGTCTACACCATGACAAGATCAAATTAACACATGAACTGAAGTTTCGTGATCATTTAAAGCACCGAAACTTCCTCGATTGAGCTCTGCAAAAGCTTGAAGAAAATCCTGAATTTCATCGAAAAATCATATTTGGCTAATGAAGCTTATTTTTGGCTTAATGGCTACGTCAATAAGCTAAATATACGTTATTGGATAACAGCAAACCCACATGTGCTTCAAGCGACTACCATTGCATCCATAAAAAGTGACCGTGCGGTGTGGATTTCATGCCGGAGGTGTGATTGCACCGTATTTTTCGTCGATGAAAATGATGTTGTATATGAAAATGATTTTGCATACTAAACCTCGATAGTTTAGTGCGTAGAGCACTAGAATCTCATCCGTGATGTTTCGGGTTCGATTCCGGTTTTAGTCTGGTGGTTAATTCTCTTTCATAACCTTTTTACATTCTTACCGATATGAGATGAGGGAGAATTATAGAAAAGTATACAATATATAGTATAAAAGTTGGCAGGCAAATGGCAAAAGCACCAAATCATAACAAATTGCCACCTTACCGTTCGGAACCGGCGTTAAACTGTGTATAGGGCTGTTCCGACCTAAGGTTGTCAGCCACTCTAACCTAATCTACGGTCAACGGAATTCGTTATCGTGCCGTGTTGGAAGAATATTTTTGGCCAGAATTAGATGGACTTGATGGACATCACTTATATGTAGTTCCAAAAAGATAATGCCACATGCCACACAGCTGATCAAACAATTGATCTATTGAAGGGGAACTTCGGTGATTGTATAATCTCGAGAAATGCTCCGGTCCAATGGCCACCTCATGGCCGCTCATGCGATTTAACGACGTTGGATTTGATTTTCTGCGGTTTCATTAAGTCGTTAGTTTATGCTAAAAAACCAACAACGCTAGAGGAGCTCAGAAACAACATCGAACGCGAAATCGCCAACGTACCGGTCGATATGTGTAAAATAGAGATGGAAAATTGGCTCCAAAAAAATCGATCGCTGCATATGTGCTCGCGGTGGTCACATGAGTGATATTGAACTCCATACTCAAATATAACAAGTTTACTATATCTGGAATATTTTTCAGCTCGATATCTCAAATATTCTGTGTTTCATTTAAATACAAAACTGTTATGATCCTGTTGAAAAACCCCTAATTATCTAAAGAGTAAAGTAGAGTACTTAGAGTAGAGTAAAGTAGAGTAGAGTAGAGTTGAATAGAGTAGAGTAGAGTAGAGTAGAGTAGAGTAGAGTAGAGTACAGTAGGGTAGAGTAGAGTAGAGTACAGTAGAGTAGAGTAGAGTAGAGTAGAGTAGACTAGAGTAGAGTAGAGTAGAGTAGAGTAGAGTAGAGTAGAGTAGAGTAGAGTAGAGTAGAGTAGACTATACTAGAGTAGACTAGACTAGAGTAGAGTAGAGTAGAGTAGAGTAGAGTGAGGGGTCACTGCGAAAGGAGCGTAAACCGAGGTTTGTTTGTTTCCAATGGCATGCAATGTTAAAAACATAATGGTGTGACACACGTAAAGTAAGCGCCTACAGCTGATTTGTCAATACTCCGAAAGGCCTTTTAGAGTGCTTTTCTTCCCGTTGGGTAAGTTTACTTCCACCCGGATTGCAAGAACACATAAAAAACAAGTGACAATTTTGTTGTGTGGATAATATCACGAACAGTTGTGGAGGTATGTAAGTAATATTTATGATTTGTAGTGGGAGTTCATACAAACAATTGTTTCCTTCATTGGCAATTGCTGTTCTTACATATTATTGTTGTTGTTTATTTCATGGTTTCTTTTTTTGTTGAGGGTTTTGGGGAGTAGAAAACTTGAAGTTATAATCATTTTGCAAACGGCAAATGGCAGAAAGTTCAATATAACCGATTTATGTTTGTAGTTGTATTTTAAGCTGTAGATTTAATACTGTAGATATTACCAAATAAATATATCCTATTACATGGAAGGCCATAGATTTTCAGGGACGACGAGTTTCAGCGAATATTCAGGTGGACCTTTGCTGTATAATTGAATACACTTTTGGGTTTTAACTTACCTTCCAACATATTCCAGCCTCTAGTGTGGTTAGTGTGTAGAAACTGATTCTGAGTATTCGACGGTAACTGGGATCAGGCGCAATGAAAAAAATACAACGATATTGTATACATTTTCTAACGTGTGTAAGCATCCACATTTACGCATCGTTTTCTGTTTAATTAATTATATTACTTTACTTAGAGGCTGTTTACACTTGCGCAAGCATGAAAGATAATTCGAGGGAGATAGTTAGAAAAGTAAGGTAGTAAGAAAAAGACGCAAAACTTCTATATCATTCGTACTACTTTACCACTTTTCCAGCTGCCTCTCTACCGCACAGTCCTTTATGCTAGCGCCCGTGTTAACAGCCTCTATTATCAAGAGTTTAACTCTTTCTGATCAAATATTTAAATATATGAAATTATTAGGATCTTCATAATGGATTTGTATTCAAGTATTTGCGTGATCTGCATATATTATGTGGGGAGGAAAAAAATGCATACTTAAAACACGCAAAGGTCAATAAAATACTCGTAGAGTTACTGAACAATTGTTCAAAAAGTAATCCACTATCACTACATACCACATGCATATATCATGTAAGCATTATTGCTTTCATACAAACAATGACCACATGAAATTTGCCTTTGCCTGGCTAAAGTAATATTATTCACGGCACCATGAACAAGCCAGTAATTGCACCAACATGAGTAGAAACTCATAGTTAAGGCCGTGGTTATATTCGGAAATTGTTGTTGCACCGAACACGAAGAGAGAGCTTTTACTCACTCTCACATCGAATACGATATGCTCGATGTTTGTAACCCAGTAGGCAAATGTAATTCTTCTTCTCTTGTTAGGAATCTATTTCTGTGCACTCTGCCAAAGGGTTTCGAATTGGCCGTTTCTATTCACAAATTTTAGCATTAAATTCTTATGGATTGAGAGAAATTAAGGAAATACGCGTGTTGTGCCAACTTTGCATGAGTAAATTATTAGCCCTCAAAGAGCGGTGGAATGAATCTGGGTTTGCTATATTTAGGGAAAAGTTTTTAACGTGAAACATCAAATGCATTTCAACTTAAAAACTTATCTGGAAAAAGGATAACCTAAAAGGAGAATTCAGAACTTTTTTGAATGAACTATTTTTGGTGAAAAAATTAACAGCAAAACACTTAAAATATTTTTCGGATGGTCCAGAAGAGTAGATAAAACTTAAACGAAATCTAAAGTCACATTAAACTCGAGACTAAAATTCAGACCAAAACTCAGAATCGATAAATTCAAATATAAAATATGTACGAGTATGAGTAGGACAAGGGAAGGTTAGATGATTAGATTAGTAGTAGGATACACTAAGGCTACAACATCTCATTTTGATAACACATGGTTGGACCTACAATTTAACGACGGCTCCAAACGGCAATTCCAAAGATGGCAATTTGTTATCACTTGATAACATTGCCTGCGAAAAGTAATAAGTGGCGTCCTTGTACTTTTTCTTATGAGAATTAACCATCACTCCAAGAGGGGAATCAAAACGACAACTGCCTGAGTGAAAGTTGAGGATGTATACCACTGTGGGCAAAAAGTAGTAAGACTTTTTAATTTAAATTTCGCGCGGAAACCCATTCAACAAAATATTATTTTTTTAAGGTTGGTATGACGGTCGGTGACATCTGTGCCAAATGTCACATCAAAATAATCATTAGTGTTTAGTATACGCTTGTCTTTCTGAAATACAAAAATTGCATTCGGCGATTTTCACAATGAGTGAAATTATTCAACAAAGAAGTTCCTTTATTTTTTTTTGTGCGGAATCAAATTTCTGGTGCCGAAACGTTCAGAATGTTGCAAAAGGCCTTCGGTGATAATTGTATGACGCGAGCAAGTGTTTTTGATTGGTACAAATTGTTCAAAGATGGTCGAGAACGCGTTGACGACGAACCACGTCCAGGACGGCCATCAACATCAACTGATGATCAACACGTCAATAAAATCAAGGAATTGGTGCTCGACGGAATCGACAATTAACAGTCAGAGACCTTACTGGCATCGTTGCAATATCGGAAGGATCAGTGAAAACCATTTTAAAACATCATTTGGGCCTAAGAAGAGTGAATGCACGATTGGTTCATAAAATTACTGCATTGGTTTCACGAGACCATTTTGCCAAAAATTCGACTGATATCGTTCCGCAACCACCCTATTCGCCTGACTTAGCACCGTGTGACTTTTGGCTATTTTATAAACTCAAAAAACCGCTTCGTGGACACCGTTTTGAGTCAATTGAAGACATTAAACATGAATCGCTAAGCGCATTAAACATGAAGGCTATTCCGGAAATTGACTTTAACAACTGTTTCGAGAATTGGAAAAAAAAACGTTGGCACAAGTGTATTGGGGCCGGGGGGGATTACTTTGAAGGGGACGAAATAGATTTGGAAGAATGAATAATAAAATTTGAAATTATGAACAAAGTCTTACTAACTTTTGCCCACAGTAGTATGTATATACATATAATTTTTCATACGCTACTTTTGATAGAGGGCGCAGCCCATCATTTATGTGTAGACACACATATGTATGCATCCTCATTTCTTTCATACTCGATTGATTGAGGGCGCTGCCCAACATTTCCAATTTGGCAATTTACGCTGCGACGATTGTCTTTTACCTCCGGAGTAAATATAGAAAACGATTCTAAAGAAATAAACTTCAAAAAGCAATGCATTATTAGGCGTGAAGTCAGATCCATGGAGCCGGCGTTTGGTATATTAATTTGTTCTGAAAGTTCAATGATGGACTCAGCCATGATTAAGGGAATCCTAATACCAGGCTTGACTTTGAACTAATTTGAACTGGAATTGGAAAGGTTTGGTCGCTTTTCTACTGGGTTGTATGTGTGAATGTGTGTTCTGCGTCCGTAATTATACCAATAAACCGTACGTTTTGTTACTCCATTTGCATGCAAAAACTGTTTAAATTGTATGTACATACATACATATACCAACACAAATATGTACAATAGTATGTAGTATATAAGAATATTATATATTGGGAGGAAAAACGCCATTATTGAAGCACTTTATTGCTTCCATTTTCCATTTCCATTAAACACACATACACTTAGCCACATAAGTGAACATACGATTAATATTTTTCGATTTTCTAACATAATAACTAAAATTTAAAAGTTCTTTTCATGCAGTTGTCTTTAATTTATTATTTAAAGCTCGGGAAAAACAAACAAAACAATTCATTCAAAGTAAAACGATAAACAAAACAAACAAAAATTAAACAAAAGTGCACATACGATCTTAGAAAATAACTTAATAACAATTATTTAGTATTTTGTATGGCCTCCTTTGGCCTTAAACACCTCGAATAGACTAAGTTTCGAGTACTTAGTTTCTGGCGATATTTTTTTCAATTCATCAATTGTAACAGCCTTTAGATTCAATTTTGACGTTACACGCCTTTTTTTAATCTGTTTCTTCAAGTAATAAGTAATAAGTGCTCGATAACATTGAGATCAGGAGATTGTGGCGTTGTAAAGCAACCATTCCTTCACCAAGTTGAAGGAGGTGTGCTTCGGATGATTGTCTTGAAGTATGATCACAATTCAGTTTCAGTTTTTCGAGACTTGAGATGTACTACATAGGTGTCGTTAAGAATATCAATATACATACATTATTCCATTGATAAATCGTATGTTTCCATCAACACTTGCCGCCATACAACCATAAACCATCACTGACCCTCCACCATGCTTTTAAAGGTGGGAACAAGATTATTTCGTTGCAGCGAAGTAATTTTTTACAACCGACTTTTGTGTGACCATCGTTGGAGAAAACATTGAATTTACATTCATCGGTGAAAAAGACAGGTTCAGTGTCAAAGTTGGATCAGTTTGGTGAATGTTGTTGGTATTTTTCAGCATAGATAGTTAAGCCGCTTAGCAATATTTGCATCTCTTAGCAATGGCTTTTTCCTTGCTACTCTACAATGTACCTATAAATCAACTTCTTCGAACGGATTCGGGATGCACAATAACTCCATGATAATTTCCTATGACTTTCGTGATGTTAACGGCATTTTTCATAGGACAAACAATTGATTGTACGAAGAATTTGCATTTGCATCGTCAAGTCCAGCTTAGGCGGGCGCCCTGGGCAAGGCTTATTTTCATAGCTACCAGTCTCGTTCAAAGTTTTTAACTATCATTTGAAACGTCTCCGTCGCCTACGATAAATTGGTTATTTTTCCGATTTCTCGAAGGGATTTTCCTTCATTTTTTCTACGATTCTACGATTTTTCCTAGATTTGATGATGTCTCTTTTCTTTTTAAAAATATGCAACAAAATGTATGTATATAAAGGGTGATTTTATAAGAGCTTGGTTTTTGATAATTCAAAAAAAAAAATACACACAAATTTTACAAAAGTGAATGAAATTTTTATTTGTATCGATAAATCAATTCCTGCCATTTATTTTTTAAATATAATTTCACTTAAATGTTGCCCGAGGCTACGCTTCAAGTGGTCCAATCTGAAGGTTCAATTTTGGCTCACTTTTTCACACATTTCGGCCGGAATCTCACAAATGACGCTTTCAATGTTGGCTTCCAAAGCCAAGTAATCGTGTTTAGCTTGTCCCTATAGACAAGAGACGTAACATAGCCCGTAGCCCCACAAAAAAATAGTCTAGCGGGGACAAATCACACGATCTTTGTGGCCAATTGACTGCACCAAAACGTGGGATTAACTACTCACTAAATTCGCCTCTCAATTGATGCATGGTTTCGTGTGCAGTGTGGCATGTGGCACCGCCCTGTTGGAACCATCTATTGTCCGAGTCCAATTCTTACATTTTCGGCAACAAAAAAGCGTGTTATCATCGAACGGTACCTTTCTCCATTGCCCGTAACGTTGCGGCCTTTATCGTCTTTGAAGAAGTACAGCCCAATGATGCCGCCTGCCCATAAGCCGAACAGCACCAAACAATGCATTTTCCGGGATGCATTGGTAGCTGCTGAATTGCCTCTGGCTGGTCCTAATCTTCACTCCAAATACGGCAATTCTGCTTATTCACGTATTCATTGAGCAAAAAATTAGACTTGTCGCTGAAAACAATTTTGCGATACAAAACCGGATCCTCATCCAGCTTTTCTAACGCCCATTTACCGAAAATTCGACGTTGTGGTTGGTCGCCTGGCTTCAGTTTTTGCACCAGCTATATTTTGTATGACATTAATCCGAGAACTTTGCGTAAAATCTTCCAGGTGCTCGAAACCGAATAACACAAACCCAATTGCTGCGATCGGCGCCGGATGAACATATCGCGATCTTCTTCAACACTGGCGGATACAGTAGCAATCTGGTATTCTCTTCGGTACGCACTCTATGGATACGATTTGGTGGATTGATGTCCAATAAAGTGAAAATGGTTGCGAAATTTGGTCACAATGAGCTCAATAGCCCGCTCTGTGGGTCGATTATGACGACCATAAAATAGACGTAGCTTGCGAACACACATTTTTTACAGAGTACGAATTTTTATAGTAAATTTTAATAATTTGCAAACGTTGTTCAGGCGTAAGTCTATTCACGATGAAATGGCAAACCAAACTGATCATTTTCTACTTTGACACATGTCAAGAATCACGCGTGAACTGTCAGAAGTATAAACGTCAAAAACCAAGTAGCAAAAACATCACCCTTTATAAACAAGAAATATGGGATTCCTCGTTTTCATTTGCATTTGATATGATTTGCTAACCAGAATTTGGTTGTTTGTTGTTAGTGTAACAAAAGAAACAAAAAAAAAAAAAACTGTGTTCATAAAACTTTTAAATTTGAATTATTACGTTAGATAATCGAAAAGCTCTAATCGTATGTTCACTTATGTGGCTAAGTGTATAACATTGTGAGGCATGTACGAGTATACCATCGTTCGACTATGTAAGGTCAAATGTCAAAATTCTGACTTATTCAAACATGCATTGCATGCATTGCTGCCGTTGATGGTGTCTTGTTATATCTATAAGAAAACTCCTTACTTTCTCAGTTAATGGCAAGAAATATGTAGTAAATTATCAGCGATTTGAGTATATCATAAATCACTACATACATATTACAACGAAATGTTGGATAGTTTTATTATTATAATTTTTTTTTTTCAAATATATTTTCGTTTTAATTGTTATCTACGATATGTGGTGCATGCAACGAAATTGTATTCGACTAATGTATGCGCATTATTTGTCGTAGGCTCATTAGAGTGGATCGATTTGGTAACTAACCTCCGTTAAGATATCACGTTTCGAGAACAGGGAGTAGAGGTATAACCAAAAATGAACGCGGCAACAACATTGCAACAACATTTAAATACCATATATTCTTATGAAAACGAACATAATGGCTGCAACACTGCATCATTGTGTCAATGCGCCAATTGCCGCTGTCGTGGACATGTTATTATATCATTAACGCATTTATAAGTAATTATAGTTAAATATATATTGACATGCAGCAAGATGAAAAAAAAAATATGATCGAATTATCAACCGTGAAATTATAAGTATGCAATTTGCTTGTTTATGATATTTTCTTTTAAAATAAATACATTTAATGAAGTTTTCTATTAACTAAATATTATCGTTTTCTATCGGTATAAATTAATTGTGAAGATTAGAATAAAAGTCGTTTTGTCGTTACCGCGTTCATTTCGTTTCAGTCGTAGATTTATTTTAAATTTGCTTAAGGTAATTCAACTGGTACTTATAGACAATGGATGTTCTTCTTCTTTTAATGGCACAACAGCCCATGGAGGACCTAGGCCAAGATTTTCGCATCCTTTCATGTTGTGCGTTTTATATTTTTACAATTCAATTCATGATATTCTGTGCTGGTATTCCAAAAGAAATATTACAAATTTAAAAATGTTCTCTTGTCTTTTTTGTGTGTTTCGTGACAGTATCGTCGAAGGAAATAGTAAAGCTACTAGGAGTAGGTAGTAGGTATTAATTGGGAAAAATTTTTACAAAAGTTAATGGAAAAAATACGGAAATATTTACGCGCGCAAATATTTATTCTAGGTTTATTTTTTTGTTTTAGTAAAACTACATAGGATTCAAAATATATTCAAAAGACCTACAGTTTTATGTCGAATGCGAACGGCGAATGGAAAAGCTTTTCTGAAACAATTTTTACTCTTGTAGGTATGCGATTGCCTATCAAAAGGTAGTGCGTTTTAAAAAATGGGTTTTCCTATTTTTTTTAAATTTAGCTTGGCCGAGATTTAAAGCCCGGACACCTGCGCAGTAAATGATAAAATTTGCAGCAGACGCCATCTGGTTGTCATGATGCAATGACGATGTCGCAGCCCTAATGTTTGTACCTTAAATACAAGATGTTTGACATAATGAAATTTTGTGTACCATAGTTGTTTAGGCTTTCATTGTGATCTTAAAATTATTCTAGATAGGGCTGCAGAGTAAAAGTTAGTAGAAGATTTTGTAGAAATATTGTATAGGTATATAAGGGCTTTTTGAGCCAAGGCACATATTTTTAATGTTTTTGTATTACGTGGGCGCCATCTATATGGTACAGTCGACCTGACATATATAAACCTAATTTTAGACCTAATATTAGTAGCTACAAAAAATTATCATAACCCCTGTCCATACAGCAGGCTATTCAGCTCATTGTGACCAAATTTCGCACCAGTTTCACTTTATTGGACATCAATCCACCAAATCGTATCCATAGAATGTGTACCGAAGAAAATATTGCTGCTGTTAATACTTATATTTCTGCTTTGCACCAGGTACGAGTTATCCTCCCTTGTATTGGAGCGCCATCTATGGACCGACTGATTCTATATGTTATTATATCATATTAATGCCTGGCATTTCTGCGACACGGATCATACATATTCATGAAATTCTTTATTGTGATCTTAAAATTACGGGTATTGCTACGAGAGGTCCAGAGTAAACTTCAATAAAATATAGGAAAATTTAAATTTTCCTTGTACTGGATGGAGCGCAATCTATGAACCCATCGATTTTGTTGGCCATTTTTGTAGCAGGGTTTTTTAGACTGTGTGTCTTAGCTTGAGCTTTCACATGTATAGCATAAAATCATACTGGAGTAGGCTGCGAAGATTAAGTTAGAAAAATCTGAAAGAGTTGAGTTTTTTGCACCAGGCATATTTGGGTCCAAGAATTGATTTTTGGCTCTCTTTCTTTGATATTTAAAACTAAATTTTGTAATCATTTTATAAAACTAAAAATTCGGTAGGTTCCTTTTTTTAATTTTTAAATACTAAGAAAATATGTGAAATATCTTGTATTTACCTTCTCTTCTCAAAAAGCGATGTGAATATTCAAAAAGGACCACAAGAGTCCGCCATTGTTAAAATCCCTCTGTTGATCAAGTTTTCTCCGAGTATTTGAGCCACAAAGTTTGAGCCTTTTTTTGAAAGCAATTAACCGGAGATAATGTTAGTACTCGTAGTGTTTATAGTGGAAAATATGCCAATCCGGGTCCATAGAGAATTGCCGAGTTCATCCTCTCTTCAGGTCTAAACATTTAAAAATTTTGTTTAATAACAATCCTTCTTTCTCCCACCTATCAATCTTCCTTCTATTCCACACAATGCTCTGCATTCATAGGGGTACACCCTGAGTGTTGAATGTATCAATAAAAAAAAAAAAAAATAAATCAAGGGAGTTTTAACACCTTACTCTTGTTTCGTTTATGATTTTGTAAAATATAAATTCTTCCTCCAAAGGCAATGTTCCGTGGTGGTAAAAAGCTGCCTCAATTAATAATTGTCACAGTGACATAACAATTTCATTCTGAATATGAAAATGTAGGTGTGAATATGTATAAATTTCACATCGTTCCTGTTCCTCCTCGCAGTATCTGCTATCATCAAAACAACAACAATGTCATAGTAAACATTATTACTATCACTAATTGCAATGACAACAATAAAGGCGTGACATGCTCGTCTATTAAACCAACAAATTTCTAGTATATCATATGACAAAATTAATTTCAGCAGCTAAAGAAAAATATTGATTACCTAACAAACATTCAAGGCCTTAACACGCTTCTACCTAGCATGCCTGATTAGACATTGTGTGTTTGATGTAATGAATTTAATCGAGTGTAACATCATTGCCCCAACACTATGTACATTGGGTAGGATATTTTTGCCATATACCATAAATATATTTATGAAGGAATATAAAGGATTTTTCAATAAGGACATAACAATTTGGTACTTAAATAAATAAAATGCAGAATAACTGAGATTCATTGGTGAAATATTTTGACGTGGTGGGTTCCAAGCCCGACGCACAACCATTCATTCAAGGCCATGGAGAAACCTGCCGCACACATTAGTTAAGTCACTGACGGTTGTCAGATCGCTATCCACAAGACGCCACGAGGAGGCTGTGTGTCGACTTGAAACGTAGAAGCGTAAGGATCGACCATGGACGCACCTGCGACAGTCACGAACTTTACCTTGTGTCCTACGTCCCAGGCCCCCCAAAGAGACGTGTACATTGACCATCAATGATGAGAGGCTGTTAGGAGCGTTCGAGAGGAAGATACTCCGTAAGATCTACGGTCCAGTATGCGTGGACGACGTGTATCGAATAAGATGGAACGATGAGCTGTTTGAGCTGTACGCCGACACTGACATAGTCAAGCATATAAAACTCCAGCGGCTTTGCTGTGTCATGTTGAGCGAATGGAAGAAACCGTTCCGGCTAGAAGGGTGTATTATTCGAACCACGGTGGAGGAACACGCAGAAGGGGACGTCCTAATCTCCGTTGGAAAGACCAGGTGCAGGGCAACCTGACTGCACTTGGCCTTATCAACTGGCGCCAGCGCGCGCATAGCAGAGGCGAGCTTTGTAGAGGCGCCCAAGACCGATCATCGGTTGTAGTGCCATTTAAGTAAGTAAGTAAGTAGTAGAATAACTGAGATATGAGATATCGGGCTAAAATTTATTCCAGATGTAGTACACATACATATTAAGTATTCGCTCATATGACCATCGCGAACATGTTTGCAGCGATCGATTTTTTGAAGCCATTTTTCCAACACTGTCAACACACATATTGTTGGCAATTTCGAGTTCGTAATTTTTCTCGAACTCCTCTAACGTTGTTGACTTGTCGGCATAAACCAACGACTTAACATAACACTTAACTCTATCAAAATAAATCCACCGGCGTTAAATCGCAGGTTTGAGGAGACTATTTCTTGAGATTACACAATTACCGAACTTTTCTTTCAATAGATCAATTGTTTAACCAGCTGTGTGACATGTGGCACCATCTTTTTGGAACCACATATCACTGATGTCAAGTCCATCTAATTCTGGCCATCTTGTTGGAACCACATATCACTGATGTCAAGTCCATCTAATTCTGGCCAAAAATATTGTTCCAACATGACACTATAGCGAACTCCATTGGCCGTAAAATGGCGATCATTTTCATCGACAAAAAATACGGCCCAATCTTTAATCTGTTTTTCTTAAAAACGTTTTATTTTATATTTTCTCAAATTTTTTGTTTTTTCACTACCGCTTCAAAATTACCGTTTTTTTTTCTTGTTTTTCCCGTTCTTTTTCTCACCGGGTGTTTCACATATCTTAAATTTAAGCAAATAAAACTGGGACACGTGCCTCCCAGGGGACATGCATTTACCATATTACTTACTTACTTACTTAACTGGCTTACACCTATAGACATATACTTAGTAGACCATTACAAATCACATTTCCGCCATGAAATCCACACCACATGGTGAATTTTTGTGGATGCAATGGAATCTCTTGAAGCGCATGTGGTTTTATTGCTAACGTAAAATGTTTATTGGCAAAGCCATTAACCCAAAAATGAGCTTCATCGCTGAAGATGATTTTTTGATGATATTCAGGATTTTCTTCAAACTTAAAATTGCGATCACCGCCTCAGAACTTCGGTAGTAATTTTTAATAATTTCCAAACGTTGCTCGTTTGTGAAATATTCACCATAGTAAAAATGTAAACCTTGAATGATATTTTGATATTGCCAGATCAAAAAAAAAAAAAAAAAAATTTATTAATAATTATATTTAAGAGTGCGTTTGTATTTAAATACAAATTTATTATGCCTTTATTGAAAACCAATTTAAATACATATCGCCGGCGGGCTACCAGAATCGCTTTTAAGTTTATAGGGCAGGACTTGGTTTTAACCTCAAAAACTAATTCTCCCACTTTATGGAAGACTTATCTGTTAAATCAAGAATATTTAAATTTTTCCAAGTGGCGATTTAAATTTTAATCGATTTTTTGTTTCTTTCATAATGCAGCCAATAATTTTCCCGCATTCACTGCAATGTCAAATTTGATAACACACAAAAATCTATATTGTCATTTTGCCAATAATTTGAGATCTTGATAATGTTAGGATGGTAAAACAAACAACAAAAATATTTGTTGGCAATGTTGAGGTTGTCGAGTTACTATTTTAATATTGAAGGTAGGTACGTTTTCCCAGCGAACGTTGTATACGCACATAGAAATAAAACGATTGTAAGCTACTTGTACGCTTTGTGATAATTCTCAATCATTTCAAATAGGATGGAAAAATTGCATTTCTATCGGCCGCTGGGTTACGTTGTCCTGGATTTGTAGACATTTTTTTCACACAAATAAGTTTATGTACATATCGTTTTTCGTTTTTGGCATAAAGTAAATTTAGTTTAAATAGCATGACAATGAATTATTATGTATTTTCAAGTCAAGGATTGATTTATAATGTATGCATGTAAATATAAATTATGTATGTATATAAATATAAAACAGTACTCCGTAGAAAACTTATGAACACTTTAGTTTTGCTTTTATAGTATGCTAATATTTTTCTGCTTTCTCTCGCACGAGATGAGCTTAAACTTCTGGTAGAATGTGGATTGGGCGAACCTTGATTTGTGTATCTAGGCTATGCAAGTTTACAAAGCGGCTTCGATAGACCGTTATTGTCCTTATTCAACCAAGTATATGCTTTCTGAGTGATGGTTATCAAATCAACAGTGATTGCAATAGTATTTAAAGGATAATGCAATGCGAAAAGCTTGGCCTCCCATGGGCTGTTGTGCTACGATAACAAAAGAAAAAAAAAGGATAATTTTAGTGTTCATAATTTTTTTATGGAGTATTGTAATGTGTTTGTATGTATGATGTATTCATGTTTGGTTTGACTTATTGAAGTACAAACATGCATCGATTTTCTCTTCATTATATGGTAGCTCTCGCTGTTAAATAAAAATTCAAAGGTAAAGGTGATGGGTATTGAAGTCAATGCTGTTTTACAGTTTGGTCGATAGTTCATAACATCAAAAAAAAAGTAAATAAAAGAAAAACTACATGATGATTAGGTAGAATAAAACTCAGTATGGAAAACAGAAGTTCAATTGACTACTGGGTGAAGCTTTGTTACTTTTAAAGAAGGTATCTACTTTTCAATGGGAGATTAAGGGTACGGACACCATGGATGTGCCAGCGACATTGAGCCATCTGTCAACACTTAAATACCATGCATTCGTATGAAGGGGAACATAATGGCTGCGACACTGCATCATCGTCGCGTCGAATGAAATCTACTTCTATTTTTGCATTCGAAAAAAAAAAACGTGAAACTGAACAACATGACAACATTTGATGTGGACGCCATGTTGTTGTCATGGCCCCTGTGTTCGTACGTTAACTTAACTTATTTTTATTTTAGATTTTCAAAAACTAAATATCATGAAAGGTCCGCCCAGCTTGGCACATATTAGAACGTAAATTTTCATTTGAGATAAGGTATCGACTAAGTATAGGTACGGTGGTATTATTTGGATGGCAATGGGCATTTTGTGTTAAAAATTATTAGGTTGGGTTATACATTGTGATGCCTGATTAAGAGAAAACCCTCTCCATTGTTTCGTCAGCACCTCGTTTCGTTGAAGCCTTTGCGAGATTGAGTCTAGCAGTAAGTTCTACCTCCGCTAGTACGTCTAGTTCTTCAAAGAAGGCTGTATCCATATAAGATAGACAGTCGCCGAGTAGGTGTTTCCTCTTTTCACTGATCCTCATGACCATCCAAAATTGAAAGGACCGACGAATCTGGTGACCATTGGCCTGTGACAAAGTGCCCTGTGTGACAAAAATCCGGTGTTCTCTTCTAGGTAAGCCTAAGATAAAATCTTTCAAAATCGATGTTAAAAATGTTCGAAATCTTAAAATTTTAAAACAACTTTATCTGAGACATCAAAGTGCAATTATTAGATTTAGCTCGAAGGTTGCCAATGCCTTCCTCGGCTGGCCTTGCAGTACCCCCAATGATCAACACAAATTTTCAGTACATTTTCGATTGTATGGAGCTGTAGTTAACCGATAGCTGCACAAATTTCGCCTAATTTTTGAAGAATTACTTACACAGTCTTGCATGATAAATATACATTAATTTAAAGAACATTACAAAATTACATTATTTTTAAAATACATCCATTTTACAAACCCTTCTATCAAAAACTAAAATGAAACATATTGTATTTTGTTTTAGTTTTTTGTATGCTTAATATATTTTACTCATTGCTACTAAAATCTTAAATAATATAATATAATTGAGCTTAATATTCTACTTGGATCACAATTTATAAAAATTTTTTTTTTTGGTTTAAGAAAATGATAATTTTTCATACCTACGAACAACATACAAACATATTTAAAAAGATATTCAAATGGGGAATATTACAGAAGAATCTTAAATAGAATACAAACGTTCCATAGTTGATAAATCTTCGGATTATAAAATAGAAATTGCCATTTCTATCATACTGCTTTTCTTTTTTTATCATAGATTTTAATCAATTAGTAGATGAAACTTCGCAACTTTGAATAGTGCCTTGTAACGAGCTATTGGTGTATTGATCATATTTTATAGGTGTATTGATCATACGTTATAGGTTTTATTGAATCTCAATAAATACATATGATCTTTTATAATACGATAATTTGAAATAAATAATAAAAGTATCGCTTTTGAATTTAGTTTAGTTAATCGCTGGTGAAATAAGCGGAAATTCATGCAAGCGCTGTACATTATGGTATATACCTAGTACTATTACTTTCGTCTTTCCTGATCGATTTTTCAATTTGAATTATATACACATGTAAACGCTTCTTACTTTCTTTTGTCTATTCACCAACCATATGCTTTCACATTCATTTGGGCATTAATTGCTTTAACATATTTGCCATATTCTGCATATGTCGTGCATACACAAGTAATCAAACAACACTCGACGATGAATTACCCTGAAATTGCTGCCCAGACGATATACTCATTATTTCGTTATCATTAGCCGCATCATCGTTCATTTCATCAATTGCTCCTTCGTCATAATCTTCGACATCGTCATCATCATTATCACCAGCTGTTCCGTGTAATGTTGGTGTCTTTATACGATTACGTATAATAATGTCACGTTCAGCAGCTGTTGTTTGTAAATGCAGCGTATTTGGTGCGATTTCGATTGCGTCCAAATTACTGCGCCCTTGTAAGCCTAAAGTTAAATTAACTTTAGAATGTTGCCCAGCAGTTAGTTCGCTGCTAGGTGGAATTTTATTAATGTCATCATTATTTGTTAAGCCAGTACCAGTTGTAAACTGTGGTGGACGCAAACGTGCTGGATCGAGTAATGAATGCATTTTTGTTTGCTTTTTTGGGGTGCGTGCTGGTGAGGTTTTGCGTGAATTAGTAAAGGACTTCAATTGTTTGGCCCTAGTGGAGTGGAAAAAATATTATCAGAATTGTGATTTTATTGTCGCACTAGTGATGTGCATAACTTACGCATCAATTAATTTAAATAGTAAACGATGATAGGCTTCATATTCTTCACTGCCAAATTGATTGGGGTCGTGCCGGGCATGCTCGTACATGTCACAGAATTGATGTATCATACGTTGTCCCGCGCCATTGAGTATTGCTGATAATGTGGTTAGCAGAAAGGCGCGTAAACTATCGTAGGCATGCCGTGTGCTACCATCACCTTTGGCAATCTCATTTTCTATAAAATTTAATAAGTTTAATTACAAGATTTAACATCCTAAGTACACAGGGGAGGGAGTGTGTGTTCACTGTATACATAGTTCACTTTCAATTTAATCGAATTTTCAAAGTTCTTTCTTTTCTATTTGAAAGGAGGGAGCTGAAAGTGCAAACCTTGTTTATGTCTGCTCTGACGCCATAAAACCTACTCAGTTTTACTACTAAATTGAGGGCCAATCGATCCTTTGATGGTCTGGCTGTACGCACGACTTAATATCATACAAACCTAATATCTTGACATCGTCCACCGCCTGCATGCGATAATAGTACGGTGGCAACTGCTGGTCAGGTTGCAATATATATTTATCATCAGTCCATAATAATCTTGGTTCTTCTGATATTTTTTGTATACAATCCAAACGACGCTCTATTTCACGACGAAGTGTCTATAAAAATAGTAACATGTAAATCAATCAATATTATTTGTTTCAAGGTACAGCCACTATCAAGCTTTGGATTGTTTACCTTTTTAGCATCATTGCCCACTGGGACATGCGGCCCACGTCGACTTCTCAGCGTGAAACGCATTATCTGGCGTTTGGCAAATATGAATAACATCACAAAGGTCAATACTCCACCGCCAATAATGATGATAATCATAACGCCCGATAGTTGTTCCATTTTGCTGCTGATATTGTTATCGCCTCCTCTGTCTCGAAAGCCTAACACTCTTCCAAAGCCAAATGAATTTCTTTGAATGTTAATTTTGTTTACCCGAGTGATATCCATAAAAAGACAATTTTCTATTGTTCGGTATTTTGATTTGAAATTTGTATTATTTATTTTTTAACAAATTCCTATTAATTTTTCAGTATAAATTGATAATATGTGAGGGAGAGAGTTGCACTCAACTGTCAAAGTGTCCAGTTAGTTATTGTGAATGATTACTTTTAATTCAGATAAGATTTATAGACAGGGTTGCAATTGGTCCGTACAAACGAGCAAGTTACTACACTATTCTTACGCGTAAGTTTTTGCGTAAATTAATCACTAAATTTAATTATTATAACGTAATAAATAAAAAACAAAGTATTCAAATAAAAATAGATGCATTGTTCTACATTTACACAAGACGTATTTCCCTCAGAATTTTTGTGCATTCTCCTTTGAAATGCTGCCCAATCTCGAGATAATTTATTCCTCAACGATTTTTGGTGAAAAGCAAAATATACGCAAGGTAATTAAAAAATAACATGAAAATGGTTGGTTTTTTCTATTACATTACGTGTATTATTAATATCCATCTATGAAAATATTATTTCCTTATGTATTTTGTCAGTCTAAGCGTGACACTTTTTTCAGTTTTCATCCAGTTCAAAAGATATTTAACAAAATCTAATTTGCCGAAAAAATTTACACAAAAAATTTTGATTTCATGTGCTTTTAAGTTTTACTAAGCATATGTATTTTACGGGGAATTTCCTTCCAAATCCTCTTTCTCAGCTGTAGTTGCGAAAATGTAGCAAATTTTACCAAACAAAGAAGTCTTCGAAGAAGTTAAATAGCTCAGACTAATACAAACACTCCATGCCAATGATTTACCATTTTGAAAAGCTTATCTGAAAATCTGGTACATCAAATATTGAGTTGGGTCATGCATCATCGTTTTTCTTAGTTATTTCAGGCAAAGTTACTGAGATTTTCGAGTTTCTTTGGGGCTTCTTTTTATGTCAGGAATCATCATACAACGAGTTTTATTCAAACATGGAAAGTGTATGTACTTTTGTATTACAACGAGCTGATAAGATGATGCATGTCATTTGTTACTAGTTCATCCGATTCCAGAGATATGGCTTACAACTATACCAAATATTTCTGTGGCTCTTTGACAAATCAACCTCTTTCCATATACGAGCTTTCATCTTTTCTTTTCAATTTCACATGATTTTTCTGATTTTATCTCTTAAAAGCAGCAGTTCTCTTCTAATTTAGTGTATGACCAAAAAATCTTAAGTGATTAACAAACGTAAAAAAAATAATAAAATAAAAAAATGACCGAAACCGGCCCAAAGAATATTAAGTTTCGCGTTTAAACTTTCGATTACTCAGCTTCGTATACAAATCAAAAGTGTTAACATTTTTCGATTCAAATATTTTTTCTTAATATTTCTATTTTTTTGTTTGTTTTACACTAATGTTTTTTGAATAGTGTTACTGTATTTAGGTATTGTGCCTTTTGTTATTGCTATTGTTTTAATTTGACTACAATATATTTGAAAATTATTATTTTTGCCCTTCACTTTTTTATATTTTTCTATTGCGTTTTCTTCAATAGCTGCTGAAATGATTTGCGTTGTGTTACTTTAGTAAAAAAAAAAACTATATGCGCATTATAACAACACTCCAATAGCCGTGATCGTCTAGTGGTTAGGACCCTACGTTGTGGCCGTAGTAACCCAGGTTCGAATCCTGGTCACGGCAATGTTTCCAATCGAACATTGTTACGGCGGAGAAGTTTTTTTGATTGTTGTTTTAACCTATTATCTATTGTATTAATACAAGTTCATCTCTTCTTTGCTTAATATTTTACTCCAAAACGTGTAATTACAAATACTCGCATCATCAATGATATTAGATTTTATGTCACAATACTTACTTTTAGTGCTCCAGTGTGATTTAGACGTTAAGTGGTAATGGTTTTTGATTTTAAACTCTCTGGCAACTCTCAGTACCCGTAAGTACCGCTCTTAAAATTAAACGCCATTTTGAAAAAGGTTTACGCGGGTGTAGGTACAAAAAAGAATTTATCACCCGAAAAAGGAATGTTTTACTTTCGAAACAGCAATATTTTTACCAATATAGAATTTGTTTTTTTTCCTTTAAATGTCGCGTTTGTCGTGTTCTGAATACCAAAAAACTTATATTCTGAATTTGTGAAAAAATATCGAACTTAACCCTTTCATCATCTCTTGTACATTCGAAGCATTGATTTTCTTGGCTGATTTGGTCCATTTGTAACTCATTTTCCTTGTTAGACATGCCTCCAGTTTTTTTACGCTTTACCATAGCCCAACACCGCCCTCAACAGAACGTAACTCTGGGCAATTTGGTGCGTGACAGCATTCCTTTGAGACAACAGTTACTCTCTTATTATCGTACTATTTCATAACTTTTTTGGCATAGACGTGGCCAGATCAGACCAAAAGAATACTGGGACATTATGGTATCTTAAAAATTGTATGAGACACTTTTTCAAGCATTCTTCTATGTATAGATACTTCTTGATTTATGGTAACTCAGTGATAACAAAAGTTTCCCTTCTTTTTCCACAAGTGCATATTGCCTGCGAATTGAAACTTTAGTTTGTTTTTTGCTTTTGAACTTTTTACGGGCTTGCGCTCTACTAGCTTGGCCTGTGTAAAATTGCTGTCCAGGCAATTGCTGAAAGACGCCTTTCACGTAGGCTTCATCGTCCAGGCAATTACTGAAAGACACCTTTCACGTAGGTTTCATCATCCATGATGCAGCATTTGAATGTTGTAAGGAAATTTTCGTACAGCCTTCTGGCTCAAGTTCTGGCTTCAATTTCGTTTTCTTCGCTTCGATCTGGAACCTTTTGCACCTCATATGTATGTATGATTTAAAATTAACATTTGCTTTTGTTCATAACTTTTTGAAGTTCGATGTTTAGAAGCAGTATCGCGGACAGATGCATTTGGACTTCTCTTCAAGTGGACTTTAACTAAGCTAACAAGTTTTTTGGCCACTGCACCACATTTTCAGCCGGAACCTTTAACTCTCTCAACAGAAAGATTCTCTTTATACTTTTCAATGGTTCGTTTTACCGCTGCAATGCTGACACCCACTAGCTTTGTAACATTTTTGTTTGGGTCCATGACGGATTTTCATGTAAAATGTGGATAATATTTTTTCATCGCTCAAGCTCCGTGTCTGTCGCTCCTCATCACTTTTTGAAGGTTTCTACTTGTACTCGACATACATACCAAATACATATCTACCATATGTACATAAATTTCATACAGTGGCGAAAATCGTTATTATTTGCCTAACAAATAAAATTAAACTTTAAGCCAAGTAAGCTATTAATCAAATAATAGTAGTTTAGTTTAGTTTAGTTTAAACAGCTGCGTTAGCTTATTTGGAAACAATCAAATTTTAGTATGTCAGTTTTAAAAGCGATCTACGTCTGATGCCAGACCAGCGTAACTATGAAAACGTTAAGTTGTTTTTATATATTTTTATTAATATCTTTACTTTCGATCGAATTTCAATGTAATACAACGGCCGCTTCAATATCTTTAAAAGAGAATAAAAATGTTAATAATAACCAGCATCAGGATGAGCGACTGGAGCAGAAAGACGATGCTGTGGCACCAGATGAGAAACAAGAACAAGAAGATAAATTAGGAAAAGAAAATCAGCATCAAGTAAATCATATTAAAAACCATCAAGGAGAAGACAGAAAAGATGATGAATATGATGAGGTGGAAGAAGACAGGCATCAGCAGCACGAGCATCAATTGAATGAAGATCCACAGCAGCCTGAGAATAATGAAGAGGCACAAGTCGTACAGGAAGAGAATCAAGAGAACCAAAATCATCATGACACTAATGCAGAACATAACACGAATGAAAAGGAACAGCAACAGCAGAATTCAGAGGAGCAGGAAGAAGATCTGGATGAGGGCCAGCAAAAAAATACAACTGAAAAAGCTGAAACTTTACGGTTGCATGTAAAAAAAGTGTTGCGCTACGATCCATATATGCTAATGTTTGATAATGATATGAATCGTGGAAGAGCATTTGCGAAGGCGGAATGGCAGCGATTTTTATCTCAATATGAAATATCATATTCATGAATCATATTGCCTAATAAAGTGTTAAGCTTTCTGTGTGTGGAAAATTTCTGCATTGTTGTTTTTGCGTAGTGAAGTAATCTTAAAAACTTAACGAAAATGTATTATAAAGGGTGTATTTTCTAGAAGTGTGGTTTTCAATCTGGCAATCTTTTTGTTTTCAATCTTTTTAAGAGGCGGTCACTTGATTTATGCTCAGTTTGGTTAGCCATTTCATAATGAATAGACATACGCCTGAACAATGTTTGCAAATTATTGAAATTTATTACCAAAATTCATGCGCTGTGAACAAAGTGTTTCGCAAGCTACGTTCATTTAAAAATGAGGCTAATTTTACAGTTCCCAGGGGTGACCCTGTTGGGGTAAGCCATGCCCAAGTGCCAATTCGGTACAATTAAAAGATAGAATATGCATAGAATTGCTCTGCTATGAACTGTTAATGCTTCCTTTCTCAGGTTGTTTTCGAACGTTAATTGCAGGCTTGTGCGAAAAAATTCAAAGTGTTTTTTTATTTTTGTTGTAAGTATGTAGATATGTACTGTGGATATTTTAAGTTTAGTTTGTCTGCTTTAACAAGAGACTATTTTTCGTTTCTCGGTGAGGGAACTAATCCAAATTGCCCGTACTTCGAATTTTGACCTATTTAATTTTGGAAACTTTGAATCAGAATTGAACTTTCTACTTTTAAATAACATAGAACAATGTCAATGTTACATAAAATGTAGAATTACGCTAGTGAGAGAAAATATAGGAGTTTTTTAATTGTTTTTAATTTATAGCTTGATTCTATTTATATTTATTTTCAACATTACAATAACAAATGAAAATTAATTCTGCGATTACCTATTTCCATATTTCAAGTTAAATATGTTTTTTTGAGTTGTCTAAGAAAGATATATGCCTATTTACAATACCTACTATGTCCTAATGCCTAATTTCAAGTAATTGCGTAGGTTTGCCAGTTTTTGGCTACGCCATACCAGACCTCTGTATTCATTTTGCTTAGCAGAATCTTTTGTTATTATTTCTCTCCGTCTTATTTTTCTTAGATCACAGAATAGGGTCCTGGTATGCTGTACATTAGTTTTTTCCAATCAACTGCGCAATCTGTTTTCTATCATTCTTGGGTTACGTACCCCCATGAACATATTAAAAATGAGACAAACGAGTGCGATTTGTGAGCAAACTCATTTCTCATTGCTCGCAACAATTTTTCGTCTACACTCGACCGAAGCTTCATTTTAGTAATATGAGCCACAAAGCCAATGTTTTATTTAATTATACAACAATCACATGACTTCATTCACTTGCTTAGACAAACTTGACTCGTGTATTTCGTTTTTTCATATGCTGTACTAAGTAATAACAGAAAAAACAATGTTTTGAGTTAATGAATTAAAAGTTAGCTATTTCGTTAATAAACAAAATAAATAATCTAACTCGGATATTTTAAATCTTTAAATAAATGAATTAAGTATTAATGAAGTAAAGTAAACTAGTACCTAACACTAAATACTTAGTTCCATTCATATACAAATATAACACGCACAACATGAGTGGATGCGAAAAAGCTCGGCCTAGACCCTCCAAGGGCTGTTGTGCCATTAAAAGAAGAAACTAGCACTTTACTTTTCTATCTGACTCTCTTAAACAGTCTTTCATGTATGCGGCCGTGCAAACAGCTTCAAAGTCTATGAAAGTTCGTCCCCCATTTTGCATATCCACCTTAAGTAAGAAAAAATTTAACTGGAAGATAGATCAAGTGTGTACGTAAGTACAAGTTCACGGAGAAAAAAAAGATCTCGTTAACCACTGTTATATAATACAGAGATAACTATGTAAATTAACGAGTGTCCTTCAGAGTGTCAAATTAAAATTGCTAGCCTGCCACTCGCTCGTTTAGTCAAACTGTAAATAAAATATTCTTGTTTATGTTAAAGTTATATTTTTATTACCTCTTCCAAAATTTAAGTGATTCTTAACTTAAACCTTACTTAACTCTTAAGCTTAATTTTATATAAAGGATAACTACGCTGACGTGCCTTTCATAGCGGATGCGCGTGTGGATCATATTGCACATCGCGAGCGCGTTGCTTAACCCTAAGCTTAATTATACCTAAAATAATGCTGCGTTAACGGTTCTCTCGGTAGCAGCGATAGTTGCGCTGACGTGCCTTTCATAGCGGATGCGCGTGTGGATCATGTTGCACATCGCAGACGCGTTGTCAGCACAGTATGGCAGGTGAATGTGTGAATAGCTTAGGCGGCTGTGTTAACTTGTATACATACATTTTTCTATATAAATCTAGTATATATTTTTATTACCTATTGATTACAAACATTTCCCTTACATACTCTCGGGCTCTAACTAAACTTTGTTAATTATTAAACTAAAATGCTAGAGAATGCCGTTTCTTATGTTGCTTTTGTTGACCCTGTGTATTATCTTCACTCTTCGCTACGGCTTCCATATCCATACCTATATTATCAAAAAAATATGCTCCAAAAGAGCTGGAACGTTTCCAATGAATTTCGATGTTAAATATACTCGAGCGGGATGTTGCTTCCAAGTGTTTGCGATGCTGTTCGAAAACATTTACTGCGTTTCCTTTTGAGCTTTTGCTTGCCGTACTCTCTTCAGCACCCCAAGTAACACTGTTATAGCTGCTGCTGCTGCTTCTGCTTCTGCCGATGCTGCTATTAACGCTATATCCGTGTATGTCTCTGTTCGCATGCTGTTCTCGCTCCATAACACCACTACTCGTCGTACTATCATGATGTTCTAATTCCAATTGATGTTGATTTTCAGTTGCATCGTCATTTCTGTGTCGGCTTCTGGTCGTCGTTTTACGTTGTTGTTTTTGTTGTTGTTGTTGTTGTTGTTGTGAGCGTCGCCAGCAATTTCCAATTGCTGTTATGCCAAATATCTTAAAGCAAACATCAGATGCACCACGTAGGCAAATGAAAAATTCCGGAATAAATGATGGATTTATTACAGCGTACACGATTATATTTAAACTAAGCTGTAACGAGTTCAGAACAATGCATATAACTTCTAAACGTTCCATAATGTGAAAATTAACTTTGGAGACATCACCATTGAAGAGTAAATTTAATGCACTCTTGCGTGAAGTTAGATGCGCTGGCAACTCACCGACCATATACAGGGTGATTACTATCAATATAGTTATGGTAAGTTTCATTTGATGCTGTGTAGTAAGTAAAATTGAATATATAAGATTAATAGGATATTGTTAGAATATAGCAGGATATTGCATTGGGGGAAACGGGGGGAAAAAAGCAATAACAAAAAGCAATAACACTTTCAATATTTTGATAGTACTCGTCATTTGCAAGTGAAATTTCAGTTATTTTTTATTTGGTTCATGGCTTAATTTCTACGATTTAAATTGTCTACCTTTAAGGTATAACATCTTAAGTGGGTTTAAACGGTTTTGCGTTAGAAGTCTTAAGGACTTTATTTTACTTTACTTTTAATGGCACAACAGCCCATGCAGGGCCTAGGCCGAGCTTTTCGCATTCACTCATGTTTTGCGTGTTATATTTGTACATGAATGGAAAGGACCTACAGTTTAATGCCGAATCCGAGCGGCGAAGTGAAAAGCTTTTCATAGGGAATTTTTACTCTTGTAGGTTTGCCATTGCATGATTGTTTTTTTTGATTTTGCCTGTGCCGAGATTCGAACCCCGGTCACTCTGCTTAGCAGTCCAACGCATTACCACTACGCCACAACGACCACTACATTTGTAAAATTTTTAAAAAGATTTAAGGTCAGCTAAGTGCCATACTTAACCACTTATTTTAAAGTATTTTTAAATTTTTTTTTATAAAGTACTTTAGGTACATATTTCGCTTCAGAACCTGATAAATAAACAAAGAATCTGACGGGTACATAGAACCACTCTTATACAAAAAGGACATTACTATATATTTACCTTATAACGTTTTTGTGTAGTTTGTGAATTCTTCGAATTATTCGGACATTGTAGACTTTGAAATTTTTTACTTTGTTTGGTCCAGCGCCGAAAGGCAATTATAATTGCTGCATTGCCGAAGAGTAAAAATATAGCTGGCAATACTGTTAACAGTATAAATGAGAACCAATTGTGAATTTTGTAGTAGCTAAGGTTTAAAAAAGAAATTTAAATGATAAATGAAATATTTTCAACATAAATGTGCTGTTCAAATAAAAACTTGTCAAAAAACCTAACAAAATACAGTTCATAGTATGCAATAAGTGGTAAACTACAAAAATGGCATGGAATATATTGCATACTAGGTAAAATGAGCGGTCAGAGTTGAGTAATATTTGCAAGTCGAGCCACATTGTATTGAGAAAAAAGTGCAAATGTAAAGTCTATTTTAGACAATGGTTCGGAGTCGATGGAAATTTCTAATCCGCATAGTAGTAATCAAGTATCCGGGCGTAAGTTAAGCGTAAGTTTAGGAGACCCATTTTGAGAATTTGGTGGCCGCAGAAGTCAAGCAATGGCAGTAGGCGCGCTCAAAAGACGAAAATGGCGATAGATTGGCCATAATCTCCGTTAAAACATAAACAGTATTTTATTATAATGCCAAGCTCTACGCTGGAACCCTTAAGGCTCTCGCTGTCTTGGTTTTAGTAAACCTGCCGTAGAACTAATGGAACACAACTAGACTCTATCAAATATAATTGGAGTGGTATATGCCGTAAAGCACCAAACCGAGTCAGATTCAAATCAATGGTAGAGACTCTATGCTCCATGCAAATGAGATGAGGATTACTGTAAGTAAATAACATGAGCTATCTACATTTGCTATTTATTTTATAAAGGGTGTTTTTTTTTTTAAAAGTGTGGTTTTCAATCTGGCAATACTTTTTTCTAAGTTGGTCTTTTTGATAGCTGTCACTTGATTTATGCTCAGTTTGGTTTGCCATTTCATAATGAATAGACTTACGCCTGAACAACGTTTGCAAATCGTGCAAATTTATTACCAATATAATGGTTCAGTTCGCGCGACGCACACGCGCTGCGTCCAATATTCGGTCGACATAATCGTTCAGCAGAGTCGGTAATTCGAGCAACCATGGATCGGTTTCGCACGACGGTTACTCTAGTGGATAATGCACATCGTCAGAGACGCCTTACAGTGCGCACCGAAGACGCTATTGCTGCTGTGGAGCAGCGTATGGAAGAAGACCCGAATGAGCCCATCCTCCATCGCGCGCAACAATTGGAGCTGTGCCCATCCACTTTATGGAAGATTTTGCGGAAGGATCTTGGTTTGCAATATTACAAAATTCAACTCGTGCAAGAATTGAAGCCGAACGACAATCAAGCACGTCGCACGTTCGGTGAATGGGCCCAAAACGAGATGGCCACCGATCCCGATTTTCACAAGAAAATTTTGTTCAACGATGAAGCTCACTTTTGGGTACGTTAATAAGAAAAATTTAAGCTCACTTTGGGTACGTTAATAAGCAAAATTGTCGCATTTGGAGTGATCATTACAACCTCAAAATGTCAGTGTTTGGTGTGCTCTATAGGCAGAGGGAATCATTGGTCCATATTTCTTCAATGATGAAGCCGATCATAATGTTATAGTCAATGGGGAACGCTATAGAGCCATTATTAATGACTTCTTCGTGCCTGAATTGGAGGATGTTGATGTGGGCGACCTTTGGTTCCAACAAGACGGCGCTACCTGCCATACAGTCATGCAGCCAACGAAACAATACATTTATTGAAGGAAACTTTTGGTGAGCGCATTATCTCGCGTCGTGGGCCTGTGGCGTGGCCTCCGGCCTCCAAGATCGTGCGATTTAACACCGGTGGACTATTTTTGGTGGGGTTATGTGAAGTCGCTTGTCTACGCAGATAAGCCTGAAAGAATTGACAGATTGACGCCTTGGAAGAAAATATTCGGCGCGTTATTACTGACATACCAATGGGTCCCAATTGCTGCAAAAAGTGGTCGAACATTGGGCCTCTCGGCTGGAATTTATTCGAACCAGCCGCGGCAGCCACTTGCCCGTAATCGTGTTTAAAACATAATGGCAAATCCTTATCTTAGATCTTTATAATAAAGCTAAATTCTTGGCTATAACATTAAATTATATGCGTGTTATTTCTTCTTGAAAACCACACTTCTAAAAAAAACACCCTGTATATTACAGTGAGTTAAAGTATGTATGCGTCGTTATGAATAAATAGAGAAGGAAAATATAGACGGCAAGTGCAACTTAAAAAGTTTCAATACTTCTAAATAGTTTATAATCACAATATCTTTCCCTGTCTATGCCTTTCCCTTAGAAATTCAGCCCTTCAACTCAGTGTCTTTATCCCTCTCTTCTTGCGAACACACAATAAAAATATAGACATGCTGAAGAAGCATTGCAAAGGTAACGAAAAGTTTCTCATTTCCGCTTTTGACGAACATCAGCATTAAAAATGATATTGCAAAATTTAGCAGAATGCTTTTTTTCATTCATGGCTGTGCATTTTCTTTGTATCTTTCTCTGGGTGGGTGTATTGTTGTTACACGCTTCTGCAATGTTTGCACAATCTTCACCAACTACTTGCTATAAGTGTTTCCATTTTTCTTTTTTCCTTTGTACAGAGAAATTTCCGTTCTTTATGTGAAAACTTTTTCGATAAATATAATTTTTACAACGAACTCATAAGAAAAATACTTGTAGAAAGATCTTCGAACTTGCCAAAGTTTAGTTCGATATTATACAATATCAATATGAGTAGAGCTTCTAGCTTAAAACATATTTGGAATTGGAATAGCCAAACATTAATTAACCTAACCATTAACAAAAGAAGTTATATTTAACTTCATCATCATCTTGAAAGATAAGATATACTTAGATATCCTGATTGTTGCCTCAAAAAAGATAAAGTAAAATATTAAATTATCAATACACATATCATGCGTCTATGTAAATATTTAGTATATCTGTGTAATGTAATGTAATCCAATTCCACATTCTTCTTCTTCTTTTGATGGCACAACAGCCCATGGAGGGCCTAGACCAAGCTTTTCGCATCCACTCATATCGTGTGTGATATATTTGTACTTGAATGGAAGGGATCTACAGTTTAATGCCGTATCCGAGCGGCGAAGTGAAAAGCTTTTCATAGGCAATTTTTACTCTTGTAGCTTTGCCATTGCCTGCCAAGGAGTTGGTGCCTGCCGTGCAAAAAAATCGTCTTTTATACTTTTTGATTTTGCCTGTGTCGAGATTCGAAACCCGGACACTCTGCGGCACAGTCCAATGCACTACACATTCATATTTCGTTATTAACTTACTGCGAATAGTAAAATTTCGTTGTTTGAAACGTGCCATCCTTATTCACCACGAATATAAAAAAATATGGAACATTTACAGCAATCGATATCAGCAATATTCCGATAATCATGCGACGTGCCACCTTGCGACGACAAAATCTAGGTGTTCCGCCACCATTCGAAATACCATTTCGTAAATATATTAAACGATCTAAGCTAACACAAGCGAGTATTAAATTAGCGGCGCCAGTCGTTGTGCCAAATAGCGGTGTCTGCCATTGAAAGTCATAAGTGAGCCAGAAGGTGCTGTTGTACAAAATACTACGCGAGAGGGCAGTCAACGTGATGAGCAGACACGATACGCAATCCAACCACGAGAGGGCAGCTAGGTATGTGAAGGCGGACGGTGTCATTTTGGGACGCATAAAAACGATGGCATTAATGAAGTTGGCACATAAACCGAAATTGGCCAATACGGGCACAATGAACGAGTAAACAATGAAAAGCACCGCCGTAGGCTCGTTACGTTTCCAAACGCAATTTTCCGGTTGAATAAAGTGTTCAGCGGTTGCGTATTCATCTGAATTTAATGTGGCAGTGAAACCTTCAATGCATTGCATACTTTTAGGTGATACGGTATTTGCAAAAATATATTATATATGTATATATGTATTTTCACCGTTTATTAAATTTTATTTTGCACACTCTATTCGATGTCAGTCAATCAACTATTAAGCGATTTGTGCTGCTCTCCACTCATCAGTCAATTCATGATGTGAATTAAGTATTAGATATTGAAATGATGAATAGATAGTGAAGTGTTGTAACAAGATAAGATTAATATGGTGTTGTGCGCCAACCGATATGCTAATTTAAATAGTATGTACTGTATGTATTGTTGATTAGTATTCCGTATAGTCGCTATTTGTTGCATGTACATCGAGGCATACACTACATATACACTACTTTCTCTCTTTTTATACAAGAGTATTTAAATCAGAGATAGGCAAAGAGAGTAGAGAGCTTCTCTCTTTCAATATATTGCATATGGAAATCCAATAATGGGATGCTCAAAGACCGTTATGCAGTGTGCTAGGGATTGCACTACTACTGCGCTCTCGGGCGCGAGAGCGTTTTAGTCTTCACATGTATCCGGCTCATTTCAGTAGGGGGAAAAAAGAGTTCAGCTGATCAGCTGTGCATGTGTGGGTAGCCACCATTGATTTAAATTATTGTTTAGTCATAGGAGGTGTGACTCAATTACAATATTTCATTGGAATGGAGTGTTAGAGTGTTAAATTAATTAATTAATTAATTTGACCCACTCTCATATTTTGTCCTTGTGTATTTTCTCTTTTACTTTGTTTTTATCGATATTTCTTGTCAAAATTTACGATTTTAGATAAAGTTGATTTGCATAAATATTTAGTTATCATGTTTGTATGTAAGTATGTAAGTATGTAGTCTAATTCAACTATAATTCTGTTTGTGATGTAAACAGTTAATGAAAATATATACATACTCACATGAATTGAAGGATTGCAATCAGTCGGGCAGAGTGTGGATATTGCAATCAGTCGGGCAGAGTGTGGATCATAAATGATATTGAAAAATGCAAAGCTGCACTAAACAATGCTCTACATGGTAAAGCGTTAAAATGGAGCTGATTTTGAAAATCACTTAAAAATCTAATTTCTGCTTTGGAACATCTGGCAAATAAGAATCTGATTTTCAATGGAAAACTAGAATAAGAAAATTGTATTTAATTTTTTTTTTAATTTCCATTTCGTTCTTTTTGATTCTTTTTGGTCGAAGATATAGAATCTTTTAAAAATCTAGTTATGGGCTTTGGATTTTCCATGTGAACGTAGTAAGAGTTCAAGTCTAATGGGCTGGAAAAATGTTGCCATCAGATTTGTTTTTTGCATACCAAAATCCGTTTGTGCCTTCTTTAGATTAGATTTGATGTTGGGCTTGAAGGCCGTAGGACCATTGTACTTTACCCAGATATCGATAGGAGAAGGGTTTAGCTGGTACGTGTACGGCAACGAGGTCATATACACTGTACTATATATACACCTACAGTTTAAAGCCGGTTCCAAATGACGGGGTGGCAATTTGTTGTCATTTGGTCTTTTTGCCATTGCCTACCAAGAGGTGCACTTGTACACTTTCTTATATGTAATTCTTATTCATTTCATATCGCTAAAAATATAAGAAGTTTATGAGAAATAACCACCAGAACCATCACTCACGTAGACTCAGCAAGATTGGATTGTCTGACAGTTTGGAATTCAAGCTCCTATCGGTTGTTCAATAGAGTTTTAAGATCGCAATACAAGTGCCTTCTTAAATCAATCAATCAAAGAAACCATCAGACCAAGAGGGTGATTGACCCTCAACCTCTCGGGTGAAAGTTTATTGCTTCACCCTCTAGACTATCGAGGTCGTCTCGTGCATTTTTTACTTCACGTAATGTTAGTCTACCTCTGAGGTGAAATGTGCTAAATAATACGAAACCATAAAACATTAAATATATTTATTTACAGTCGATGGGAAGCGATATCGGTGGATGTTGGCTCTTCACATCTGCCCAAAAGTCATCTCTTGGAGGGATGATAGGCTATCTCTTAACTGACCAGCTCTTAACTGACCACTTGACTAAAGAATACTAAATAGAAAAGCTGAATCAATGAATCGATTTTCTTTCATTGTGGATCTTAAACGTTATAAAGTTACAGAAAATTTGTGTTATGGGATTATACACGACCGTAGAATTAGCATTTTGGCATCAGTGGAATCGGCTTGTGGCGCATTTTGAAGGAAGATTTGCATTTGTTTCCATATAAAGTGCAATTGACTCAAAGAATATTGCTGACAGGCAGTCCACGTCGCTTGGAATACGGCCAAACAGTCGCTTGAATGGTTGGCACTGAACCTGATTTGTTGAAGGAAATTTTAATGGCGGAGCAGGCCCATTTCACACTCTTTGTCGTGTTTAACAAGTAAAATTGACGCATTTGTGGAACGGAGAATCCACACGTGACCAAAAAGTAATTGCTTGGGCCGTCGTTTGCCCAAAACCATCATTGGGGTTATTTTTCTTCAGAAAAGGCGAAACAGTCGATGGGAATCGATATCGATGGATGTTGGTTGGCTCATTATTTGTGCCCGCAAATGTGTGAAAAATGTCTGGACGGTTACTGGTTTCAACAAGACGCGGTACGCCAGGCCACACTTCAAATCAAACAATTCAGTTTCTGCAACGAAAACTCCCTTGACGTGTGGTGTCAAAAAATGGCCACGCGGATCTCAAGATTTCACCACTCTGGACTTCTTTTTGTGTGGTTATTTGAAAAGCAAAGTGTACGCCAGCAAGCCTCAGATCATTGACGAGCTCAAGGCAAACATTCGTGCCGCACATCATCGCTATGCCGCCCGAGATGCTCGAAAAAGTGATGGAAAATGCAGCAAAAAGGGCACATTTTGCTTTGGTCAATAACAGCGGCCACTTGATTGATGTTGTATTCAAAAACTAGTCCAAGCAGTAAATTGTGAAGGACCAAATGAAATAAAGAAAAGTAAAATGTATGTATGTATTGTTTTTAATGTTAAAATGAACCAGTGCTAATCTATGGCTTACGCTGATTATTTTCCCCTGGACCTACCCTATAGCTAGCTAGGGTCTAGTGATGAAAAATGCACGTGCTTTTTGAAGAGTTCAATCGTTTTTATTATTTGATTATTACTTTTGTGTATACATTTTCTTTGTATGTGTGTTTGTATGTATGTACATAGTATGTATGTATGATAGGCATGTAAAATGTGGTACTTATGCTTCACATGAAAATGAATGCTTCAAGTTTATGCATGCGTGGGTGCATTATAAATTTGATATATGGTATTCATTGAAAATGAGTATTAATACAATTATTTTGTTTGTAACATTTTTGTGTTTTTGTTTAATTAGTGAGCACAATTTTTAGTATTCAATCTATTTCAGAAGTATGTGTTTGTATGTGTGTATGTAATTTAGTTTTAATATTTTTATTCATTAGTTTAAATTTTTCCATTTTATTACATTTTTTGTTTCCACTATTTTCTTTTCCGATTTTATTTTGAAATTTTCGTTTACATAGTGTCTGCGAATACATCGATAAATTTTGTTATTGATATAAGTTTATCCTGTTTCTTTTAAATCTATAAAGTAATAACATGAAAATGTTTAAAAAAAAATTCGAAATTTTGGTTTTACCGAAAATTTATTAGGTAATAAAATAAAAATAATTTAGCTTTTGTTTAACTAAGTAAATAAATATTAGAAATTTTCTAAGCTAATAAATAGATGAATGTATATACAAGGTGAGGCAAAAGTAATGTCATAATGTGAATTGCCATTTGGTTAGAAATGAAAAACAAAATGGGCTCTGTTTACACGGAGAATATATTTTAACAGTTAAATACTATGACATTAAGTTGAAAAATTGATATCGGCCAAAAGACCACCTCCTGAGTTGATGCACATTTTTGAGCTCATTTTACGGTATTTGAAATTGTTGATTTCTTCTTCAATGTTGACTAACAAGACTTGCAAGGTTTTTGTTTTGTTCTGTTAAACGCGAGATTTCGAGAAGCCCCAAAGAAGAAGTCGGGCAGTTAAAATCGCCAAATCGTGAGATCACACGGTGCGGAAATTGGTGCTTCCAATTGTTTTCCAACTAAAATTGATATCGGTCAAAAGATCATCTCCTGAGTTGATGCACATTTTTGAGTTCATTTTACGGCATTTTAAATTGTTGATTTCTTCTTCAATGTTGACTAACAAGACTTGCAAGGTTTTTGTTTTGTTCTGTTAAACGCGAGATTTCGAGAAGCCCCAAAGAAGAAGTCGGGCAGTTAAAATCGCCTAATCGTGAGATCACACGGTGCGGAAATTGGTGTTTCCATCGTTGCCCGAACTGTGTAACGCTCCATTGCTTGTTGCGAACAAATTCTCTAAATAAAGGTCAAAGCACAATGACATTTGATGCCATTTTCAAAAAATTCCATGGCGCCCATTCGCATTATGACACTACTTTTGCCACACCTTGTATGTATTTACAATAGTACATTTATGCTTCTTACTTTATGCAATAGTAAATATTTAAAAATAGTTTTTGTTTTTCTTGTTGTTTGTAATAAGAAAACATTTTTATCTAATTTTTAATAATAATCAAACAAATAAATAACATCATTAGTTTTAATATTTTTATTTTTGTTTTGTAATAAATTTTGGATTTCTTTTTCATTTTTTTTCAGTTTTTTGTTTGAAGTATGTTATACTTTAGTGTTTGTTATTTTTGTTTAATTTTAAATATTAAATATTAAATATGTTGATAAAGTAACAAACACGAGTACATAAATATTAGATAAGTATATTTTATTTTGTAATTTTTATCCTTTTTTTTTTTTTGTATTTTCAATGAAAATTAGAACTATTTTTGTTGTTGAGTACTTTCTGAATTGAACTTTTGGTACCCTTTGGAAGGAAAACACAAAATTATATATGTACATTTAAGTTTCTTAGTTAAAAACTCTTCTTTTCAAGGGCATTATTATTTGCAAAAAATTTTAATGTATTATAATTTTTTTTATTTTATAGTAATTTTGGAATTTTTTTATAATAAATTGAGTAAATGCTTCAATTTCAGTGAAATTTTTAATAGTAAATTTTTAATAATTAGGTACTAATGATTTTTTGATTTGGTTTTTTTTTTTTTTGAAAGTTTTTTATTTTTAAAATTTATATGTTTAATTATAAGTTTCATCATAGCTTTGCTACAGCCTATACGAGAGTAATAAAATAGAGTTTACCTAATTCTAATGTCTATATTTTTAGATATACTTTATATTTACTTGGTATATATCTTTTGGTCTATCAAGTTGGTGTACGATTAATAGTGGTTTTTTTTTTAATTATATTTAATATAAATTATATTTATTATGTATGCATGTTGTTATAAATAAGATTTTTTTTTTTTTTTTTTGTGTGACCGTGAAAATGTGGAAATGCTGTTTTTTTTTACTTGCTTTTGCTGTGGTTATTCAGTTACCTGCCTGCAACAAGTGTTTTCAGATTTACGTTTTATAAGGTTCAATTCTTAGATGAGTGAGTTAAGCCGTACGACTACTTCCATGAACTCCTGGGATTTTTAGATACCTTTTAAATTTGATTAAGTATCAATTGATTTCCACACATCAGTTACATTGTCTTACTACACTGAAAATACACTGGCGGCGACGAAAACCGCACCACAGGCAACACTTTTTTAATATGTAATAATTGGGGTAATTTACTTATTTTTTCTTGCTTCGATAAAGGAGATTTCCCGGTTTAAATTATTCCAAATGTGTTGACAACAGAAATTCGTTATTCTAGTGCATTTGTTGAACGCAGAAGGGTTTTTTGTGAAATAAGTGCAGTAATGAGTGCAAACTATAAGCAGCTGACACATGACCAAAAAAAAGTCGCTGTACTTACATTTGTGGAACAAGGTCTTTTCTACCGGGAAATTTCTGAAAAATTGGGTTGCTCACAGTCCACAATTGTCCTTACTTTTCTTTTATTGGCACAAAAGCCCATGCAGGGCCTAGGCCGAGCTTTTCGCTTTTCGCATCCACTCATGTTGTGCGTGTTGTATTTGTAAATGAATGGAAGGGGCCTACAGTTTAATGCCGAATCCGAACGGCGAAGTGAAAAGTTTTTCATAGCAATTTTTACTCTTGTCTGCCGTTTAGAAAAATTATTTTATTCCTTTTATTATTTTTTTGATTTTTCCTGTGCGGAGATTCGTACCCCGGACAATCTGCGTAGCAGTCCAACGCATTACCACTACGCCACACCGAACACAATTGTCCGTTAAAAAAAAGAATACTATCTAGTCCCTGGAGGAGAAAAAAGTATCTGGTCCTAAACGTGCAACCAGTAACAGAATCGATAGCCTTACAAAAAATATTAGCACAAAGGATCGATTTAAAAGTGCAGTAACTAACTATTCGGGCGGAGTTAGAAAGCGATCATTGCGTAAATATTAAGTAGTGTTGAAACTGTACGCAGGAGACTGCGAGAAGCTGGCTTATATGGAAGGTGTCCTGCAAAAAAGCCATTGTTGACTAAAAAAAATGAGAAAAGCACGTCTAGCTCGGCCTAAAAACTATAAAAACTGGACACTGGAGCAGTGGAGCAGTGTCGCAATGTCATCTGGTCTAATGAAAGCAAATTTAACCTGCTATGCGCCGATAATATGCCGTACGTGCGCTGTTCCAATTGTGAACGTTATAAAGTAAACTGTATTGTAAAAACAGTGAAATTCCCACAGAGCCAGATGATTTGGGAATGCTTTTCCTACTACTCACGTGGTCTTTTGTACTTTGTAGAAGGAACTATGAATGCTGGAAAATATGAGCAAGTCATAAAGGGAAACTTAGTACCCGCTCTTAAAGAGCATTTATCCTGCAGTATGAACGCAATTTTCCAGGACGATTCTGCGTCTTGCCACCGTGCAAAATCGGTAAATTTTGCATGCTATCTCTTGTTTGATTCTTACAGAATGTACTTAAAATTAAAAACAGAACATTTAAAAATAAAATCCTTTTTTTACAGCTTGCAAAAATATTCACGGACATCGGACATTCACGCCTGCCTTGGCCGGGAAACTCGCGCCCGATTTGAATGCTATCGAGCACTTATGGCTTATTATGAAGCGCAAAGTTGCTGACCAGAAGCCCGAAAATAAAAAATTTTTATTTTAGCATTAAATAAAGTTTGGTATGAAGTTATCACCAAAAATAACTTACAAATTTTGGTCGATTCGATGCCGTCAAGGATTAATGGCTGTAATATGGGCTAAAGGAGGAGTAACATCCTAAATTACATTTTCTTAATTTATGTTTTCTTGTATTTAAGTTTTTGTCAAAGATAATACGTTTTTGAGCTCCATTAATATTTTTCCGTTCTCTCTCACTTTGCATAATTTTAAAATCATAATAATATTTAAAAAACAAATGAATATTCCCCAACATAAAAATCATTATTTTCGTATTTTCATGTTATTTTCAGAACGGTACGGTTTTTGTGACCGCCAGTGAGTCATTGACTTTTTTTTCTTTCTCTTTTGAATTTCATTCTTATATTCCTTTAATCTTAATGTAAGTAAGTAGTAGGTGAGAGCAATATCCATTGCTACTGGCCCCGAAAGATTGCCTCATACCCGTGGTTACTTTCGGAAGAAAATATGAAGTTAGCTTCCCGAAGCGTGAACAATGGAGCAATCCAGAGGTCGTGCTGGAGAATCTGACGAATATCTTCTTCACTGACGTATCCAAGACCAGTGAAGGTACTGGAGCTGGATGGCACGAAGGTGTCAACTGCTACTATTCCATGGGTAGGTTGGCAACAGTCTTTCAGACAGAGGTTTTCGCCATCTTTAAACTAACGAAATGGATAATTGCAAGAAAATGGCGCGGGAAACGTATAGGTGTCTGTAGTGACAGTCAGGCTGCGCTGCACTTAAGGCTGTGGAGAACGCGAGAATTACTTCAAAGATTGTAAGAGGAAACTTAGATCAGTCGCAAGACTGAATCAGCTCCATCTTATCTGGGTTTCTGGGCACTGTGGAGTTCCTGGGAATGAGAAAGCCGACGATTTGGCCAACTGGGGATCAAAGGACATGCCTTTGGGACCAGAGCCAATAGCCAGAACCAGTTTGGCAGGTGCCATGCATTGGGTAAAATCTTATGCTAATGATTTACATAAGAGACGCTGGTCCAATCTGGACATCAGTAAAACGGCTAAGTGTTTGGTGATTTGTTCAAACAGGAAGGCCCCACCATCTGGGAAGGAAGGACCTGCGCCAGATGGTGGGACTCATCACAGGGCATAATTCATGGGGCCAACAAATGACCACCAACGGCATCACTGAGGACCCGACCTGCACATTTTGTCTGGAGGAGGTGAACAGCACAGAGCATTTTCTCTGCACATGTCCCGCCTTTGCCAGAACGAGATGGCGCATTTTGGGTTTCGATGTCACAGGAATGGACAAAGTTCACTCCTTCCCCTTCTGCGATCTTCTGAGATTTGTGAGAGAATCCGGAAAATTTACGGAAGAGAACGTAGTCCCCCTATAACTTACTTTACTTTACATTTAATGGCACAACAGCCCATGGAGGGCCTAGGCCGAGCTTTTCCCCCCTATAACCCCTTTTTCAAAGTTTTCTCTCTTTTTCTCTAACGACTTACTTGCTGTCACCCCTTCTTCTTTTCCTAAGCCTTAAGTACAATGGGCTACATAGCCGGAGTGCTTGAGGAACTGGTCTGCACTCGTAGGTCAGGTTCTCGGCCTTCTTCACATCCATCCATCTCATCCAAGTAGTAGGCTTTAAAAAGTATGCAGTGTCATTCTTTTGAAAATCGGTCAACATAAACTTGTTCATCCTTTCTATTAGATTAGATTGTCATGAAAAATGTTTTGGTTTTTAAATTTTATTTATATAACTAATAAAAAAATAATTTCTTTTTCAAAATATTTTTATGTTTTGTGTCATATATAATTTGTTTATTTCTATTTTTTTTTGTTTGTTTCTATTACAACATCTAGATTCAATTGTTAAATAAATTTTAAGTTTATATTTTGCCTCTATGCTTAGTATCGTTTTTAGTATCGTTTTAAAGGAAACAAGCTCAAATTGGAGTGAAGGAAATTTCAGAAACACTTTCACAAATTATGTAAATTCGAAATTCATTTAAAATTTCAATTATTTCATTCCTTATTTCCAGAAGATTTAATTTGATATTTAAACTGAAATTAAGTAGAACATAAACAAGTTCATGAGCTGACCTCACCTACTTAGAACAAACCTAAGTCTAGTTTCGTTTCTAACCTTCCTAAAATGCTTTTAAAATGTTCACCATCTACTTATCACAAGATTAAAGAAAGGAATAATATGATACTCATACCACAGGCCCACGACGCGAGATAATGCGCTCAGCAAAAGTTTCCTTCAATAAATTGATTGTTTCGTTGGCTGTATGGCTGTATGGCATGTAGCGCCGTCTTGTTGGAACCAAAGGTCGGCCACATCAACATCCCCCAATTCACAATTCAGGCACGAAAATGTCATTAATCATGCCTCTATAGCGTTTCCCATTGACGGTGACATTATGACCGGCTTCATCTTTGAAGAAATATGGACCAATGATTCCTTCTGCCCATAGATCACACCAAACCCAAACAGTGACTTTTTGAGGATGTAACAGCTTGTGGATTATGATCACTCCAAATGCGACAATTTTGCTTATTAACGTACCCATTCAACCAAAAGTGAGCTTCAGCGCTGAACAAGATTTTCTTGTGAAAATCGGGATCGGTGGCCATCTCGTTTTGGTAATAAATTTGCACGATTAGCAAACGTTATTCAGGCGTAAGTCTATTCATTATGAAATGGCAAACCAAACTGAGCATAAATCAAGTAACCGCCTGTCAAAACGACCAACTCCGAAAAAAGTGTTGCCAGATTGAAAACCACACTTCTAAAAAAAACACTCTTTATATTTAATATTCACTTTTAAAAACTAAAAAAAAGCAACCTCACTGGTCATTCAAAAAAATTGCCAAAGAGGTAGGGCCTAACCCTAAAACCATTTCTCGCGTTATTAAACGTTTTAAGGAAGAACTGCGTATTGATCGGAAGAAAGGTTCTGGTAAAAAGAAGGGGCCACATGACTGTGAGAAGGCGAAGAACGCTGTGACCATTTTAAAGAGAGATCCAAACATTTGGGGAAGGAAATTGGCGGGAAAGGCTGATTGCTCAGAATCTTTCGTGCGCAGGGCTAAGAAGGAAGCTGGGCTGACGACGTACAAAGTTCAAAAAGTTCCGGATAGAAACGCCGTGAAGAATGAAATCGCAAAACAACGAGCGAAAATGCTGAGCCGAGATTTTGTCAAGATATTTGAATGCTGCATAATGGACGATGAAACTTATGTTTTAGCGGACATTTCCCAGCTACATGGCCAGGAATTTTATACAGCTGATTCTCGAGGAAATTTCGCTGAAAAATTCAAAGTCAAAAAAATTACAAAATTCCCAAAGAAATTCCTTGTTTGGCAGGCAATTTGTAGTTGTGGCAAAGGAGCAGCACATTCGTGACATCGGGTACAATCTGACCTCGCTTCATGTCACTACAGCAAAACGGCCTTAGAGTGGTTCCCACGGAGTGAAGTGATTTTGGTGCCTAGAGAAGCCAATCCACCAAACTGTCCAGAACTAAGGCCGATTGAGAGGTACTGGGCTTTAGTAAAAAGGGAGATGAAGGTAACAAAAAAAGTGGCCAAAGACCTTCAAGATTTCAAAAGAAAGTGGTGAGGGTGTCGGACACTACCATAAAAACATTAATGGAAGGGGTTTCTGAAAAATTAAAACTTTTTATTAAAAACTAATAATTTGTGGTTTCTTGTTTTTATTTTTTTAATCTAAAAATAATATGCAAAATAAAATACTTTAGTTTAATAAAAATCGGACTACTGGTTCAAAAGATTTCATCATTTTTGTACCAGACAATTTTATTCGACGCACTCCTTATTATTCATAAAACTATTGAAGAAAAATCATTTTATTTTCATAATTTTTCAATTACTTATTATTAATTGTTAATTTCACGCTCCATATTGATAAAATCGTTTAAAGTTTTTTGGTATACCATTTAGTGTTGCCGTTGCGAACAATATAGTATTACAAAAAAGAAAACTGAATTTCGATAAAAAGCAACTCTGTAACGAACTCTGCATGTAACCATTAAACAGAGCACGAGAGTAAAATTTGATGTGTTCGTCGAACAGCGAATACGGAACCAGCAGCTAACGGAAGTAGGCTCTTCTCGATATCGCAGCAGCAAAAAGGCATTGGATGGATCTGAGAACTAATTGTGTTTTTTTCTTCTTTTTGGATTGATGGGTAGGAAAGTATTAAATATTTTTTATACACAGAAAAAAACAACATAATCGGCATTTGTGCTGCTTCAAATATCGATTCATAGAGCATGAACTTAGCATAGAGTTAGAAGATATTTAATGTATATTTTTTTTTATTTACATTTTATAGTCAGCACACAGGGTGTACCCCTCCCTATAAATGCAGAGCATCGTGTTGATTGGAATGAAGATTGATAGGTGGTGGTAGAAGGAGAGAGAATGAGAGAGGAAATAATTGCATCGCAGGCTGCGTGAGTAAAACTTTGAGTAAAAAAAAAATGTTGAGTAAAACTTTTATATGTACATATGTATAAAACACTCATACGCATATACTTATACACACATACATAATAGTTATTTATATTAATTTCTTTTCTTTTTTCTTTACTACTACTTTATTTTTAATAATAATATTTTATGGTACATTGAGACTCTTAGTAAAATGCTTTTGCCTTTACTTGTGTATTGTATATTTTTGTATGTGTTGTTTTTTTTGTTTCTCCTTGGTAAAACATAACATATTTGAAAAAAGTTAAATTTTATTTTAAAGTTTAAGTAATACTATCGAAAAAAGTTGAAAATGATATAAATATACTTAATATAAAATTTATGCTATTTATGTATGCATAATCAAAATGTTTATTAATTCATTTAAATATTATTAAATTGTCATAGTTTTGTTTAACGGTTTTTGTTGCAAATGTTAACTTATGATTGACAAAAGATATAAAAATTAAAAATTAGCTATATATAAAATTTTAAACTAACTTTTAATGTAATATTATTTGAATTGAAAGTAAATTTTATTTCTAATATTATTTTTTTATTTGTTTGTCGAAGGTTGAATGTTTAATTTTATTTATTACTCATATAATAACTTTTCTTCTTACTTCTTCAAATGATACAAACGCCCTTGAAGGGCCTAGGCCGAGCTTTTCGCATTATCATACATAAACTTACTTTACTTTACTTTTGATGGCACAACAGCCCATGGAGGGCCTAGGCCTAGCTTTTCGCATCCACTCATGTTGTGCGTGTTATATTTGTACATGAATGGAAGGGACCGACAGTTTAAAGCCGAATCCGAACGGCGAAGTGAAAAGCTTTTCATAGGCAATTTTTACTCTTGTAGGTTTGCCATTGCCTGCCAAGAGGTGGTGGTGGGTGCCGTGTAGAAAAACTATTTTTTCTACTTTTTGATTTTGCCTGTGCCGAGATTCGAACCCCGGACAGTCTGCGTAGCGCGTAGCAGTCCAACGCACTTCCACTACGCCACAGCGACCACATCATACATAAACACTTGCTATTCATTAAATATGTATTTTATTCTATAAAATCAAATAAAATTTAACGTTTTAAACTCGATTGTTTAATGGAGGGGGGAGACATTACAATCGAGGCAACGTTTATTTTTACTTTTTGTTGGTTTTTTTTTTTTCGTTTTTTGTAATTTAAATTTTTTTCCGTTTGTGTTTGTGTTTGTAATTTTAATTTTTTTTAAACTCTTATAAACTTTTATAAGTAAGTATTGTAATTTTTATATTTTTTTTTTTTATTAAATTTGTATTTCTAGTTTTCATTTATGTGTTTTTTATTTTTATTTTTTATTTTTTTTTTTGCAAATTTGCCATATTTTTGTTAGTTGTTTTTCTAAATATATATTTTTTTTTGCACTTTGCCACCAGTTATTGATATTTTTATAAATTTGGTGGTTAGTTTAGTTGTTGTTGTTTTTTGGTTTTTTGTTTTTGTTTCTAAAAAGAAAGTCTTATTTTAAGGAGTAAGATTTTTGTGAAATGTTTTGTATGTAAATATTTTTAATTAGTTTTTCCTATTTTCTTTCTTTGTTTAGGAAATCCTTTAATGATCACAATTAAATTGAGAAAAAGCATTGAGTAAATTAAAGAAAAGAAATAAGGAAAAGAGGAGAAAGAAATTAAGTATATACAAAAAAATATGTTTTGTGGAAGCTTAAGAATAATCGGCAAGAGAATACGAGTGAGGAACTTGTGCCAGTTTTAAATAGTAAGATCATTATTTTGCGCTAAAGTAAATAACACTGTATAACAAATTTTTGTTGACATGGCTTTTGACTTTGAATTCGAAAGGAGCGGATTTTACTAAGTAATTAACCATGCATACACATTTCTTCTAGGCTAGTAACAAGAATTTGAAGATTTGATATTTTTGACTGAAATGTTAAGAAATTAATAAAACTAGAAATCAGTATCAGATCTAGATAAATTAAAACTTTTATGGAAGGTGATCAAGTTTGAATTATTAAATGACAAAAAAAAAAAAAAGACAATCTGCTTTGAAGCTCAACGCTGGGAACTTTAAAGCCCTACGCTCCATAACTGACTTATAGCTAATATTGATTTTAAATTATTTAACATTTGCCGTTTTTTATTTCTAAATATTATTTTATAGTTGAGCTGGAAAAAGTAAAACATGAAATATGTACAATAATTTGATTTTAAAACTTTGTTTTGCCTGAATTAATTTTTATAGAAAAATAGAAAAACAAAAAAAAACAAAAAATTGAATTATGAAATATAATTTTAAAATTGAAATTCACACCGATTTATAATTTTAAGAAAACTTACTTTTTATTTACCTAATTTTGTTTCTTTTTTTGTAAATATAAATTTTTTTTCTTAGTTTTTTGTTTAGCTTTTTCTGTGGTTTTTAATTGTTACATTTTTTTTTTTTTATTTGTGGTAATGATTTTGAGTGGGAAAGTTGAATGTTGTCTGAAAGAGAAAACTGTTTAACATAAAATCATAAAAAATATTAGACTTTAGAAAAATGTCAAATTTTAGTAAATTAAAAAAAAATTGATTTGTTGTATCTTAAATTGTATATACCAGTGGCGTAGATGAGATTTTGAAATAGAGAACGGGAATATTTTTTCTGATTATATATAAAAAAAAAATAATCCTCAGGGGGATATACTCTTTAACCGCCCCCCTCCTACGTCACTGATGCATACATAAAGATTTAAACCGTTTTCTATTTAATAAGTATGGTCGTATTTCATTATATTCTAAGGGTCGCTATCTCGATAACTCGAACTAATCTGATCAAAACGGTTGGTACCATTGAACATCATGGGCCTGAAAAGATCAGCTATCAATCATATGTTGTTTGAAAGGTAAAATTTTGTAGGACAATTTTTGATGGATACAAAAAAATAGTTGAAAACAAAAAGTTTGTAAATTCTTCTTTTAAAGGCATAAAAACCCATGTCGAGCCTAGGCTGAACTTTTCGCATCCACCTCTGTTGTGCGTGTTATTACATGAATGGAAGGGACCTACAGTTTTATGCCGAATCCGAAAGGCAAAGTGAAAAACTTTACTTAGTCAATTTTTCTTTCTTGCCCGCCAAAATATGGCGGGCGGTTTTCAGTTTTCTCTACTGTTTTGCCTGTGCTAGGATTTGAAGCCCGGCCACTCTGCGTATAAGGCCAACACACTCCCAACTACGCCCAAAATATCATTTGTAAATAGTAGAACTTATTTTCAATGGTTTATAGTTACGGAAAAATATGAGGGTGTCAAAACAGCTTGATTTGATTTCAGCAAGTCTCGCCTGATGATAAGCAAAAAATTAGAAATTCTAAAATCTGGTATTCACAAGGTAAAAGTAATGGAATAGAAAAAGTAGCGTGTGCTCTATTTCAATAATAGGTAGTACCTAGTTCCAAAATGTGAGAAGAAATCAAACTGTTCAATGCATTAGCAATATGCCAGCTGGCAAAAATAAATTTTGTTCGGGCGACTGATGGCAAATCGGTTAAAAAAAATAGCTGACAAAATCGCTTCATGTGGTTCCAAATTTTTGTCAGAAATACTGAAAAATGATCTGGCCAAAATAGAAAATTTAACGAAAGAAAGCAGCGATCAACCTGGCACAACTCAACAGTGAGTTGTGCTCAATAAGCAAGGTATTGTATCCAAATCACTAGTCTTACGTGTACTTTGATGAATCCCGAATTTTTGTCGAACAAGAACGAAGCTCACTCGAAGCTTGCCAGATCGTTAAAACCTGACTCGGCCACTGATTTCCCAACGTTAGGAGCAGTGTGAATATGCGCTAATTTGTTTAGCTCATCTTTGATGGTTGTTCGGTAAAGGTGTGGAGCATGGACGAAGTGAGAGTTTAACTTATGGGGCTGCCTCATATTTTTGATACAATCCTCTACGCATAAAGCTTAAAGCATAGTTTTCAAACTGTTTATGCCTTCAGATGCCTAATTCAACCCTTTTTAGACATCGATGATATTAGTTGAGTTTTTGGGGCCAGAAAAAATCCATGAGTTTTCTTTTCGCAAACTTGCCCTTGTTGAATTTACTCTCTCAAATGCCGCATAATGCCCAGGTAATATTCTTTATTTACCGTCTGACCTTGATTGCAAGAAATCCGAGTGCACAACACCGCGATAATCAAAGAAAACAGTCAACATTACTTTGACTTTTATTCGACATTGCCGTGGTTTTTCCGGCTTCGTCTTAGTTGGAAGGCGCCATATCGAAGCTTGTTGGCTGGTTTGCTTGTCAAACTCGTAAACCCATGTCTCATCACCAGCTCTAGTGTGTTTTATAAATGTGGGGCAGGAATTGACTCGTTCTAGCATGTTTTGACCGACCTTTACGCGATTGAGTTTTTGAAGAGAATTCAGGGCTTTCGGAACTAGCAGAGCGGCACCCTCAAACAATTCTGTACAATGGTAGGAATTGATTCGTGAGATACAAAAAGTTCAGCGGCTATCTCCCTAACGCTTAAATGACGATTTTCTGCCACCATTTCCTTCATTTTTATTGATCTTAACTTCAGTTAAAGACGTTGATGGCCGACCAGAGCGAAGCAAATCTTCTACCACATCTCGGCCGCTTTTGAATGCCCGGTACCACTCATATGCATGTGTTTTTGATAAAGTCGATTCAATGAAAGCCTTCTGTAACATTTTCAGCGATTCGGCAAACGAAATTCCATTTGCAATACAAAATTTGAGACAAATTCTTTGTTCGATATCTTTTATTAATTGTAAAAATCGCAAAACACACTTCATCTGAGCTGACAAAATCGAGCACTGTTAACAAATTAAATCACGCTCAAACTTCACGTCATGATCGAGGTCCGTGGTGCCAACTTAGCGACAAAAAGAATTTCGCGCGCAAATCAGCGCTCACGTCAGGATAGAGAACAGTGATGCCATAGTAATTTTCCAGGTACATTTTGACTGAATGTAATTTTTCCATAATGAGTCTCTTGAATGATTGGCGGCATTTGAAAATGGTACTGTATTTATAAATTTTTAAATCTTGACCAGAATAACCTTGTTCAAAATAGTTTGAGACACTATTTATAAAAACTGTTTGATGGAATATGGTTAGTATTCTAATATCTCGATTTCGACAGTGAAAAGCTATAATTTTCAGATAAGCAATCCAGTTTTTAATTATTTGATATTTAGTTACTATGTATGTAGTGGTTTAACCCACTCAGGACAACTCCCTGATACCGGACTTCTATCATTTTTCAATGTGATATATCCAAGATTGGTTGATTCAGACAATAAAAGAAAAAAATATTATTTTTAATCTGAACTTTTACCCATAATAATTGCTTTTGGAGTAAACATTACTCTTTTTTTTATATATCCTTCGAGAAAATTATTTATCAATCCTGAATTTTTATGCTACCAAAAACAAATGCTTTAAGAAAAACACATCCAAAAAGCCTAAAATTCTGATAGTCTGGAAGAAAAGTATTAAACCTTTCGAGAGAGTTTTAATCGAACTACTACATATGTAAATTTCTTTTTTGAACACTTTTGTTTAAGCTATTATTCTCAAAAGAAGAGATATTCCGTGGCAAATCTCTCACTCTCTTTATTCCGACGTCAATTTGAATGGAGCATTACACTGTTATACACAGAGTGGTGGGAAGTAAAACGGCACGAGCAAAAGAGCGAGTAAACAAAATCCACTACTGCAAGAACAACGCACTCTCTCATTCTCTCTAATTTCTCGCAAAAATAACACGACTAACAATAACAGCAAATTCCTTTGAAGTCAATTTCTCGCTAATATGAAAATTAATCGATTGTGCACAGAAGGCCGCGTGTATGTATGTATATGTAGGTACACCTAAGATGACATTGAGAGAGCCGACGTGTCTGCTCTCGTCATGGGTCCGATTCCATTTTTTCCATATACATACATACATACATATTTAGTATGTAAAAAGTGCGATCACAATACCGGCTCTCACTGTCTGTCCATGTACTCCATGATACTCTCTCTCATATTTAAAAGGAGCGAAAAGTATTAAGCCTTTCGAGAGAGTTTTAATCGAACTACTACATATGTAAACTTCTTTTTTAAGCGATTTTTTAAAATTATTATTCTCAAAAGAAGAGAAAATCCATGGCAGGGTTAAAGTCCAAAGCATTAGCGAACTGCTCTCATCACTAATTCCTGCTCTGGTCAAATGAATTTGATTATAATGACTAAATTTTTGTCTCATTAACATACTAAATTTTCAAATTAGCTGAAGAACAAAATATTTAATTATGATTATGAATACGTTATAAGTTTTGAAATATTTTTCTCTTTTATATACATTTGATATGTGAGAATTGATATAAAGGAAAAAACTTTAAGTAGTTAGGTAATAGTAAAAATAAAACAAAATAATAAAATTCTTCTAGTTTAATTCTTTTAGTATGTTTATTAATTTATAAAATTATATTGCACTTTTCAGCTTCATTTCAAAAACTTTTCCGTCATCTTGCTCCGTGGTGACTCCACTACTTTCCTCTACTTCAGTTTTTACAATTTTCATTTATTCTTTTAATGAAATTTTTATTGCATTTAATATTTGATATAATTCTCTAAACTAAGAATATTTAAAAATTATTGCTACTAACAACATCACAAAAAAAAGAAAGATAAAATAAAAAATAAAATCATTACACATGTAATTACAATGTAATGTAATTATCATTAATTAATATATATTCGAAAATTATGTATATTTTGGTTGTATAATTAAATATAATAATATATTATTGTATATTGCTTATTCATTCGATTAAAAAATAAAAATCCCTATGAATTATTTGTTTTTTTTTTTTTAAATATGTATGTATGTATATAGTAAATATATAGAAAAAATTATGTTTGTCTTTTTGTAACACACAGACACACAAACAACGAGTTGGTTGTTATAAAAAAAAATCAATAACAATAATTCTAAAAAAAGTAATAACGATACAAAAAAAAAAAAAAATTTTAAATAGTTTTGTATTTTGTTAGCAATTCCTCATTTTCAGTTTCAGTTTCAGTTTTTTTTTTACATCTCATTAACCTTTTGAATATTTCATAATTTTTCTCAAATCAAACGTTGCCTACTTTCACGCGCATGCTGTTGCTGTGTCATTGTCGCTGTTGCGTCTGCATTCAATTCTCTTGCGTTTTCCACTGCTGTGCGCCTCGTTCATCTGCTCTGCTGCAACTTGATTGCACCACAATTCCATCGCTCCTCTATGCACATGCCGTATATTCGGGATTCATATACGAGAATCCAACAAATTCTGACTGATCTAAGTTCATCATGAATACTTTGTCTGTGGGCGTTAGGTCTGTCTTCTCTGATGTGAATTGCTTATCGAAGTTTGATACATCCTTGCGATGTTTCTATATATTTTAATTCAGTTAACAATTGCGTGAAATTGTTGTGTGACTTCAAGTACTTACAATTTTCGGCTTGAATGGCGGTTGCACTTCACGATTTTCTATTTTCTCCCAATCGATACGCCTGAAGAAAGGATGTAAACGTACGTCTTCTTCGCCTGTAGCACCGCAACCGAGTCGTTTGTTGGGCTGTTTGGTTAGGAACTGAAATGTACAGGGAAACATGTCAAAAAATAGCGATTCCTGTAAAAAGCTTAGCTAAGAAGGTGTGTGGTCGCTGTACCGTAGTGGTAGTGCGTTCGAACTCCGGCATAGGCAAAATCAAAAAGTAAAAAAAAAAAATTTTTTCTACACGGCACCCACCACCACCTCTTGGCAGGCAACGGCAAACCTACAAGAGTAAAAATTGCCGATGAAAAGCTTTTCACTTTGCCGTTCGAATTCGGTATATAAACAACACGCACGACATGAGTATAGCACTGAAAGGAAAAAAAAAGAAAATAGCTTTCTTGGGACCACAAAATAATGAACACGTGTTTCGGGTATTTTCGAGGTAATCTCTAGTTTCCAAGCTAAGGCTACTGAAATCTGGATCGGTAACCTTTTGTGTACAAACTATTTTATTTTAGTTGATTGGCTATGCACCTAACAAAAAATTACAACAAACTCAACTCTCTCACTCTCTTTATTCCGCGTCAATTTCCATTACACTGTTATACATAGAGTGGTGGGAAGTAAAACGGCACGAGCAAAAGAGCGAGTAAACAAAATCCACTACTGCAAGAAAAACACGCGCTCTCTCTCTCTCTCTCTCTTATTTCTCGCAAAAATAACACGACTAACAATAACAGAAAATTCCTCTGAAGTCAATCTCTCACCAATATTAAAACTCTTTGATTGTTCACAGAAGACCGCGTGTATGTATATGTACACCTGAAATAACATTGAGAGAGCCGAAGTGTCTGCTCTCGTTCTGGGCCCGATCCCTATACAAAAATTGTTTCCATATATAGGTACATACATACATACATACATACATACATACATATTTAGTTTGTCGATCACAATACCGGCTCTCACTGTCTGTCCACGCACTCCATGATATCTTCTCTCATATTTAAAAGGAACGAAAGGAATTTCGTATGAGAATTCTGCGTTGAAATTATTACTAATTTTCATTTGAGTTGATTTTTTCGAACAAATTGCTTTTACATTTTTCCATTGCATTGCTATTTGTAGTTTTACTTATAAGTTTTTCTTTACCAATGAAGAATCTAGGAATCTTTTGTTTTTCTTCCCTTACAAATTATGCCCCATTTTGTACTTACTCCTTTGCAAGCTTCTTTGGCTTCCTTGCTTAAATTTTTCGGATATGAGACATTATGATCGGTGATGGCAGCAAAGAGTTCCTCTTCATCTTCACCATCGAATGGCGGCTGTCCGACTAGCATTTCATAAAGTAACACTCCATATGCCCACCAGTCAACAGATTTGCCATAAGGTTGATATAGGATTATCTAATAAGATTTAAAAGAATGTTAAGAAAAAAAAATGCTGCACAATTGCAATCAAGACTTGGCAAATGAAAATAAAATAGGGGGACTCCCTAAGTCGAGCATATGTCTTTGCACGGTCCACAAGTAGTAACATTTTCTGTTGATTCTTCGTTGCAGGAATGCTAAAGCTTTGCAATTCTGCTACTCTTGTCACCGTTCAAGGGCGCATATCCTAGACTTAGAGAATCCCCGTGATGTTTTTCTTTATAGGTTTCCAACTATTCTACAACACGAATGTAGTATGCTGTTGCGGAGATGTGTCAAATTTTACAATATACTTATGTGGCTGTTGACGCTGGCGCAATCATTAAATGCTGTGCGAGAGAGACAGGTAGCAAAGTTGGGTAGTAAGAAAGAGATGGAAGTTTTGAGCTCTCTTTCTTACTACTTTACATTTCCTCCCTTCTCTATCGCACAGTCTGTCATGCTTGCGCCAGTGTAAATAGCCACTATGTATATACTACTCATTGCCGAGAAGTATGTGATTGTTTTCTTTTATGTTTTTGTATTGCCTTCGGATATGTCTTTCAGCGTCCACTTCAATGTTTCAATTTTACTCTACTCTTCTCTGCCTTTAGTAGATTTTCATTATTTTGTTTTTAATTAGTTACACTTTAAGGCCATTTCAGAAATGAAATGAAAAGCACAAGATTTTATAGAAAACCCACATACACTACATTTACAACAAAAAAGTATGAGAGTTTGTTAACAAACCTCAGGCGCAATGTAATCTGGTGTACCGCAAAATGTCTTTGTGGTTTTATCTCCACCAATATTCTCTTTGCACATGCCAAAGTCAGCAATTTTAACATGTCCATCAGCATCCAAAAGAACATTGTCCAACTTTAAATCACGATACAAAATTCCTTTGGTGTGTAAGAAGAATAGACCTGCAGCAATTTCGGCAGCATAGAAACTGAAAATAAGTATGTAGGTATATAAAAATATATTGTACACAAAACATACATACTTACTATACAATATATAATATACAATTACATATATACATAGATACAGAATGCAGTGTTGAGATACTTACATACACTTACATTACAGTATAACAATGAAATGTACATTGGCATGTGTGATATGTGGTTTTATAATGATGAAAAACCCCAGTTTTTAAGCTTAGTAATAATTATTGATTTTTTTAAATGTGGGTATTATTATATAAAGGAAGTGGCAACCAATCTAAATTAACTATGAATTATGTAGAAATTCAGAAAATTTGGTTTTTTTTACATAGTTCTTTACATTTTTTCAAAACACATACGAATATAATGTGGAAAATATGTACGACGCAGTTGTGATAAGTTTGAGATAAAGTATTTATGTTTACTTCTCCGGAATAATGTAAATTTTATTTATAATACTCTGCATAATGACGTAGATAATATAGTAAATGCATGTAGATAATGTTTATTATAAAGTGGCAAGCAATGTACTAATTTAATTTAGTTATATTTAGAGAAGTAGCTATGCAGACTTATGCAGAAACTTAGAAAAATTTCATATTTTTTGCAAAGTTATCTACATTATCTTATTTTGCGTATTAAATTCTTATGTATGAAAATAATGTAGAAAATATGTAGCATGCAGTTGTGACGAGTTTGAGATAGTTGTTTGCAATACCTGGGTCGATCAATAAGTACCCGTGTGTGAAGACAGGTGGCGTTGCTGAGGGAAGTTGGCATTACCGTCGTGTACTGCCATCTGTCACATGAATCAAACTGATTCATAGGTTAGTTTTTATTTGGCAGCCATTAGTATCCCACGTGTTTTGTGTTTCGCGATAAAATGAAAAAAGAACAATATCGATACGTAATTCGCTTTTTATTTTTGGATGGAAAAACATGCGAAGAAATAAAAGCGAAGTTGGTTGCTGTCCATGGGAACCCTTCACCATCTATGACAACCGTAAGAGATAATGGTTCAACGAATTTAAACGTGGTCGTACATCTGTTTTTGATGAGGAGCGCCCAGGCCGCCCGGCAGACGTGGTTACCGAGGAAATCGTTGAAAAGGTCCGCGACATGATTCTCGGTGATCGCCGAATGAAAGGCCGCCCGGCAGACGTGGTTCCCGAGAAAATCGCTGAAAAGGTCAAAGACATGTTTCTCGCTGTCGCCAAACGAAAGTGCGCCAAGTAGCAGAGGAGGTAAGAGTTTCGTATGGTACGGTAATTAATATTTCACATGTTAGGTTAAACATGAGAAAGGTGTCGGCCGCGATTGCTTACGGTGGACAACAAGCGGATACGGCTGTCAATGTCGAAGCAGTGTTTGGACCTCTTTAAGCGAAATTCGCAGGAGTTTTTGCATTGAGTCGTAGCCGTTGATGAAATCTGGATCCATTATTATAAGCCAAAGACAAAGCGACAGTCAAAACAATGGATTTTTCGGGCTGAATCTGCTCCGAAGAAGGTAAAGACGGTCCCATCGGCCGGAAAGGTCATGGCCACGATTTTTTGGAGTTGCAAGGGAATAATAATCCTCATGGACTTTTTGCAGAAAGGAAGAACGATCACGGGGCAGTGCTACAGTGAATTATTGGACCGATTCGATACAAAAGTGCTGTTTCACCACGATAACGCACCAGCACGTTCATCCGGAATTGTCGCGGCCAAATTGCATGAATTGAACTACGAATTGCTGTCGTACCCACCGTACTCGCCCGACTTGGCTCCATGCGGCTTCTTTCTGTTCTCCAACATGAAAACGTGGCTCGGGGGGTAAAAACTCAGCTCAAACGAGGAGGTTATCGTCGAGACAGAAGCGTTTGAAGAAGAGTTTGACAAATCGGTTTTTTTGGAGGGGTAAAAGAAATGGCAGAAGCGTAGGGAAAAGTGTATTGTACTAAAAGGAGATTAAGTTGAAATATTGAAAAAAAAATTTGTGCAAAACTTGCCTCTTCATTCTTAACATGGGTACTGATTGATCGACCTGTACATACTAGCAAGTACATAATGATGTAGATAATATAGAAAATCCATGTCGACAATGTATGGTACATACTAAGCTGATTGGCAATCTACATGTAGACCTACATATAAGTACATATGTTTGTAGAGAAACAACTATGGTATGTATTTTTCGGAAATTCCGAAAATTCCGAAAATTTTACATGTTTACATACTTGTCTACATTGTGTTATGTTGCTTCTTGAATACAGTATGTAGTAGGAAAGTAATGAGGGAAAATATATACCACGTGGTTGTGATAAATGTAAGATTAAATATTCATATTTACTTCCCTGGAATATTGTATGTTCCCCATATAAAATCTTACATAACGTCGATAGATATACCATGTAGACAATATGAAGTAACGACATATCAATTGTGTGTTTTTTAGGATATGGAGTAAGTAAAGAAATACTTACTTCTTTAAATACTTAAATATAAATGTATTTATTTTTTTTAAATACATTTTCCACAAATTTTTTCATAAATTGTACATATTCTCTACAATTATATGTAGATAACATATGAAATCTCTAAGGGAAAATGTAAAGAATATAATTGATTTTTATAATGAATTCCACGATGCATTAAGATTTTTTCTATAGCTTAGTTTTTCGATAACTAATATATGTAGATTACAATAAGTGGGATGTAAATAATGTCGAAAATAGTAAAAAAAAAACTCGAATGTTTTAAATCATCTACCATTTAATTCATCTACCATTTAATTTGTTATCCTCCATACACATTGTTGATGTCAGCTACATGACCACATTTGTCAAATTGTACAAACATACGTTCTTATGATGACGAGCATTTTGACGATGACATCACCACGTGACCGCTGACCACATTTGTCAAATTATAAAAACACACGTTCTTATGATGACGAGTATTTTTTTTTTTTTGGCGACGACTCGACCACCTGACCACTAACCACAATTTTGGCTGTCACCAATTTAAATCTATGTATTTTTAAAGCTCCTTTTCGATGTGTGGAAGCTCTAAAACAAAGTATTAAGTTATTGTCTTTTGACTTTCAGTGATATATTTCTTATTGAGATTGTTTCTACTTTAATTTCTAATGAAACAAAATTTTGTCGTCATGACACAAGGTTGCTATTACAAAAACAAAAGCACAATCATTTCTTTCCATAAATTATTTATTTTATATATAAATTTATTTCTGAAAAGACAACATTTTTGAGCAACAACGACACTTGTCTTAACCCAATATCGTCTCATCTAGAAGTAGCCTAATTTGACAAGCAACTGGGCGAAGAAGAGGAGAGCGAGTGCAGAGAGTAGTTTTTGTTTTTCTGCTGTTGATGTTTCTGTCTCTTTCACTGTAATCTCGCAGCGATAGTTGAAGAAGCCGACGGCATTTTGTAGTCATATGTTCGTGTAGCTGGCATCGTCAATGTGTTCGGAGTATCAGATATTTATAGTAGAACTACTCGAAATTTTCCATAAACTAGCAGTTTTAATTTTAAACTAGGTGTTTTTTTTTCAAACCTTTCGGTATTAGTTAGGAATAAAAAACAGATTAGTTTGTTTTTTCTACATTTCCAATTTAGCAGTTTTAATTTTAAACTAGGTGTTTTTTTTTCAAACCTTTCGGTATTAGTTAGGAATAAAAAACAGATTAGTTTGTTTTTTCTACATTTCCAATTTAGAAAATACTAAAGTATAAAAAAAGATAATATGAAAATTATGCAAAAAAATATCTAGTGCTTGGAAAATTGAACATTTTGCAGAATTTCCAATAAATTCTATCAAGTTCTGCATATTTTCTACATTATTATTGCAGGTACATACATTACCCAGGTGATGTATGTAGATAATGTGTGAATTTAAAATAATGACTGCAAATAGAGTCAAAACATAATACCTTGCATTGTTGGTTTAATTAAATCTTTCACTTTATGAAAACATTATCTACACACACGCGTAAAGAATACGGTAAACATTTTCTATATTCTACCACTGGCATTACATGTCACTCTGATTTTGGGGTATCTACTTACACCGCGACGGGCTCTTTAAATTTGCCAAATTGCTGTATTTGAAACATTAAATCACCACCATTTACATACTCCATAACAAAAAATAAACGATCCTGAAAAAGAAATGAGTACAGAAAAAGCAAAGAAAGTTTCATAAGAAATAAATTATGCAATCATCGAGTAATTTGTGGAGCATCACAACGCACCAAAGTTTGGAAGCACGAATGTAGTTGCACCAAAAATGGCGGTTTCTCATTTAACGCTAGCACACGTTTCTCAATCATTGTACATTCAACATCATCATCCTGTATGATGACATCCTTTTTAAGTATTTTAATCGCATACAATTCTTCAGTACCCTTACGTTCGGCTAACATGACCTAAGGGTGTAAATTTATTACTTACTTGCATGTGAGTGTAAAAAAAGAAAAAAAAAAAACTAAAGACAGGAGCAAGTGAAACGAACCTTTCCAAATGATCCTTTTCCTAAAACTTTTATAAAATTAAAATCCGTTGCACGTATCAAATCCTTTTTCGACTGTGACGATTGCGAATTGATGTCACTGCGCATTACTAGCGGCTTCTTTTGCGATGATTTCTAATCAATATTGTAAGAGAAACTTTATTAAGTAGATCTCAAGAATCACGTTTTGCCATTGAAAGCTTTGCAGTTGTAGTTATGGTAGTTTAACATTACAAGTCATCGCTTACCCGCATTTGACTTTTAAGCTTAAGTAAATCCTGTGTTGCATCCGCACATGGCACATTATAATATTCACCTTCTTCCTGTGTCAGCAATTTGAACCAACCATTTGCTGGATTCTGTAAACAAAACGAACTAAGTATTTCATTTGAAATAAATTGCAGTGAAACTCGCTTTATACCTTAATTATTTCCGAAATACCAAAGGATAAAGCACCCATAAAATCATTCCGCGATGTACGATCCCAATCCCAGACTTCGATTAGCACACGTCGATCTTTGTCTTCGGCTTTTAGTTCACTGGAATATTTGAGAATTCTTGAGATTTATTGAAATAATGCAAAATTTGTGAACCTAATCAAAACGGTGGTCGCTGTGGCGTAGTGGTAGTGCGTTGGACTGCTACGCAGAGTGTCCCGGGTTCGAATCTCGGCACAGGCAAAATAAAAAAAGTAGAAAAAATAATTATTCTACACGGCACCCACCACCACCTCTTGGCAGGCAATGGCAAACCTACAAGAGTAAAAATTGCCTATGAAAAGCTTTTCACTTCGCCGTTCGGATTCGGCTTTAAACTGTAGGTCCCTTCCATTCGTGTACAAATATAACACGCACAACATGAGTGGATGCGAAAAGCTCGGCTTAGGCCCTCCATGGTCTGTTGTGTGCCATTAAAAGTAAGGAAAGTAATAAAAACGGGAGTAAAGAAGAAAAATGTCTTCTTCTTGCGATGGGCGAAATTAAGTAAGGGAGACGGGAGTAAGAAAGGGGATTTAGACAGTGGAAGATCCAGAGGACTATGGAGGGTACAGACTTTCCCATAAAAAGGGAATATCATTTCAAAGTACCATATTTGTACAGCGCAATTGTTTATGAAATACAAAAAATTTCTGATTCAATTAGCTCGGTCCTTGATGGCCTACTATTGAAGACCCTGATATAAGTTTTATAATAGTGGAATTTGTAACCAAATAACTTCGTTTCAGCTCGTTCATTATGGCCGGTGCTAAACAAAAGTCGCCCAAAGAGTCATTTGACCCGTAACAGACCATCAATCCGCTTAGTGACAGGAATAATCAAGTCAGACTGTGCCTTTGGAACTAAATATGCTCCAAAAATTCTTTACAACTCGATCATTATGGCCGTTGCTAAACAAAAATCGAACAGAGAGTCTTCTGACGCATAATAGACAATCAGTCCGCTTAGTGACTGGATTGACCAAAAGGCACTGTGCCATTGGAACTAACTATGTTCTCAAAATTCTTTACAGCTCGGTCGTTAAGGCCGAACTTAAACAAAAGTCGAACAAAGAGTCTTCTGACCCTTAAAAGACCATCAGTCCGCTTTGTGACTGAAGTCACCAAAAAGCACAGTGCCATTGGAACTATGTATGCTCCAAAAATTAATTAGGTTGTTATGACCGGAGCCAAACTAAAGTCGGACAAAGAGTTTTCTGACCCTTAATAGACCATCAATCCGGTGACTGGGGAATAATCAACGGGACACTGTACCATTAGAAGTATGCTTTAAAAATGGCAACTACATTTCAACGATTACTATTCCATTCATATAAAAATATAACACGTTCAACATTGGGCGATGCGAAAAGCTCGGCCTAGGCCCTCCACGGGCTGTTGTGCCATTAAAAGAAGACGAAGAAGAAGTTCAACGATTATTGCACTAGCTGCGATGATGCGGTGGAGAAGTTCGAATAAATGCAAAATCTATTTTTTTGGGGATACTCTGGAATTGCAGCAAAGATGGCTCAGCGTACTGGGTGCAAGGTTTTTCGATAACTTGGCAGATATACCCGGGGTAAAGATGAGGGATTTATTGAAATTTGTATTAAAGAGCACCGAATAGTTTCAGTCGGGTATCATGTAAATAAGGTTTGTGGTAGTATAGTAAAAAAAATTAAGAGAAATTGGCAAAAGAAGAAATAGGTAGTTTAAGTCGGTAGGAATCCAACAGATCCTATAAAGGTTATCTATCATCTGCACAATCAGGCCATGGCTTCGAATTAAGGACAAGGTGAAGAACACAGCATTCACGTGACGGAACTTTAACTGGTATTTTCAAGTCAGCACATTAATTTACAAAACCCAAAATATTCATATACTTTAATTTAATCGGAATTCAATTGGATAGTGTTGTCTTCCGACACATTCTGGATTACTAGGTAGTGATTAAGTATAGCATATAGTACATCTACTTACTATGTGATTGTTTCATTCCATACTGGATTCAGGCATGCCTTAATGGTGCGAGTTTTCTTTTTTCCCTTTTCATGTTCATCTGGAATGAGTTTCACTTTAACATATGGATCGCTAAGACCATTAGGATCCATTGGAATGAGATTTCTGCCTTCCTTAACTGCAAATATTTGTAAGAAAGATAGAACGAGAAAAGTTTAATAAAATAAGTAAGTATTTAATTGGAGATTAGTACTAGCTACAAAATGATATGATAGCAATATAAAAGAAAGGCAAACTTTTCTTTGTTGGAGAAGAGATTTTTAACAACAACAATAACAAACAGTAGAGTTTAATATTTGAATAGCTAAGAAAACAATACAAGACGAAAGAATAGAAAATAATGAAGAACTTTCTTAGAGTATGCAAATTAAAATTCATGATGCACATCGCATCCGTCGTCTCTCATTCATTCATTCGACAGTGTACCGCCGCCACCAACAAATGTCAAAATTGTTAGTTACAAATGCCATAATGGCAAAAAAGGGGGAAAAATATGCTAGAGACTTGCTATTAGTATTTAAATTATGAAATTAGTAGTGGGCAAAAAAGGAAACTGTAACAGAAACTGTCTTCCTTCTCAATCTCTGTAATCCACACGGATAAAACTAATATTATCTTTAAATGATTGTGCAGTTAAAACTAAAAATAAAACTAAAACAAAAAAAAAAAAAGAAAGAAAAAAAACAAAACAAAACAATGAAAACGAAAACGAAAACGAGAAACTTTCATCGTACAAAGTTTGAGGGAACAGAAAAATCGACAGCAGTTTCTCGTAATTTCTAATGTATGCAGTCTACCCTGAATGCAAGAAGAAGAAGAGGACGAAGAAGAAGAATTTGTATTGCCCAGTAAGAAAAACGGAAATTCCTAGGTAATAACGTCTTCAAATAGACTACTAGTTACTTCCTAATGTTCTATGGGTTGGTAACTAGGTAACTAGGGTTATCTGATTAAAATTGCTAGTTATACAGGGTGCGCCATCTTTTATGTGGGTATGTGAATATTGAATAACTTAAAACAACAACAACAAAAACCGATTTCCATATATGAGGTATTTTTATTTAATTTGATCCTTTACAATTTATTGGGACTAGTTTTCGAATACAACATCAATCAAGTGGCCGAATCTCGGGCGTTATAGCGATGATTTCGGCACAAATGTTTGCCTTGAGCTCGTCAGTGGTCTGCGGTTTGCTGGCGTACACTGGCTTACTTACTTTTAATGGCACAACAGCCCAGGGAGGGACTAGGCCGAACTTTTCGCTTTTCGCATCCACTCATGTTAATGCGTGTTATATTTGTACATGAATGGAAGGGACCTACAGTTTAATGCCGAATCCGAACGGCGGAGTGAAAAGCTTTTCATAGGCAATTTTTACTCTAGTAGGTTTACCATTTCCTGGTGCCGTGTAGAAAAATTATTTTGTCTACTTTTTGATTTTGCCTGTGCCGAGATTCGAATTCGGACACTCTGCGTAGCAGTCCAACGCACTACCACTACGATACAGTGTACACTTTGCTTTTCAAATAACCCCACAAAAAGAAGTCCAGAGTGGTCAAATCTGGAGATCTGGGTGGCCAGTCAATGTCGCCATTTTTTGATACCACACGTCCAGGAAATTTTCGATGCAGCAACTGCATTGTTTAATTTGCAGGGTGTCATGGCGCATCGTCTTCTTGAAACCAATAAACGTAAACGTCAATAGTTTTTTCACACATTTGTGTGCTGACACAAATGATATTGATTCCCATCGATTGTTTCGCCTTCTCTGAAGAAAAATGGTTTTGGCACAAACGCCGGCCCAAGCAGTCACTTTTTGGTGTTTCATGGATCTTGTGTGGATTCTCCGTTCCACAAATGTGGCAATTTTTCTTGTTAACGGCGCCAGAGTTTGAAAGGTAACATTTCATGTTTGAAGATAGCATTTCATGTTTGATAGGTAACATTTCACGTTTGCAAGGTATCATTTCATGTTTGAAAAGTAACGTTTCATGTTTGAAGGTAATATTTCTTGTTTGAAAGGTAACATTTCATGTTTGAAGGTAGCATTTCATGTTTGAAAGGTTATCTATCATGTTTGAAGGTAATATTTCTTGTTTGAAATGTAACATTTCATGTTTGAAGGTAACATTTCATGTTTGAAGGTAACATTTCATGTTTGTAGGGTATAATTTCATGTTTGAAAGGTAACATTTCATGTTTGCAAGGCATAATTTCATGTTTGAAAGGTAACGTTTCATGTTTGAAGGTAGCATTTCATGTTTGAAAGGTAACGTTTCATGTTTGGAGGTAGCATTTCATGTTTGAAATGTAACATTTCATGTTTGAAGGTAACATTTCATGTTTGAAGGTAACATTTCATGTTTGAAAGGCAACATTTCATGTTTGTAGGGTATAATTTCATGTTTGCAAGGTAACATTTTATGTTTGAAAGGTAACATTTCATGGTTGAAAGGTCACATCATGTTTGAAAGGTAACATTTCTTGTTTGAAAAGTAACATTTCATGTTTGAAGGTAACATTTCCTGTTTGAAAGGTCACATCATGTTTGAAAGGTAACATTTCATGTTTGAAGGTAACATTTCATGTTCGAAGGTAACATTTCCCGTTGGAGAGGTATCATTTCATATTTGAAGGTATCATTTCATGTTTGAAGATAACATTTCATGTTTGAAAGGTAACATTTCATGTTTAAAAGGTAAAATTTCATGTTTGGAAGACAAAAATTTGTGGGAAGACAGTTGTGTAATTGGTTGCTAGAGAAGAAAGTTACATTGATTTGAAAATGAGTGAAATATCTGAAAAAATACGCTTTGTTATGCTTTATAACTATAGAAAAAGTAAAACCGCTGCAAAAATATGCCGATAAATTTGTGCGGTTGACAGTGAGGATTCTGTGAGTCAACGCTGGACCCAGGAGTGGTTTGCTCGATTCCGTTCCGGAAATTTCGTTATCAAGGATACACTGAAACGGAGTCACTGAAAAAACCGATGAAATTTTCCAACTGTTGGAGCAAGATCGACACGCAAGCTGTCAGCAGATAGCGAGCGGTAGGCACTAAACAACCACATGACAGATTTGTGGGTACCAATAGCATCTTGTAACGAAAGACCACGGATACTTTTTATATGACCTAATATTTATACTTTAATATATTTTTTTTTTTCAAGCGGACACTTTAAATTTACAAATTATGTAATATGAAAGTTTATGTAAACACAAACTTAAGCATAACTATGGAGGCTCTTCTAGAACGACAATGAGCAAATGCCACTATTTAAATTGGAGAAAGTACCTGATAAAATAAACCGAAAGTTTTAAGCGTTAGCAAATGGTTAAGTTGTTGATTCTAATTTTGATTAAAAAGTTGAATGAGTTGCATTATTTGACGATGTAACTTTTTAAAGCGCTTATGCAACTACATTTTTCAAGTAATTATAATTTGTAATTTTTTAATTTTCTCTGTGTTTGAGCAGCAGTTTGAGGTAAGAAATAAGGAAACCTTTAAAGTTTGTTTTTTTTACTTTACATTTTCTAGTCATGAAGTATCAAAGTAAATTATTAAAATGTTCTTCTTTTTTAGCACAACAGGTGGAAGTTTGCCACTCCCCGGCCTGAGAACTTGAGAATGTTATAAGGTTGACTAGAAACTTGGCAAATCTCGTTTATGTTTCGTTGTGCTGATGCGAGTTGATTTTTGGTCCCATGGAGAAAAGATTTTCGGGCAAATTTTTTTCAAGTAAAACTTCTGCCCTTCTTCTTCGTTGAGAAACTGGGAATTCGGCCACCTCAGTGACTGCCTGATGCTGTATGATCTTAGGACCTTCGTCGGGAGGACTCAATTACGTGCGTGTTGATGCAATTATTGGTTCTAATGGCCTCATTTACCATTCATGCTGTCTCTTGGCATTAGTTGTTGCGAGTTGTTTTTCAATGAAATTCGAATTCTGTTGTGCCTCAAGTTGCTTGCGAAGTCTACACTCTCGCGAATTTCCGATGGTAATTTTTGGTTTTTGTTTTTGTCACGATAGCAGAATCTGACTTTTGTTGGGCCTCCATTTTTCGACGAAGTCTACATTCTCGCTGTCTCTTAGCCGCAGTTTTTGCTGGAGATCTTATCGTAACACAATCGCCATTTGTTTGTGCCTCGCGTTTGTTTATTGTTTTTTTGTCCAGTCTATACTCGCTCATTCTTTCAGCTCTAGAAATTCCGAATGAATTTTCTTTGAAATGGGAAATTTTTATTTGATATGTTAAATTTTACTGGAAACTAAAAGGCAGCGAGTATGATTCATACTCATCGCCTTCTATCGGTCGAGTATGAATCATACGCGAATCAGCGCCCTCTATAATCGAGTATGAATCATACTCAGCGCCCCCTTTCAATCGAGTTTCAATCATACGCATGTCAGCGAACTCTGTCAATCGAATTTGATTCACAATCGTGGATCTATATGTGCTCGCCCATCATTTATGGATACATATGTACATATGCATCCTAATCTTTTTCGTACTTGGTTAATAGAGGGCGCTGCCCTTCATTTCCGTGACAGTTTCTGTTTTGCATACTATCATCTTTTACCCACTCGTAAATATAAAAAGAAGTTTCTAAGAAGTAAACTTAAAATTATTATAATTTATTATAAAAAACCCGCAAAATGAAGGGAAAGTGAGATCGTGAGGTCAATATGCTGGGAGTAAAAATGTTCATTGCTTTATGGTATTTACGAATTCCTTTTTTCCAGACACCCACCAAATACGAGTATTGAATACTTATATCAGTTATTAGTTTAGAACAATGTTGTTCGCCGATAAAGTTGGGTACTTTACCCAGGGCTATTTCGATTACTTGAGTAGTTGCAGAACAAATGATTCTAAATCAGTTACCAAAAATTTATCTAAATCACAAGCTCACCAGAATAAACGAACGAGAAATAAACAATCGATTAGTACATGATTAAACTAAAATACAGGACTCTAAAATGAGGTAACGAGCCAGAAACTCAGTATCGAGCCAGAGCAACAGTTTTAAATACTAATATGAATATAAGTATTACATATAAAGAAAAAAGTTATAAAAAATGTGGAAAACTTACTCTGCACCGTCAACGTGTTGTTCTCCTTGTTGACAATCAACTCCAAGAAGATACGTCCACGACGTTCGGTGTGATCACATCCGCATAAACTTGGCACGTTCTCTTTGCAACGTGCATGCACGTTCATGTCACATGCTGCCAACAGAGTTGTTATTGTTATATTTGTATTGTCAGTATGTTTTATTATCATTATCATTATTATTATTATGTATTATTGATGAGTGTATCATGTGAAGAAGATAAGAAAATAGTTTATATTAAATTTATTTGTCATATTTATATTAGAATATACTTAGAAAGATTTTCAAAGTAGTTTTCACACACAAAAACAACAAAACCGAAAAAACAAAACTTGAAACAGGAAACAGTTTTCAGGACAACTTTCACTACACACACACACACACACACACACATACTCGCACACACAGTATAAACTAAAATTTGAACAAAAAATACTAACACATAAATAAACTATATTTTAATTAAAGGTTTTTTTTGTTTGTTTGTTTTTTGTTTTTGTTTTTTTTATAACTTACCTGAATTTGATATCTGGGAGTAGTTCCATTTTGTAATTAAGTATTTTATTTAAATGATTTTAAAATATTTGAATAGAGTCTATATAAAGCTTACATACACTTGAGCAGGTGATGGGCGAATGTTTTTTGAAGACCTGCAATATATTTTGTAGGTCTTAGAGTGAAGAAAATTTTTTGTATGAAACTGAACCACTTTCAATTAAAGTTTCATACAATAATTAGAACAGAAATTTAATTTTCTTGACTTTTTTACGAAAGATATAATCATAGATAGTATACTATAGGTAAGGTTAACTTAAATCAATAGCAACAACTTCTTCAAGGTAAGCAAAAACATATTCATTTGCTATTCATAAACAAACAAAAGAATGTTCCCCCCATTTCAGTGCACTGTCTACGCTACTGTGTGCTATATATAAATACAGATACTCTCGCAATCAGATAAGTTGAATGGTCAATGCTATTTGAGTGACACATTTATAATAGAGTACAACGAGGGAAAGACAGGCTGCTAGTTACATTACCTTAAAAATGTAAATTACATTACCTTAAAAATGTTGTAACCTCATCCTACTGGTGCCTCTGGTAACCTAAGCGACATATAAGAAACTGGAATAACACCTTCTGGACGACTTTTAATCTGGGCCAAAGGTTAGAATTAACTTTCGTGGGTGCTATTCTAATTAATTCAGATTAGTTAACTGGTATGAGCTTTTAAATACTTACAAAATGTACCTTTGGCCTATTGATTAAACTGCGCTACAGACATTTAAGTGACACATGCTAACCAATCTCAAATTAAAGTGTTTAACCGTAATGATAAAACCCCAATATTTTGCTCTACCTCTTTAATGTTTTTTTTTTCATTTGCTTTCAGGCTTGAAAATTTTCACATTTTAGTCCAAAATCAATAGAAATAATATGAAAAATCATGTGTACTATATATAAATCTGTGGCATGTGGCATGAAATTTATTCTTTTCCTTAGAAAAACTTTATGAATATTTTTTTCTTGGAACATCTTAACCCATTCACTTTTCCATTTATGATTATTATCTAATCCTTTTTCATGAAATGCCAAAAAAAATTCCCTTGAGAAGGGTATTTGAGGATTTAAGTGCTCCTAAAAGATATTGAGTCATATAGAAAGTATCCGCGGTTTTTGATGTTGGTACCCCCATAAATCTGGCAGCACTAGTCCGATTATATCAAACGAACACATGTTTGAAAGGTAACATTTCATGTTTGAAAAGTAACATTTCTTGTTTGAAAGGTAACATTTTATGTTAGAAAGTAAATATTACATGTTTGATAGGTAACATTTCATGTCTGAAAATTAAAATTTCATGTTTGATAGGCAACATTTCATGTTTGAAAGGTAACATTTCATGTTTGAAAGGTAACATTTCATGTTTGAAAGGTAACATTTCATGTTTGAAAGGTAACATTTCTTCTTTGAAAGGTAACATTTTATGTTTTAAAGTTAACATTTCATGTTTGAAAGGTAACATTTCTTGTTTGAAAGCTAACATTTTATGTTAGAGAGGTAACATTTCATGTTTGAAAGGTAACATTTCAGGTTTGTTAGGTTACATTTCATGTTTGAAAGTTAATATTTCATGTTTGAAAGGTAACATTTCTTGTTTGAAATGTAACATTTCTTGTTTGAAAGGTAACATTTTATGTTTGAAAGTAAATATTACATGTTTGATAGGTAACATTTCATGTTTGAAAGTTAACATTTCATGTTTTGTAGGCAACATTTCATGTTTGATAGGTAACATTTCATGTTTGATAGGTAACATTTCATGTTTGATAGGTAATATTTCATGTTTGATAGGTAAAATTTCATGTTTGTAAGGCAATATTTCTTGTTTGAAAGTTAACATTTCTGTTTTAAAAGGTAACATTTTATGTTTGAAAGCTAACATTTCATGTTTGATAGGTAGCATTTCATATTTGATAGGTATCATTTCATGTTTGAAAGGTAACATTTCATGTTTGAAAGGTAACATTTCATGTTTGAAAGGTAACATTCCATGTTTGAAAATTAGCATTGTATGTTTGATAGGTAACATTTCATGTTTGATAGGTAACATTTCATGTTTGAAAGTTAACATTTCATGTTTGAAAGTTAATATTACATGTTTGATAGGTAACGTTTCATGTTTGATAGGTAACATTTCTTGTTTGAAAGGAAACATTTTATGTTTGAAAGTACATTTCATATTTGAAAGGTAACATTTCTTGTTTGAAAGGTAACATTTCAGGTTTGATAGGTAACATTTCATGTTTGAAAGGTAACATTTCAGGTTTGATAGGTAACATTTCATGTTTGAAAGTTAACATTTCATATCTGATAGGTAACATTTCATGTTTGATAGGTAGCATTTCATATTGGATAGGTAACATTTCATGTTTGATAGGTAACGTTTCATGTTTGATAGGTAACATTTCATGTTTGATAGGTAACATTTCATGTTTGAAAGTTAACATTTTATGTTTGATAGGTAACATTTCATGTTTGATAGGTAACATTTCATGTTTGACATGCTTCATTTTGTATGAAGACAGTTGTATAATTCGTCGCTATTGTAAAATGTTACATTGATTTAAAAATCAGTGAAATATCTGCAGAAATATTTCTATGTGATGCCTTATTACTTTAGAAAAGGTAAAACAGCTGTTAAGACATGCCGAGAAATATCTGCGTTTTACGGTGAGGATGCTGTGAGTGAACACCGCATTTCATGTGGAGTGGTTTGCTCGATTCCGTTACGGAAATTTCGATATCAAAGATCCACAGAAAGATGCACTGAAATTCACTGAAAAAGCTGATGAAATTTTGATGAACTGGTGGAGCAAGATCGACATGTAAGCTGTGAGCAGATAGCGGAGGCACTAAACATCAACCACATTACAGATTTGTGGGTATCAACCGCGGATACTTTATATATGACCCAATATTTTCCGAAAAATTCCGAACAATGGCACATGAGCACTTTTTTTTTTTTGTCTTAACTTCAACCCATAGTGAAATTTTCATGTGAAATTTTTTGGAGATTTTTATATAGGTAAAAATTTTGTGTACTTTCACACCTGATTTGCTGAGAAGTTTTTTTTTTTTTTTGCAAAGAATTAATTAATAATAAAAATAATAGTGTGGTTGGTGCACCAACAGACCAAAATCCAGGGTAAGGAGTATCCGAAAATACTCAGCGGCTTCAAAAATAATAGATAATGTTCAGAAACCATGGGAAGTTCTTAAATTGTGTCAAATTGTTTAGAACGCATTCAATTGCGATTGTTGGTGAAAATTTATTCCGACTAATGTAAAATTTATTTTTATATTTTTATTCTTGAATCAAAAATTTTACTACCACCATTGAAAAACCTCTTCTTATGAAAAGATAACAACAAGGATAAATTATTTCCGCTTAAATGGAAATTTTCCTTATGTAATTTGTTTCCGCGAATGAAATTGTTTACCAAATTTCTGCTCTTACAATTATAAATTATAAGTAACTTTTATACATAGACATTTACTAGGAGTGCACTCAACTCCTCCCTCCGTTTCGCACAAATACTGGCAATCAATTATTCTTTCCCAATAAATTTCAATCGCATGTTATTTTCAAAAGGAATAACAAATCCCCGTCGTTTAACAGGAAAAAAAAATGCAAACCCTTTTTCATGGAATTTGCATAAAAGCGAGTAGTTGATATTTGTTTTTTTTTTTGTTTTTGTTCGAAATGTAGGCATGTGTGTTCAGTGCTGCCGCCCGCACATATACACACACTTGCACAGCAACGAAATTACTACAAATTTTTCCATCGTAGTTGGTATTCGATGCTAAATTAATGAAATTTGTTGCATTTCGATTTTGTAACTTGAACAAACGGAAATTAAAACATAAAACTAGAGCGCATAAAATTGTATAAAACCATTGCAACAGAAGAGAGACAGAGAGAGAGAGAAAGACAGATAGAGAGAGAGACAGAGAGAGAGAGACAGAGAGAGACAGAGAGAGACAGAGAGAGACAGAGAGAGACAGAGAGAGACAGAGACAGAGAGAGAGAGAGAAAGAGAGAGAGAGAGAGAGAGAGAGAGAACGAAAAATATTGCAATGCGAACATTGCATCGCCTATAGAGAAATGCTGGAAAGTATGCAATGACATCGATAACTAACTTACTTGTTTGTTAGTCAATGAATTGGAAATGGCAGGAAATTGAATTGTAATCATTTTTAATGTATGCGCAACATGGTGTCGCATGTAGCGGCTAGCATGCAGCAAAAATCAACAAGTAGGTACACAATATAATCACGAACTGTGTATAGTTAGTTTACTGTGAAAACTTAATAATCACATTATTTAGTTATTATATTATTGCATAATTAGAATTAAGCTTAGTATTATAATTATGTGATATACTTATGTATGTCTGTACATAAATTGAATTTATTGAACAATTGTGTAAACGTTGGAATTACTCAAATATTTCAAAGGCGTTTGACAGAGTGTGGCATAAAGCACTGGTGTCAAAACTGATTGCGCATGGGGTCGGCAGTAACGTCACACGATGGATTACGAACTTTCTAAGCGGCCGCTCTATCTGTTTTTGTGATAAACGGCATAGTTTCGGAAGATCTTGCTATTAATGGGGGAGTGCTGCAGGGTTCGGTTCACTCACCTACCCTTTTCCTTGTCTTCATTAATGACCTTCTGTCAACGACGAATCCCATTTACTCGTTTGCAGATGACAGCACCATTTCTCATTCATATACCTGTTTAAAACAGGTATGTGCGTGAGAGTGCAGCTTATCAAAAACGGTAAAAAGATCACAGCATTGAAGAAAACGACGAAGTTTTGGTTGCTGGTTTCGGTCGTAAAGGTCATGCTGTCGGTGATATTCCCGGTGTGCGTTTCTTTCAAGGTTGTTAAAGTTGCCAACGTCTCCCTGCTGGCCTTGTGCAAGGAGAAAAAGGAGCTCCCAAGCAAGCTCGTTGGTTTTTAAAAATATATACAAAAAAAAAAAAAAAAAAACGCCCCAACTCTTTGGAGATTGAGAGGAAAAGGCATGTTATGAATGACTCACTCAACAAAGATCTTCAGTTAATCTCCGAGTGGGGTCTCACGAATAGAGTTGAGTTAAATGGCCGTAAGACCCAATGCTGTCTGTTCACAAACGTGTTTCCCAGCCGCCCGTTAATCCCCTAGATATGGGCGGAGCAGGTATTTCGGAGACAGCAACTCTTGATGTTCTGGGAATGTCCATCTGAGCATGTCCATCCAATAAATTTTCGACGTGTCGAAAGAATTGGCTGCTTGGTGTCTCCCTCAACTTTCTTAGTCGGTGTAACAAATATATCACTCCGACTGATCTCCGCATGATCTACATCACCTATATACATTCTAAATTGGAGTTTAATTCGCACCTATGGGCTGGAGCTTCACGAACGCAACTGGAGCTCCTATATCGAGCGATAAAGCTAAGAGCAGACAGTAGAGTTTCCAGCTCTATTAACTCCTTGGAGCATCGTTGAAACGTGGCTGGCGTCTTTCTGTTTTACCGTTACTTTCACGGTAGTTGTTCTGCTGAGATGCGCAAGTTCTGGCGCCATCAACTGTGTTCCCCAGAACTACACGAATAGCAAACGGAACTCACGTCTTCCACGTAGACACTGTGTGCCACCGCACTACGCATTACAGAGAAAGTTCGTTCATCTGTCGTACCGCACATATTTGGAACAAGCTCCCTACAAATATTTTCCCCGATTATTATGACCCTTTCAAATTTAATGCAAACGCTCATAGCTACTTCTCCCTCCTTCTTCTTCTCACCTATCAATCTTCAGAAAAAAAAGGAAATGGTTTTAAAGTAAATTTCAACCGATTTTCCAATCCACAACAGCCCCACCGGTTTTAGATTAGTGAAACGGGTTGATTTACATATGCTAACTGGAAGTAGGGCTACTAAGTACTTAAACCAGAAAATCTCTCGTACAGGGTGCTCATACCATTGAACGATTCCTGTGCTGAAGGAACAGAAGCAAAATAAGGTGAGTGGTACCATCAGTTAATTTGTGAGTTCTGTTTAATTTTTTAATACTCTGCCAAATGTAAAATGCCATGAATTGAATGTGGATTCTGTCGAGTTCCTTTTTGTCTTTTAAATTATCTCTGTGCGCCAGAAAGCAAAATTATTATTTTCCTCAAAAAAAAAAAAATCTCAGTGGTTTTTTATATAGCGAATTTTAGCTTTTCTGCCATTGCCATAGAGGATGACGTCAGGCATTAAAAACTGTTTTTTTTTTCAATCTCTGTACCTAAATTATTTAGCCGCTCTTACTTTTCAGCCACTGCTACTTTCTAGTCACTGTTAGTTTTCAGTCTCTGTTTGTTAGCTGTGGTTGTTTGTTAGCCATTTCTGGTACTTTTCAGTTAATGTTACTTTTCAGGCACTGCGACCTTTCACTGTTACTTTTTTGTCACTGTTAGTTTTCACACTTAGTTAACTGTTATTTTCCAATCACTGTAATTAAATGGTGGTCGCTGTGGCGTAGTGGTAATGCGTTGGGCTGCTACGCAGAGTGTCCGGGGTTGGAATCTCGGCACAGGCAAAATTGAAAAGTAGAATAATAATTTTTCTACACGGCACCATCTCTTGGAAGGCAATGGTAAACCTACAAGAGTAAAAATTGCTATGAAAAGCTTTTCACTTCGCCGTTCGAATTCGGCATTAAACTGTAGGTCCCTTCCATTCATGTACAAATATAACACGCACAACATGAGTGAGTGCGAAAAGCTCGGCCTAGGCCCTCCATGGCCTGTTGTGCCATTAAAAGTAAAGTAAGTCATTAAATGGTTTAGTGGCTATTATTTGTCGGTCGCTTTTTACTTTAGTCACTGTCAGTTTTCAGTTGCTGCTAGTTTCCAGATCCTGGTACTTTTCAGTTACTATCACTAACTTTAACCTTTTACATATTGCTACTTTCCAATTCAACTTTTATTCAGTGCTAGTTATGAGCCATTGTTTCTTTTCAGTCATTGTTAAGTCTGTTCAGTCTCTGTTGCTTTTAAGTCACTTTCTTCAGTCACTGTTACTTTATTGTCACCGTAAATTTTTCCTCACCGTTACTTTTCGGTCACTGTTACTATTTAGTCAGTTACTATTTAGTCACTGTTACTTTTTAGTCACTGTTACTTTTTAGTCACTGTTACTTTTTAGTCACTGTTACTTTTTAGTCACTGTTACTTTTTAGTCACTGTTACTTTTTAGTCACTGTTACTTTTTAGTCACCGTTCTTTTCAGTAATTTTTGCTTTTCCGTAACTGTAACTTTTCGCTACTTCTCAGTCACTATTACTTTGAAATAGTTCACTGAATCGTGATATTATGATATGTAGTACTCGTCGTATGTGTGCAATATATATGTAGGTATATAATTATAATAATTTGCTAATAGCTCATAAATATCCTATATGGTAAGAAGAAGTTAATCATGTTTTACTAACTGTGTTCATCAGCATAGAAGTAATAAACATATTTGTCAACTGCAATAACTAAGATAAATGAATTTCATTTGAAAGGCTACGAGAAACTGATTGCTCTCCTCTACCAGCTACTGTATAATTTACCATAACTATAAAAACTTGCACACCCTGAAGACAGAAAGTAAATACGAATAAAAATGTAGGTATTCTTTTTTTTTTTTTTTTTGTTATTTATTTAATAATAATAGCCATTGTTATTAACTATTATTATGCATTATTATCACCATCATAACAATGCAAAGTACAATCGACCACAAAGTAGAGTGTTAAATAAGAAAGGATAGTGACAAAATTGATGAATAATGTATGTAGTATGTACATGTACATACATATTTATATCTATATGTTCATACATATTCTTATAGTGCTCATATATAACATAAGCTTTATTACAAGTGCACTAAGTATGTACATAGTTATTACAAAAGTATACTTCACTATATAATTGCCTATTCATGTGCAAAATGGATTTCTATATGTGGTAATTTCAAAGATACAGTACTTTCAAGAAGAAAGCAATCGGCTTTTTCGCATGGAATAATTTGAATATCAAGTAGGCCTTGATTTTCAAAAAACTTGATTTCATTGTAAATTTCGCAATGTACTTAATTGTAGAATTAGTCCATTATATGCTTTCGTCTCAAGAGCATATTTAAGAAATGAGTTCCGTATACACGAAACGTTTTGAAGCAGTCTTTCTTTGTTCCCATCGAAAAGGTTCCAAGATGTCAAACTTGAGTGCTACGAAGTACTTAATAAAGTCGAAGGCGTTTGTCCAGCATTGGAACCAACACAAAAATGTGTTCGACTTGCCAAATCGCGGCATTTGCAGAGCTACCTCGAAACAGGACGACTTGGTTATAAAGAGGATTTTCGAAGCTAATCCAGCCATATCCTTGAAAGCAGCTAAACAAAAATTGGCTCGAAAGGGCATAAATGTTTCTCTGAATACAATAAGAAACCGTTTGAGGCAGTTTCAGATCCAATTTCGAGCAACGACGGTAAAACCCTTACTAACTGCAAAGCAAATAAAAAAACGCCAAGAGTGAGCAACTGAACATGTGGATGACGATTGGAGCTTAGTGGTGTTCACAGACAAATCCTCCTTTTGGATGACAAACACTATTAACCGTGCTTGGTCCACTAAAGACGGTAAGATGCTCCAGCGAACATCCAGGAAAGGTTCATATTTGGGGATGCTTCACAAAACAAGGATTTGGCAAATTAATCATGTTCACGAGGAATTTGGATGCCAACTTCATGACCACGTTATACCGTCGTGGACTTCTGCCATCAACGGATATGTGGTTTGGGGCAGGAAGCCGAGATTGGGTTCTTCAAGAGGACAACGACCCAAAACATCGCAGTCGCGTGTGTGTAGCAGTTGGAAAGAGGGAAACGGCTTAACTTCATTGGTTAACACAGTCGCCAGATGCGAATCCGAGCGAAAATGTTTGGTTTGGCTCTTATGAAGTTAAAACTACGTGGAAAAAAGATACGTTCAATAAATCATTTGAAACGGCTTCTCAGGGTAATATGGCGAAAATTAACACGGTCATATGCTGAAAAATTAGTCGATAGCATGCATTTCCGTTGTAATGAAATTACAAGTGCTGTGGATTTTTTTTTAAGATACCTTCATTTTTTCAGTGACTTAAGCCGATTGCTTTCTTGTTGAAACTACTGTACATACTAATCAGAATTTACATAAACTAACTTTCTTTGTAACACTTGAGTGTAATCAATGGTAAATTTTGTGTTGTTGTAGAGACTTTAGATGAATTTCTAATGGGTAAAGTTTGAATAAGAAAAAAACAGAAATGAAATTAAAATATGACAAAGGAGTATCTACATTGTAAGTATAGGGTGCGCCATCTTATTTTTATGTCGCCATGTAAATATTGAATAATTTTAACATTTATCAACCGATTGACTTGAGTAAACATGTTTTTGAAACTTCCATTCAGTACAATTTCAACCATGAATCGTTTCACACCGAAACAATGCGCCGAAATAGTGACGCTGTTCATTGAAAATAGTCGTTCAGTTGTGTTAACTCAACGCGTGCATATCGTTGAAAATATCGTGGCCAACAAGCACCGTCTGACAAAACAATTCGTCGTTTGTCGTGTGTCGAATTTCGTTGAGCATCGGTCAGTGCTCAAGGGAGATCGTTGACAAGCCTCTCAGCAACGCCCAAGACGTTCCAATGAACTCGTTGAAGCGATAAGAGAGATTGTTGCCAAGAACCCACATGTGTCGTTTCGTCACCGCGCTTAGGATTTCAGCGTCAGTAGAACCACCTTACTTCTCATTTTAAAGGATGATTTGCATTTGTTTCCGTATAAAGTGCAATTGACTCAAAGAATATTGCCGGCAGACCGTCCACATCGCTTAGAATACGGCCAAACAGGCGCTCGAATGGTTGCCAATGAATCTGAGTTTCGGAAGAAAAGTTTGATAACCGACAAGCCCCATTTCACACTCTCTGTCGCCATTAACAAGCTAAATTACCGCATTTGAGGAACGGAGAATCTACACGAGATCCATGAAACACCAAAACCATCAATGGGTCATTCTTTTTCAGAGAAGGCGAAACAGACGATGGGAATCGATATCGGTAGATGTTGGTTGGCTCATTATGTCTGCCCAAAAATGTGCGAAAAAGGTGTGGTTTACCGGGTTCAACAAGACGATGCGCCATGCCATACTGCAAACAATGCAGTTTCGGCAACGAAAATTCCCTGGACGTGTGTAGTCAAAACGTGGCGACATTGACTGGCCACCCAGATCTCCAGATTTGCCCACTTTGGATTTCTTTTTGGGGGGTTATTTGAAAAGCAAAGTGTACGCCAGCAAGCCTCAGATCATTGACGAGCTTAAGGGCAAACGATCGTGCCGAAATTATCGCAATAACGCCCGAGATGCTCGAAAAAGTGATGGAAAACGCAGCAGAAAGGGCCCATCTCGCTTTGGTCAATAACGGCGGCCACTCGATTGATGTTGTATTCGAAAACTAGTCCAAAAAAATTGTAAAGGACGAAGTCAAATAAAAATATCTCATAAATAGAAATCGGTTGATTTTTTTTTTAAGTTATTCAATATTCGCATACTGACATAAAAGATGGCGCACCCTGTAGAGTCCAACCGAAAGTGATTTTATTGCTGAACCGATCAGAAAGAGTTTTGTTTTGACGATGCTTCATTAAAAGCATTGGATAAATGATCAACGATTTTTGGCCGATCCCATAATTTTAGGCCAATGCCGATACCGACCGGTGGATTCTAAGTTACTGTACTAAATCATGATTTCTCAAACTTAAATTGTTGTTTTCTACTTCTTAGAAATAAATTTTTTTTTTTTGTTTATCTTAAATTTGCTTGTATTTAATGAAAAATTCGAACAAAAAATGGGAACCAAAGAATAAGAAATCGAACTTGGTTAAGCAAAATCTACTCTGGTAGGATAACAGAATCTTTTACCTTTTCGGGATTGCATCCCGATACAGACTGTATCCCGATACAGTCCCGAAAAGTTTAAGACTATGACTGCCTTCCGCAGAATTTTTCATATTACCACTGACGTAACTTGTAAATTAATAGCAGCCCGTTATTTCACACACTCCCGTGACTGTTATCAGATGATACCATACATACAATATGAATATTACTAGAAAATCACTACTTAAATCATAACATGGCATTAAAATAACGAACTGTTACTTTTTTGTATCATTTAATAGCCTATTACTTACTTTTACTTGTTATTTCTTGTGGTAGCAGGTGGTATTTCTTAATCACAGTGACACTATAGAAAACAGTGACACTGTATTTAGTAAGAGCATTTTGTTACTTCGTAGTAATAGTTACTTTGGGTAATTACACTGTAACACATTCGAAAATTTTTGAACACATATGATTTTAATTGCATTACTATTGTCTCCTTGTGCAGCTTGTAAGTTTACTATATGTAACAACATTTACAAGTTCTTTTTCGTTCTGATTCCCCCCCATACTTAGTAATAATATTCACTTAACATTCATTGACTCTTTTCGCAGTTATTTTTTCAAAACTGCTACTATGAAATTGTGTGCTGCAGTGATTGTGGCAAACAACCGATTTCAATTCAATCAAAAGAAGATCAGATCAGATATATAAACAAACATTTTTTAAATTATCTTGAGCTAGAATAAGAACAGAATAGGACTAATTCTAATCCATAATAGATTTGGAATTTAAAATAATTCTAAAAATCTAATTTCAGACTTAACCTTACCTGATGACACACATCTTTAGTAAGTAGTTTAGATTTAGTTAATGTAGAAGAACAACATAAATCAGTAACGAGAACATGAAATTAAAAAGTTAACAAACTGAAATCACTAACATTTCGAAAAAAGTATCTTTCAATGATTGCATTTAAGATTTACCGGATTTTAACCGACATAAATAGAACTAGATCTTATCCAAAGTCTGTATTGATTTGCTTGGAAGTAACCTGTGAGAAGTTGTTGGTATCGATTGGTTGTGTCGGTTAAACAACAACCTTTTGAATTTGAAAGGGTCAGTGTGTTAAATTCGGTAAGATCAGTTCGGAAAGATCAGCTAAGAGATGGAGAGTGATTACAAGATCAAAAATGAATGAATTATAGTGCTCCAAGTAGAAAGGTGGCACTGCATAGAAAGAAAGAAGCTCTGAGAGGAATAGAAATCTAAGTAAGAGAGTGAATTAATAAAGAATTTCGGGCTATAAATATTCATATCGTTTTCTGATTCTCTGTATTGGGACGAGAAAATGGCGTACGAATTTATATACATAAATTGGTTCCTTTTTTCTTAGGAGTCTCAAAAGTAGCTGGCATTAATGGAAAAATACTGCGGTAAAATGTGGATTGTTGGAAACAAGAAAAGTTACCTACGATCAATGATTCTGGCAGCTAACTTTATCGACAACTAATGGATGGCTCCAAGGGGAGGATCTTATCACCCTTACTGGTGATAATGGCAAACTTGTTAAATATTTAGTAAACATAAGTTATAATCAGTAGAGGCTCGACAATATCATTTGGGATAGAAGATAGAATTAATTGTAAAAGCAATCCGAGAAGAATTGGTCCTTGCACATAAAGCAAAATACCTTTTGTGGGATCGTGCAACTCTTAGTTCAAAACAAACTTCATCCCTTAGCATGTCTAGGTATTATAGGGGCAATGGAAACGTAGTCTGCGTCAGAAACTAATACGACAACTGGACCATCCCGATTGCCCCTGACAGTTAAAGAAAGCAGCAAAAAATGCGGCTGGAATGTTTTTCTTGGAGGCACCACCGATTGGTTATTCATTTTGAAAAGTCTCTATTGGAGTCAAGGGATGCAATCTTTTTGTGAAAACATGGAAATGCAAATCTTATGATTTCAAAATCACGACTACTTTAAAGTTATTTGAAGTTACTTGAAGTTACTTGGAGTCCATTGGAATTTAAAGTCACTTGGAGTTAATTGAGGTTTTGAAGTCAATTGGAGTCACTTGAGGTCATTTGGAGTCACTTGAGTTCATTTGGAGTCAAGAGTATATTTAGTCTCTTCTGGTGTCAGGTGAATGCAATCCTCTTTTTGAAGTCATTGAAATGTAAATCTTATGACTAGAAAATCACGACTATTTTTAAGTCATTTGAAGTTACTTGAAGTAACTTGAAGTCCATTGGAATTTAAAGTCACTTGGAGTTAATTGAGGGTTTGAAGTCATTTGAAGTCACTTGAGGTCATTTAGAGCCAAGAGGAGATAATTCACAGATGAATAATAATTTTTGATTGCAGTTATTGAATGTAACATTTGATACATTCAACACACAGGGTGTACCTCTATGAATGCAAAGCATTGTTTTGAATGGAAAGAAGATTGATAGGTGGGAGGAAGAAGGAGGATGAATGAGAGAGGGAATGCAATCACAGAGGACACCGATAAAGAGATAGTAAATGGAGTACTTAAATGGAGGTTTTGAAGTAAATTGCAGTCACTTGAGGTCATTTGGGTTGTTCAATTGGGATTTGGACTGGATTGTATTCAGAGCCATAAAGGATTTAACAGACACAAAATGGCATTTTGCCTAAGATAACGAGCAACAAAAAAGTGGTTTTTGATAGACCTATAGGCCCATAAACTTTTAACGGTGGGCCATTGTGACACATCCAAAAAAGTAACGGGAGACATGTGTTTCACATTTCTTCATAATTTCTCAAGGATAAATGTAGAATCGACAGATTAACACAATAAAGAAGGCAGAAGAACTTAAACATTTTTCATACTCAGTTGGTTTGATACTTTTTTCGTATAGTGAACTGTGAAAAGTTACATATAAAAAGCGATACAGTAACTAATAATATTTTTTTTTATTTGCAAGTGTGCAATAATTAAAATAAAAATGATAAACAAAACTGTCAAATAGGCAACAGTTTAACAGTTTTAACGAGAACGAACAATTTTAACAAAAATTTTAATTAGAATAAAAGGAAAAGTAAAATTGAAACAACGACAAACAGCACAAATAAAACAACGAAAGAAAACTGAAGAATGAAACGGAAACGGAAACGGAAGTAAGTAGGAAGAAACCTTCGTTTTTTGTTTTGCAGCATTTACCTCGACATTTGAGACCCTTATGTGTGATGCCATGCAACAGCGAACCGCAATGATCGCAAAACATCGGCGATAGAAATGTGATGTGCTGCCATTTGTGTGGCATCTGGTGGGCCTAAAGATAGTGGAGAAAACTAATGGAAAATTAACTCAGGATTCATATTTTGTTGCAAGCGACAAAATTGGTTTTTGGTGTTTTTTGTTTTTTGTTTTCTCTGTTTTATTTTTTTTTTTTTTTTGGAAATCTTCTTTCTTTTTTTAAGTACCATAAATATCATAAACATTTTCTTTTATATTCATGAAGTGATGAACTGTTTTTAGATATGATTTCGTTAATATTCTCATCAAGTAGGTAAGTAATGATTCTGAAATAGTGGTTCTTTGAGATCAACAAAATTATTTTTGTGGTTTTTGTGAAAAATGTGCCATTTTCAATGTGTAGGTGCAAATATATTGTACATAGTATGTATGTTTGAGAGTAAGTAGGTATGTATGTAGTTTGAACAATATCAGCAAGTCCTCTAGTAATGAGAAATATCTTAAAATATTTTCTAGATTTACTATGCATAAAAAACTAATGAAAATTGTTGATTAAAGAAGGCCTGAATCACCTCATAAGTACTAGTAAATATTGGGGTTCGATTATTTCATTTCAATAAGTTTTTTACATTATAGAAACAAAACTTCTTGCAAGATTTATAACTTATTTCTAGAAGTTCGAAATAGATTTCATTCACACAAATTTTATAAGAATCCTTAAATTCTTCTGTACTAATTATGGCAATGAACTTTTGAAAATCGAGGAGTTGCCCCCTGAAATACCTCAATGTGGAGTACCCTCAATCACCAAATAAAATTTTTTTAAATGTCACCTAAAAATGTGAAACAGCTGGAAACTTCTGGATACCAAAATTTCATCCCGATATTTGTAGGACCATCATAGGAAGAGAAACAAAAACGCATGCTCTAATATGAGATGCTAACATGTACACAGAAAAAAACAACATTTTATTGAACGGCTATAACCATTGATATTTACAGAAAATACGGAGGTCGGAAACCTACCGATACCCTTTTTATATCACTCACGTTTTGACCAAAACTTAGATCTAAGCTTATTCTTTCTTTTCTTTTAATGGCTCAACAGCCCATGGAAGGCCTATGCGGAACTCTTCCCATCGACTTAAAAAAATTGTTTTTCTGTTGATAGGTGTAGGGCAATATTATTATTATACTATTATTTATATACAACCAGCTTTTCGCATCCATTCATTTAAAAGCATTGATTCCTTAAAGAATAAATATAGATCTGAAAGAAAAAATTTTAAGGATTTTGGGGCTGGTGAGGTACAATAAGCAGATAGATAGAAACCTGATAGGGACTAGATAGAGACTAGATATAGACTAGATAGAAACTAGATAGAGACTAGATAGAGACTAGATAGAGACTAGATAGAGACTAGATGGAGACTAGATAGAGACTAGATAGAGACTAGATATATACTAGATAGAGACTAGATAGAGACTAGATAGAGACAAGAAAGAGACTAGATAGAGACTAGATAGAGACAAGAAAGAGACTAGATAGAGACTAGATAGAGACTAGATAGAGACTAGATAGAGACTAGATAGAGACTAGATGGAGACTAGATAGAGACTAGATGGAGACTAGATAGAGACTAGATAGAGACAATCTAGAGACTAGATATAGACTAGATAGAGACTAAATAGAGACTAGATAGAGACAATCTAGAGACTAGATAAAGACTAGATTGAGACTAGATAGAGACAATCTAGACACTAGATAGGGACTAGATAGAGACTTTCTACTATTTGAATTTGCCTGTGCCGAGACTCGAGCCCAGGACACTCTGCGTTATAGTCCAAAGCACTACTACTACGCTACAGCGATCTAAGCTTATACCAGAAACAAAACTTTATACATCAAATTGCTTCTTTGATGGCCATCTCGAATGCAGAGTCGCGTGAATAAAATACATTGAAATTAGAGATGGATGCGTGACGTCATTTTCGTTGTGACACGGCATATCATGGAAAAATTCACCTGTGCTAACGATTTTTGGATAAAATTAGAAAGATATGATAAATGTGCGTGGGTAAGATTTTAACGTGCATCAACATGTGTGAATTAAATTTCTTCGTGAGTCACGATACATTTTGTTAAAATTTAGACTTACACCTGAACAACGTTTGCAAATTATTGAAATTGTATTATCAACATTTGTGCTCTGTGAAAAGTGCGTTTAATCGCAAAATTGTCTTCAGCGACAAGGCTCATTTTTAGCTCAATGGATACGTGAATAAGCAGAATTGCCTTATTTCTTATTTGGAGGGAAGACCAGTCAGAGGTAATTCAGCAGCTACCAATGCATCAAGAAAAATGCACTGCTTGGTGGGGTTTATGGTCACGCGGCATCATTGGGCCGTACTTCTTCAAACACAATGAAGGCCGCAATGTTATGGTCAGTGGAGAAAGGTACCGTTCGATGATAATACGCTTTTTTTTTTTGCTGAAAATGCAAGAATTGGACTCGGGCAATAGATGGTTCCAACAGGACGGTGCCACATGCCACACTGTACGCGAAACCATGCATCAATTGAGAGGCATATTTAGTGAGTAGTTAATCTCACATTTTGGTGCAGTGAATTGGTCACCAAGATCGTGTGATTTGACCCCGTTAGACTATTTTTTGTGGAGCTATGTTAAGTCTCTTGTCTATAGGGATAAGCTTAACATGATTGCTACGTTGGAAGTCAACATTGAACGCGTCATTGGTGAGATTCCGGCCGAAATGTATGAAAAAGTGTGTAAAAAATGGACCTTCAGAATGGACCACTTGAAGCGTAGCCGCGGGCAACATTTAAATGAAATGATCTTTAGACAGTACTACTGTGGGCAAAAGTTAGTAAGACTTTTAAATTTAAATTTCGCGCGGAAACCCATTCATCAAAATATTATTTTTTTAAGGTTGGTATGACTGTCGGTGACATCTGTGCCAAATGTCACATCAAAATAATCATTAGTGTTTAGTATACGCTTGTCTTTTTGAAGTACAAAAAGTGCATTCGGCGATTTTCACAATGAGTGAAATTATTCAACAAAGAAGTTCCATTAAATTTTGTGTGCGGAATCAAATTTCTGGTGCCGAAACGTTCAGAATGTTGCAAAAGGCCTTCGGTGATAATTGTATGTCGCGAGCAAGTGTTTTTGATTGGTACAAATTGTTCAAAGATGGTCGAGAACGCGTTGACGACGAACCACGTCCAGGACGGCCATCAACATCAACTGATGATCAACACGTCAATAAAATCAAGTAATTGCTGCTCGAGAATCGACGATTAACAGTCAGAGACCTTACTGGCATCGTTGGAATATCGGAAGGATCAGTGAAAACCATTTTAAAACATCATTTGGGTCATTTGGGCCTAAGAAGAGTGAATGCACGATTGGTTCATAAAATTACTGCATTGGTTTCACGAGACCATTTTGCCAAAAATTCGACTGATATCGTTCCGCAACCACCCTACCACCCTATTCGCCTGACTTAGCACCGTGTGACTTTTGGCTATTTTCTAAACTCAAAACACCGCTTCGTGGACACCGTTTTGAGTCAATTGAAGACATTAAACATGAATCGCTAAGCGCATTGAAGGCTATTCCCGAAATTGACTTTAACAACTGTTTCGAGAATTGGAAAAAACGTTGGCACAAGTGTATTGGGGCCGGGGGGGATTACTTTGCAGGGGACAAAATAGATTTGGAAGAATGAATAAAAAAATTTGAAATTATGAACAAAGTCTTACTAACTTTTGCCCACAGTAGTAAGTGAAAAATCTCTCCCCCTAAATTAAGTATAGATTTAAGTAATTTTAAATAAATACATAAGTAGTTACCATAAATAAGCATATATTTGTCATTTTCACATAGCAAATCTGATTTCTTTAATCACCATGGAAAACAAAATGAATTACTCTGAAGAATTCCAATACCGACCATTAATTCGTATACAAAAAAAAAAAAAAAAAATCGTATAACAAATGCACACTTTTAGGTAAATCGATGGAAGGAAATAAATTTACTTTTCAATAAGTAGTACCTTTTTGAAGTATGCATGTAAACATAGTCAATTGAATTGATTGCATTTATTTTGCAACTTAATGCGTTGCTTTCTTTCGTTTCATGTTTCATTCAAGTGTAGTGAAGCATACTGAAGGAACCTTATACTGCATGCGATGCATCCAATGAATTCAGTTTACAGAAATAAGGGAATAGCATCCATCCATCATGCATCTGCCACAACAAATGATTAAAGTACTTGATTTTCTTTACTTGTACATACTCTTTCTAAGTATTTGTGATACTTTCTTCCTATGTGTGCGTTGTTGCTACTAAACATACACGAAGAAGCATTACACACACACACACACACACACACACATTCATAACTAGTACTTAAATATTTGTTAGTAAGTAGTAGTAGAGTAGAGTAGATAAATTGATGGAACATTGTGGTGTAGAAAACTGTTGCATTTTCAAAGTAAAATAGTATAACTATTGAATGTTGTACCATAAATAATGTGTGTGGGAGGGTGTGTGGGAGGGTGTGTGGGAGGGTGTGTGTTGTGTGTGTGTATGTGGTTAGTTCACCCGCTTGGCACTTCATTATTTTGTTACTTACACTTATTTATTACATACGTGGTGTATGTGTGTGTAAGTGTGTGTAAGTGTGTGCTGAGTGGCAGTTAGTATGTGTGCATAAGTAATTGTTGTTGTTTAAGAAAAATGTGCTACAATATTTAATCGAATTTTATGATGCATTTTTAATATCTTATGGTAGTTAAGTTTGGTTATGTAAACTTTGAGGTCGAAAGGGTTATTCTGAATTATATCTTCAAAAAAGTTGGAACGTGAATAACCAAGATCAACTTTTCATGCCAAATTATTGATTATTGAAGTACTTCGTACAAGTTCTAAAAGTAATTATTCACATCTATGTATGAATAATTTGTATAGCAAAGTGAGCACAGAATTTGAAGAGAACATGTTTTTATGAAGGATAATGACTGCGAAAACAATACAGAAATCTACAAGGCACCAAGCAGTAGTAGTAGATTCTCATATTTTACCTTGCTTTCATCTTGATAGGCTGGGCAATTCCATGTTGCTGCTCAGCGAGTTCTAACCAAAATAAATCCTTTGATCGGAATGCTGAAATTCTTGAGTCACAATCATACATACTTATACATACTCGTAAAATATGGACGACATTGAATAGCGATAGATCATACAGAAAATCACTTTCTCCCGACTTCATTCTCTCTCTCTCTCTCTTGAAGAACTAATTCAGTAATGTTGAACTCAAGGCGAATTCATATAACTTGATAGCAGTAGTACAGAAAAATTCACCAGGGCAACAACATTCACCAGAGCTTTTGTTGTTGCGGCCATAATTAGAATGTGTGAATCAGTTTTTCACCACAAAGATAGAAGCGGAATGTGTTGCTAATAACAACATCTTATTGAATTCGCCTTTGTTGAACTTATGTTAAATAAAATAGAAAAATTCCTAGTTGAATAACAGCCGAGGCAAAATGAAGCGGCTAAAGCCTTTGGTGTAACTAATGTGATATCGATTTTCCCTGGGCATTTCAAGACAATGATTTCTTGAACGAGTTAATTAAGTATATGGTAAATAATAAAATATTCTAGAATTTTCTGAACAAGCGATATGAAAACGCGTCTTAAGTTGCCTTCAGTTGAAACGTGTCAATACAAAGCATCATCATAAGGATGAGTTCTTGCCGTTCTATTCCTCTAACTGTACTTCGTGGAGTTCCTTAAAGTAGCTAAGTAGCTTGAAGCAGCGAAACATTTTCATTAAAAGTTTTCCCTTATCTGTTTTAATTTGTTTTGCTTCTTTTTCAACAATATTGTACAACTTTTTCTACTGATATAATATTTAACTACTGTTTTACTTCTCTTTCAAAGACTTTTAAAAGTAAGAGTCTTTAAAGATTTATAAAATTATTTTAAAAATAATGCTAAATTTTCCTCTTATTTTTGATTTTTAAAATATTGATTAATAGTTTATACCAAAAGTAATTTCAAAACTCTTACTTCTGAATGTCACTTGTAACTGTTGTGAAATAGAAGTCTATAACAACTCTTATTTGGAAGACTTTTTGATAAAAGCTACAGCAGTTTCATGCTATGAGGCAAGCTATAATTACCCAATGGACTGTTTTCTATGGACGATCTTCAGCTCTCTTGCCCAGCTTTAAATCCTGTCTAATCTACTTAGTCCGCCAAGGCTAAAATAACGAAAACAAAATTCAACTCAATTCTCGACTAAGAATTAAGAGTTTTTAGAGCAAACCTGCTAGAGTAAAAATTGTTATGAAAAGCTTTTCAATTCGCCGTTCGGATTCGGCATTAAACTGTAGGTCCCTTCCATTCATGTACAAAGATAGCACGCACAACATGAGTGGATGTGAAAAAGCTCGGCCTGGGCCCTTAATGGGCTGATGTGCCATTAAAAGTAAAGTAAAGTAGTGAATGCATTTTGGGTGCCTGATGGAAGTTATTCGTTAAGAGTCCCTTTAAATTATATACCCCTACGTCATTGGGTGTCTATTCTCCTTTCCCCTTCATTTTGAGGGTTATTTGGTAATTGATTTTAGTGCAATCCTACAGGAAAATGACAATAGTATTTCTGAAAAATTGGATCAATTAATAAAAATTATATACTGCCCATACCATTACTTGAGATGGAAAATTACTTCGGGTGGCCGTTCGTGGGCTCAAATATTCGTAAGGCCGTTCAGTTAAGTAATCACGATAATAATAACTGCTCAATAGGGAAATTTTTCTCATCAGAGGACATAATGTTTGGAAATTCGCCACGTTCGTGCAAGCGTAGCCACTCCTTTGCTCTTTCGAGTCTAAAATATTTTTTGCTTTGGTATAAGATCATGTGCCTTTTGGAACTTGTAAGGCTTTACCTTGAGCTCATTTTGGAATATGCGTCGGATGATTCGCAGTTATATTTTCAGTTCTTTGGCCATTTGATTACAACTACAACTTGAATTTCGTTCAAGTCGAGCCTTCACTTTCCGAACCATTTCAGGTGATGTTGCTGTTTCTTTTTTCGTCCACCACCATAGCGTTTGACAATGCTGCCTGTATCGTTATAACGATTTATGGTGCGATACACAAACATTTCATTCACTGTGAGATGCCTGAGCCTGAGCTCACGAACAAGAGCTGCTTGTAAAGCAATCGCACTATTACGTGTGAAATCCATTTCGAATAACTTTTGTTCTATAAAACCTAGACACAAATGCTTGTGGTAGCTTGTAAACAATATAAACAGCTGTCGTTGGTATGAATTTGACATAGTTGGCAATATCGCGTATGCCAGACATACCGGTATGAAGTTGGTAACACTAACTTAACACAACTTGGTCTAACCCTGTACAATACATACATACGTACAGACGATATGGAGTTCTACGGGAGGCAGGTCGCGACCAATATTATATAGTAATACCCAGTTAATTGGACCACGGTTAATTGGGTTTTCCGTTTAGTTGCCCGTGAAATATTACGTTTTTAGTCCAAAGTGCAATCAATTGCAGCAAATTGCAGCCCCCGGTTAATTGGACCATAATCTGCACATTTTCAGTGATGCAATTAAGCGGAGATTACTTTATTAGTTTCAATTGTTTCTTTTTTACGATTTATGTTCAACACAAAATGACACCAAATGTGATACAATTTCAGAATTCCCCTTTATTGCAGCTCCTCCATCGACACGTCAAATTTGAAGAGACCTGATCTATTTCACGTCACGTTCGATGTGGCATGTAGCTTTCGAAATATTGCTAAGCTTTGCAGTCTTATGGAAGAATTATTATTATTAAAATTATTCTACATACTTAAATATATCAAGCTTTTATTTTTGTAATTTTTTTTGCTTTCCCGAGTGCAATGAAAGAGTGATGGCCTACATTGGTCTAATATGTAAAAAGGGTTAATTAGTGAAATGCATTGTCATAGTCGATGTAAATCTTCAACTGCTGTATAATCTCAGATAGAATAATACGAACAATGATGCTTGCCACAGCCTCGAAATAATTAACTATTTTGTTTTAGTCTAACAAAAACTTAAACATTTACAGTATTTGAAAAAATAACAAAAATTTTAATTAAAAAAATATTTCAAACACCAATTATGGCAAATTGCAACATGAGATTGCATCAAGGGTTTTCATTTTTACATATGTACCATATATTGTCAGTATGTAACATACTTTTGTATGTACTCGTCTATAGCTTCAACAATGTTCGTCATGGCCTCTTCTACTACTTGCAACTACGACTGTGGCTTGCTTTGAGAATTTGTTGCATCCTTTTTGAGGTTGTTACTCAATTGAGGTTGAGTATGTTGAAGGCCAAGGTTTCGGCATTGTGCATGTCTAAGTTCAAAATTAAAATTATATATTTGAGTAAAATGAAATTGATGAGAATGAATGAAACATTGGTGGGTTGTGCGGTTGGGTTTGAAATCACTTTAAGAGTATGTATCTTTTATCATTTTATATTACAGACTTGTATGTGTGTATGTATCTACATAGTAACTATGTAGTACTCATAAGCTGGCTGCTGGCCTGAAACTGATGTTGATGATGGCAGCAATAGTTATAAACATTCATATTAATGTAAAAATGTAAAGACAGAGACACATGAACATAAACATTCTCATCCACACAAGGTTAAATGGAGTGAGACAGACACACACACACACACACACACACACACACACACACACACACACACACACACACACACACACACACACACACACACACACACACACACACACACACACACACACACACACACACACGCACGCACACAAACACACACAGACACACACACACACACCATCGCATATACGTATGAACATAGTGCATATATTTATTGAAGCGGATTACGAGCTCTGTTTGGGGGAAACTGTGTAGTGTAGTGAATCCCCTCTCCCCCTCCCCCCTCCCCTCCACCCTCATACTTAGTACCTACTGCTACTTATAACCAGTAAAAGGAAACTAAATGGTGATTTTTTGCTACTTGGTTTTTGACGTTTATATTTCTGACAGTTAACGTGTGATTCTTGACATGTGTCAAAGTAAAAAATGCTCAGTTTGGTTTGCAAATTATTGAAATTTATTATCAAAATTCGAGCTCTGTGAAAAATGTAAAATGTGTTACTCAAGCTACATCCATTTTATGGTCGTCATAATCGACCCACAGAGCAGGCTTTGCACGTCATTGTGACCATATTTCGCAACAGTTTCATTTTATTGGACATCAATCCATCAAATCGTGTCCATAGAGTGCGTACCGAAGAGAATACCATATTGCTACTGTATCCGCCAGTGTTGAAGAAGATCACGATATGTTCATCCGGCGTCGATCGCAGCAATTGGGTTTGTGTTATTCGGTTTCGACCACCTGGAAGATTTTACGCAAAGATCTCTCTTGCAGCTGGTGCAAGAACTAACTGAAGGCAGGCGACCTACCACAACGTCGCATTTTCGGTGAGTGGGCCTTAGAAATACTGGATGAGGATCCGTTTTATTTATCGCACAATTGTCTTCAGCGATGAGGCTCATTTTCGGGTCAATGGATACGTGAATAAGCAGAATCGCCGTATTTCGTAGTTGGAGTGAAGACCAGCCAGAGGCAATTCAGCAGCTACCAATGTATTCCGAAAAATGCACTTCGGGTGAGGTACGGTGCGGTTTATGGGAAGGCGGCATCATTTGGCTCTACTTTCTTCAAAGACGATGAAGGCCTTAAAGTTACGATCAATGGAGAAAGGTACCGGTGCCGTTCGATGATAACACATTTTTTTCGTCATGCGATTCCAACTGGACGGTGCCACATTTCACATGGCACACTAAACGCATCAATTGAGAGGCGAATTTGGTGAGCAGTTAATCTCAAGTTTTGGTGCAGTCACTTAGCCACCAAGATTGTGTGATTTGACCCCGTTAGACTACCATATTTTTGTCCATGGGGCTATGTTAAGTCTCTTGTCTATAGGGAGAAAGCCATACACGATTGCTGCTTTGGAAGTCAAAGCCAACACTGAACGCATCATTGGTGAGATTCCAAGATTCCAGGAGAAATGTGTGAAAAAGGGTGCCACAATTGGACCTTAAGAATGGACTGCATGAAGCGTAGCCGCGGGCAACATTTAAGTGAAATGATATTTAAAATGTAAATGGCACGAATTGATTTATCGATCCTAATAAAAATTTCATTCACTGTTGTAAAATTTTAAGCTGTTAAGAAATCACCCTTTATTACATTACGAAGAAAAAATGTTGGGGTATGTTCACACATGCATACATACAAACATACAAACAAATACATGAGTTTAATGTGTTCATAAATGCCTTTTTATGTGTGTTTTGTTTTCTAAGGGTTAAGCATTCTATGTACCATATAATGTTACCCAAATGTGTTCAAGTGAGTGTGTATGTGTGTGAATGTGTGTGTGTGTGTGTGATGTTATTAAAAAATTACTTAAAATTTAAACAAAAATATAAATTATTCAATTTTTTACATTAGTTAAAATTACTACTTTCTTCTTCTTTTAATGGCCTCTGTGCCTTTGCCTCTCCCCAACCAGTTTGTATCTTCTAAAGATAAATTTACTGTTCTTCCCTTAAAGCATTTTATTAGGTTATATCCAAGTAGAAGTATGTATGTATGTATGTATGTATGTAAGTAAGGTACCTTTCCATTTACATTTTAATAAACGTGTTTTCTTTTGTTTTTACATTTTTATTTGCATTTTCGAGAAATGTAAAAAACATGTCAATCTCAGATGAGCTTGAGTGCACTTAAAATATGTTTTATGTTTGACATAAGTTTGTTTTATTTCTTGATTAAAAAAGCTTTTATGTCAATTGTTGTCAGGCTTCCATGTATTCATAACTACATATACTTATTTCTCACAATTTGAGCTTTAGTTGCGATGAAAATCTCTTACAAAAGAAAGTTATGATGAAACTTTAGACAATGGAGCATTTTTTACACTAGTTTAAAAAGACTTGACAATACGTTTTTATTCCAACGAACGTCATATTGAACATGTCCAGAAATTCAAGAATCAAGGGGTAACTTCGAGTACCCAACCATAACTGGGGGCTCAAGAAAGGTTTGGGTGAAGCTCGTTTGTGAGACAATAGGCAATTCAAAAGGGTCTTACGTGTGTTTGAAATTCAATTCGATACGTGAGACCACTGTTGAAGATTGAATGGAGATCATTATTGAATGAGTCGTTGATAGCATGCCTTTTCCTCGCAACAACCTTCAAAGAGTTAGTTAGGAAAAGAGTTGGGCGAAGAGGGGCTAGTTTTGTGGTGCTTCAGCTTTCAGTGGCATGATTTTCCGAAGCAATGCCGTTTATCATTACACTGATAAAGCGTTCACATAAGAAGCTTATGATGAAGGTATTAACAATGCCTTATGCCGCCAGATTCGTTCAAATAGCTTGAAAACAGCATGATTTTTCAAAGCAATGCCGTTTATCATTACACGGATAGAGCGTTAAGAAGCTTATGATGAAGGTATTGTCAATGAATTACGCCAATGAATTACGCCACCACACTCGGTTAAATAGGTAGCTTGAAAATAGTCAGAGCATTCGCTTTTTGCGCTCACCTAAGCTATGCTCACTAGGGTTTCAGTTTTCAGTTTTCGGTGAGGATCATATCATCCGTAGAGCGATTTCTTACTCATTTTGTTTTGAATACGAAATGTATCAAGTAAAAGTTAAGTTACGTTTTCTACATATGAGCTGGAATAATAGCAGGGTGCACAGTCTTGCCATTCCTAAGAGCACGCAACCTGCGAACAAGACAGAAATACTCCTGAAGAGTATAGAATGTACTAAAGATTGCGTTAAGTTAGAGCCAGCATTAACGAACTTGCTCGGAATGTCATCAAGCCTCGAATCCTTATTGTTCTTAAAAATTTGTGAACTCTTTTAATCTTCATGGGCTCGGAAATGTATCTCAGGTATTGCACAAGATTCAAGCTCGATAACTCCTAGTGGTTGATTGTTAGCGGGCAGAGGATATTTTTTTACAAAATAAAACTAACTTTCACAAAATTATATATATGGTAAAAATATATAATATGGTACAGGTCACTTGAAAAGTTTCTACCCTAAATATGAAACCGCAGTTATTTTGGTTTCATCTTTTAATAGTTCAATACACTTAGTCAAGCGCCCCTCCCATAAATCTATCCCATCATTAAAGTACGATTCTGGAAGGTCTGCAAAATATGCCTCTATGGCTGCTATAGCTTCTTCATTCGACGAAAAACGCTTTCCACGAAGGAACTGTTTCGGAAGGTTTCGGAACCAGTAGTAGTCGCTAGTCACTGGGGCCAAATCTGGTGAATACGGTGGATGGTCAAGAAATTCGTAGTTTAATTCCTTGAATTTAGCCATTGTGAAAACACTCGTGTGAGGAAGTGCGTTGTCTTGATGAAAAAGGTGTTTTTTTCTTCTTTAAGCCAGGTCTTTTTTTCTCGGATTACTGCATCCAGTTTATCCAGAAACCTTCTTCAATAGTATTTTGAGTTTATTAATATCAACAAAATCCCTTTTGCATCCCAGAACACAGTAGCCATAACCCTTTTTTTACCGATCGCTCGTGCTTTGTCTGCTTTAGCGCTGAACATCCCGCTTCAGCCCACTGTAAACGCTTCTGTTTAAATTTACGATCATGATGGTAGACCCAAGTCTCATTTACAGTTATGAAACGATGCTTAAAATCCGTTTTATTCTGCTTTAAACGTTGAGAAATTCGTTTTCGATCGAGTTTTTGTTGAATTGTTAACGTATGCGGCACTACTTCTCCAAACAGCTTTTCCCTATGTAGTTAGTTCTTCATGTAAAATGTGGTTTACTCGTTCCTCTGAGATGCCTATGGTATTAACTGTGTCACACACGTCCTAATCTCCGTTGGAAAGATCAGGTGCAGGGCAACCTGGCTGCACTTGGCCTTATCAACTGGCGCCAGCGCGCGCATAGCAGAGGCGACAGACGAAGCTTTGTAGAGGCGGCCAAGACCGATCATCGGTTGTAGTGTCAGTTAAGTAAGTAAGTAATTTTTTACTCTTACATATGAAGGAGCACATTCTTAATCTATCACATTAACATATCGGTATGGATTTGTTGTCCATGTAAACCTTTTTTAAATAAATACTCATACTCAATAATCACCGAGGACCCGACCTGCACATCTTGTCGGGAGGAGGTGGACAGCACAGAGCATTTTCTCTGCACATGTCCCGCCTTTGCCAGAACAAGATGGCGCATTTTGGCTTTCGATGTCACAGGAATGGACAAAGTTCAGTCCTTCCCCTTCTGCGATCTTCAGAGATTTGTGAGAGAATCTGGAAAATTTGCGGAAGAGAACGTAGTCCCCCCCATGTAACCCCTTTTTCAAGTTTTTCCCTCTTTTTCTCTAACCCCTTACTTGCTAACCCCTTCTTCTTTTCCTAGACCTTAAGTATAATGGGCTACATAGCCTGAGTGCTTGAGGAACCTTCCTGCACTCGGAGGTCAGGTTCTCGGCCTTCTTCACATCCATCCATCCATCCATCATACTCAATAATTGCACGATTTTTCAATTTTTTAATTAAAAAAGAAAAAGAAAACACTGTGACAAGTCAACTTCAAGCAGCTGTTCAACAAAGAATGGATTGAATAGTATGATTTGAAACTTTTCGCATGTTCATATGAAAGATGAAATCAGAAACCAGGTATACAAGTATGAAACCGGTAATGACATCTCTGTGTCGCCAAATCGACAGCAAAGCCAAATCGCTTCGGAAAGGAGACAATGAGCTGTGTTTTCTGGGATCAGTGAGGTGATATCTGGTTTGACCTTCTGTAACCAGGTGAAACATGAAACATTTACTGGTCAACGCTACCAATAACAATTGACCGATTTGAACCGTTTGAACCGTGCTTTTAGTCAAAGTCGTCTAGAATATCAAGCTAGGCAACACAAAGTGATTTTTCTTGATGACAATGCACCATCACATCGAACAAAACAGACTCGGGAATTGCTAGATTCGTACAGCTGGGAAGTCAGCCCCCTGGCGGCTTATTCATCAGACTTGGCTCCATCTGACTACCACTTGTTTTCATCAATGGGGCACGCGGGCACGCACTGGCTGAGCAGCACTTCGATTCGTACGAAAATGTGAAAAAATGGTTCGATGACTGGTTTGACTGAAAAACCGAATTGTTTTTTTGGCGAGGCATTCACAAATTGCCAGAGAGATGGGAAAAATGTGTAGCTAGCAATGGTCATTACGTTGAAGATTGAATGTATAACATTTTTTCAGAAACAAAAGTGTATTTTCAAAAAAAAAAAAAAGTTATCGGTTTCATACTTGTACACCTGGTACATTGAACGTAAATTCACTACTCCACTAGTGCCATCTATGTGTCAGGCTAGAAACTTTTCAAGTGACCCGTATTTCTGTCGCACTGCTGCCATGCTGTGGTCGCCGGGGCGTAGTTGGTAGTGTGCTGGACTTGTACGCAGAGTGCGCACCGGTTCAAATCTTGGCAGAGTTCAAAATCACATGTCACACATAATTTCTCCTTCCCACCAATCCTCCCACCTAACAATCTTCCTTCCAATCAGTACAATACACTGTACCTGGGTGCTGATTGTATCAAAAAAATTATATATCAAAAAGAAAAGTAGTCAACTGACTTTTTACTTTTTAATGGCACAACAGCCCATGGAGGGCCTAGGCCGAACTTTTCGCATCCACTCATATTGTGCGTATTATATTTGTACATGAATGGAAGTCAACTGACTATTAATCACAAAAACTGAAGAATATTTTATCAATCTTTGAAACATTTTGCCACACTGTTGTCACAAAAATTTATCCTTGGCTGCAAAAAAAAAAGGAAAAAAACTACAAAGTGAAGATGAAGGAGCGTTCCATAAAAGTTAAGATAAACTAGTTATGAACAGGAAAACTATAGAAATATTGAAAACAATAAAAACAAAAAAAAAGTTCAGTGAAGAAGTTTTCTTATTGCGAAAGTATCAAAACAAAAACGGTGAGCTAAAGTGAGCGAATGCTGGATAGAGAAGATATGGTAAAGTTTTGAAATTCCATTCTCATAGTATTTCTAGAAATTCCTTGAACGAAGAGGAAGGCAAAGGAGGCAAAGTATCAATTTAGTAATAAAGCATTTACTAAGCTTTCATTGATTTCAAGCGATTTAACATCTCAAAAAGTGCAATACTTTCTTTAGTATAGAAAATATATATATATATATATATATATATATATGTGTGTGTGTGTGTGTGTGTGTGTGGGTGAATCTCAGTTGAATTTCAGTTTTAAAATGTTGATACTGTGGCCCACGCCACTTAGCACGTGTTTGGCAACTCTTGCTTCTGACTGCCACAACTTGACTTGTCGTTTCAATGCAATTTGTTTGCATTTTCACATAACTGGTAAGCGGGGCCGCCCTACCCTTATCACGGGGGAAAGGCCTCCCCTTAGTTAGTTCGCTGTCTTTTTGTTTTTTAATTGAGCACTTTTGCACAAGAGTTTTCCATTTGAAAAACACATTTTAATTGATTTTCCTTTGAATTTTTCAGGTTTTTGATTTCTCATTGAATTTTAACTACTTTACCTTTACTGCTTGAGGTTTTTGTGACGTCAACATTTGTGCGACTTAAGTAAAGTGTTCTTAAAGTCACTCTTTAAAGTCAATAAAGAAGTGAAAGAAAAAAAATATAATATATTTAAGTGGGTGTTTAATATTCGAATGGGTGTGTTAATGAGGATCTGCATTTATTCTGTGTGAAACCTAATTCAAAAAGCGAACAATAATCAGTGCTTCTTTTTTCTATTATATTCCATAGCACTACTTAGCGAAATGGAAAGTAGTGGGTACATCAATCTTGCTCTCATCAAGTAAGAAACAGAAACACAAAGAGGGCTAGAGGCAGGCCTGACGAGAAGGGGGTTCGTGGGACATCCAAAGGGATCGGATTTTTTAGAGGGTCCCCCGGTCAGGGTCCCTGTGGCCTGAAGCCACACTGATAAGGTCCAATCACTTTGTTGACAATGGGTTTCAGTCTTTCACACAATACGTTCGATAGTATAACCTTATATGCGGTGTTAAGAGGGGGTTATGGGGGGGGAGAGGTCGAGGGGGAGTGGGATCACGGCTTTTTATGGCACTTTCTCTCTCCCAATTTCGCTTCCATAGTACTGCTTAGCGAAATGGAAGTGAATGGGTACATGTCTCTTGCTCTCTTCAGGTCAGAAGTGGAACGAGGGCTAGAGGCCGAGAGAGGGGTTGGGGTGACTTTCACCGAGTATCGGATTTTTTAGAACGACGCTTCTATTCTTCAATAGCATTACTTAGCGAAATGAAAAGCAGTGAGTAAATCTCTCTTGCTCTCTTCAGGTCGAAAGCACAAAGAGGGCTAGAGGCTGGTGTCCCTTCCAGCCGGAGGGACACCTGCTTTCTTCCATTCGCTCATTCACCCAGTCAACGAAGCCGCAGGATTTTTAATGCGCTTGACTATGTCAGTGTCGGCTTACAGCTTATACAGCTCCTGGTTCCATCTTATTCGATACACGTTGTCCACGCATATTGGACTAAAGATCTTATGGAGTATTTGCCTCTCGAACGCTCCTAACAGCCTCTCATCATTGGTGGTCAATGTCCACCATGTCTCGGCAACATATACCATATTAGGATGGGAATGATGAGGGACTTATAGAGCCCTCGTCGGTCGAGGGCTATATAAGTGGGCTTCAGTCTTTCACCTCTCGATAGTAGAACCTTATACGCGAAGTTAAGAGCGGGTTAGTTGCACTATTTTTTTTCTATTTGCACTAGAAGTTGTTTGCACTGCTCTCAAAGAGACATACAATATTTGATTTAGTCAACGAGTAAATTCATTTGATATCCATCCATATCCATTGGATCTATGTAGGATCTTTAGTACAGAAATCCAAAAATTTTGATCCATCCATATCCATTGGATCTATGTAGGATCTTTAGTACAGAAATCCAAAAATTTTGTATTGTATCTCGATTTCAATCAATTCAATAATTAAACAATTAATTTATTAACACTCTGGGGTATGCAACAAACATTTCATAAAATATTTATTGAAGTTGCTGCCACTGCAGTAACATTTCAATTCGAATTGTCTAAATTTATAAACTGTTTAAAGTTTTCGGCATCTTTGGCATCTTTACGTACATATGTTAACTGCAAATGAATCTTTTAATGGAAATTCGTACAAAACTTTTAATTAAAAGGCTGTATAACTGAGCAAAATTATTCCGAAATATTTTTGGCAAATATTTACACAAATTGGAAAAGACAAGCAGTAAAGGAAGTTAAGTGGAAGTTAAGGGTTAAGGGTGAGTAAAGCCAAGAAAAGGTAAGAAAGCGAGTATAATCTTTTGAATATACTTATACAGTTAAACCTTATCAAGTTGAACACCCTTGTAGCAATAATTTGCTATCCAAGTTAAGAAAGTGGCTGATTTAGGGGACCTACTAAAATACTTAACTACATTTGAAAGTCAAAATAGTTTGAGTAATCGAGGGGGGGGGGGGGGCGGGGGTGAAGGGGGTGGGGCTGGATTAAACAACCTCGTGATATCACATGGCCTAAATGAATCTTAATGGATAACCACTTAACTTAGCCAAAGCAGGTGGTCGGTCAACTTGTGAGGAGGTCGGTGGTCAATTAGTTTCACTTAAATCAAGTTTTTCGTGTAATGAAAAAACAAAAAAAAAACACACAAGTTTAATTCGCTGGCCACACCTGTCCAACTATATAGGTTTGACTGTACTGTAGTATTGTAATATAACGCAATAACTCACAGTGAGATTTGTACATAAACAAATTTCATTACATATTTAGCTTAAGGGCAAGTTTGTTGTTGTTATTGTTGTTGTTGTTTGCATAAAGAATTACAAGCGTTCAAATAAAATCGCTTTTTTATGATTTAAGTAATATTTGTATATAAAATTAAGTAGAAGTTTCTCGTTTTTCGATTCAATTTTCTTATATTTACCATAATTGACAAATAAAATAATATTTAAATTTTTTTTTTTTGTAGTGATTTTCCCTTGAGTTCAATTGTGCGAATTATTTATGTGCTCAATTATTTATCGGTTAACAAGAAAAAGGTAGGCACCGACCGGAGCACATCCGGATACGGAAACAGAAGCCGTCCAATGTATGCCATCCGTATTATGAAAATCGTGTCATCAGTAATTATTTCATCTTTATTGGAACGCGTGAAAATAACCCAAAATCAATGACCGTAAACAACAATCACCAGGAATTTTTGGTTGTTGGCTGAGATTACACTCTTGCCCTTAAAAGTATGCTACGAAAAGTATACCTAAAATTGTACATACCATTGCTGTGATATGATTTCAAAATAAAGGTGTCCAACAATATCTGTGCAGGTATTGTGTGTTGGCTGAGATTACACTCTTGCCCCTAAAAGTGTGCTACGAAAAGTGTACCTATGCTATATTATTTCAAAATAAAGGTGCCCAACAATAGCTTTGCTTTCATATCGAATTACAGGCATAGATTTACATTCGCTACTTGTAGCAATAAAACGTACGAACAACAAGAACAAACAATACTCATTGTTGCCACTTTAAGTGTAGCAACACATAGTAATTATTGATGATAAATATAGAGATGTAAGCTTTTCACTGCTACAGCAAGCTGACATTACTTCTAGCACCGTCTCACCGGCTCACTGCTGCTGCTGGCATCTGTTGTTATTTGAGCTGAATTTGTTTGCTTGTGCACAAATGGAAAATCTATTGAATTGTTTTGTTCAATAATCTCTATGTAAAATGATATTCTCTTTTGAGTGCATGTAAAAGAGATTTTTGCTGAACAATGAAAGTTCAATGTCAATTTATTGTTATCGCCATTTGAATTTACTAAGTAGTTAAGCTAATGAGTGATTTTTAACTCTAATAAATGTAAATTTTTATTTAGATAATTTATTTAAAAACCGAAATAAATATATGTATTTACATTAAATTGGTCTGCATGGTGTTGTTGTGCCACTAAAAGAAGAAGAAGACATTAAAGTGGGCTGAAAAAAACTTCCAGGTTTTTGCCCACACAATTAATCCATTGTGTCATTGGGAGTCTAGCGCCATAAACTCTTCTCCTCCTCGTCCGTTGGATGGTGTTAAAAACCAATAACAAAACCGAAAATCAAAACCAAACCCTAAACTCCTACCCTAAACTCGTAATCAAATCAATTTCTTTTTCAACCTGAATCGGAACCCACATCAGGTTTGCTGATACGTTCGAATTCATTACCTTCCATTAGAATTTTCAACGAAAACCTTCAAAGTACAAATTAATGAAAAACCCCAAAAACACTGAAGAAAGAAGAAGGTTTGAAAAAAACGTCTACGTTTACATTTAACATTTTTTGAACCCAAACCTGGGCTAGAACTTATGACTACACATCTTTTTTTTACTTGAACCCAAAGCTGAAAATAAACATAAAATTTCGTATGTTCGAAACCCTACATTTGGTTGATTTTTATAAGAGTTTAATAAGATTTTTATAAAAGTGTTATAATCGAACGGTACTTTTCTCCATTGACTGTAACGTTGTGGCCTTCATCGTCTTTGAAGAAGTACGGCCCAATGATGCCGCCTGCCCATAAGCCGAACAGCACCAAAAAGTGCATTTTTCGGGATGCGTGGTAGCTGCTGAATTGCCTCTGGCTGGTCTTCACTCCAAATACGTCAATTCTGCTTATTCACGTATCCATTGAGCCAAAAATAAGCCACGTCGCTAAATGGCCATAGCTTGCGAAAAACTTTTTTCACAGCGCATGAATTTTGATAATAAATTTCAATAATTTGCAAACATTGTTCCGGCGTAAGTCTATTCATTATGAAATGGCAAACCAAACTGTGCATAAATCCAGTGACCGCATGTCAAAAAGATCAACTCCGCAAAAGTATTGCCAGATTGAAAACCACACTTCTAGAAAAAATACCCTTTACATCGAGAGCATCAGCCTGATTAGTGAGGTAACGAGGCGAGTATTTTTCACTCGCTAACTCAACTGCAGCCTTTTTGCAAAAATATAAATGCTTACAGAGATGTTCAGATATAAATTATTACATTATTACATTAATTAATTTATAGCACAGGGGAGCACTCTGCTGAAGCAATGCTGTCACACGTACACTATAAACTTCTTCGTGTAGCTTACGAACTATTGACGATTAACAATGTAACTCGTTTGAGAGCAATCATATTAGTTGACTTTCAGCATTCTTGTAAGCAAGATCTCTCTGCGCCATTTAAAAAAACAACAACGCTGTCGCTCTCTCAGATACACACTCAAGCATGCATGTTTATGTGTTGGTTTGCTCGACACTGATTGTATTGTATATTGATGTACATATGATTATGAAGTACTCAACTGGTTCTCATGATAAACCGTTATATAATATATACACGATTTTTTTTTACTAATCCACTCTCATTAAGGTGTTTTTTTTTGAAGTATAACATGAGAAATACTTACCACTGTGCGAGATTTTAATGAATAGCAACTTGTTCATAATTTTTGAGTGCAAAAAAATTCCAGTAGATTATATTCTTTAATTTATTTAGAGTTATTGTTACAAAAAGTATTAGTTCTAGACGCAAGTCTTGTGTTAATAACCCCGACTATTTCTGCGACATACATATGTATGTGGTGAATTTTGTCCAGAAAAGCAACGAAGGATAATTAATGATTTTGTGAATCAAAATGATCGGGCATATTTTGGAAAACAACTTCGACAACAAGACAAATGTTGGGCTACACATAAATTTTGCAAAAGTTTGTAAAAGTTTGCGTGAAGTCACTTCGTTAATGTTGCAGTCAGGGAGGACAAAAAGCTCTTTCCGTTTCGAATACCGATGACATGGACCGCGCCAACAAACCACCTTGATGATTGCTACTTTTGTGCTGTGAATGTAAAAGTTATGAACCGATATGAACAAATAAAATTTCCAGTATGGAAATGGATTGGCTTCAACAAAAGTATTATTATTTTCGTATTCAACAGGCTAAAATTCTCTAAAATTGATAGACAAATCAGCAAGACAAGCCGCAGAATCTGTGTGTTCTCCTGTATAATAGTACTAGTTGTTGTTGTTGTTTGTTTGCTTTTCTTTTGGTTGACCCAGTAGTACCCAGTGTTGCTTTTACAACCTAGTCACTGGTCATGGTCATGGAATGATTAACAATGAAATCATTCATGAAAAGACATCTCGATTGCCAAATATTATTTTACCCCAACCATTTCATCATGATACTTGATCATTTCTAGATACAATATAGTATGTAATAAAAACTGAAGAGCTGTAAAAATGTTGCTGCACTCAACAAGAAATGTTACTGTTAGCGACACGTCGTCAACTATGGTGCATACATAAATATGTTCAGACTCGTACTTTGTATTCGCTATCATAATGTGGCATGTGTGCGGCAATGTTGCTGATAGTTATTCGAACAGCCATAACTAGCAACTTAAAATGCAACTACATTAGTGGCATAAAATATTTAAAAACCTATTGTATGAACATAGTATGTTTGCATATACACACACACATACATACATACATACATACATACATAAACCAAACGACTACAGCGACTACAACGTCGACTTTGTACACTTGTCAAACAAGCAAAAAAAAAAAAAAAATCGAAGAAAAAGAAATCACGTTTGAAAAGGGGAAACTAAAAAACTAAAACTGAACTAAACTTGTGAAAAAATGATGTCAAAAGTTGCAAAAACGGAAATATACATATACATACATATATATATGTGTATATATAGATGTAAATGTATGTATATACATATATGTAAGCACATAAGTATGCAATCATACTTGCGCCAAAGTAATTCTCTCCCTTTCCGCCCTTCATCTTGTGCTTCAAGCCGTTGTTGTTGTTGTTGTTATTGTTGTTGTTGCTGGTGCGCTGTCATTCTGCCTGCCTAAGTGACTGTGCCACGGACGGAAAATAGAAATTGCTGCACGCTATTTGTAATAAAATTTAAACTGTCAAGAAATGGAAGAAAATACCTAAATGCTATACGGGAAGTAGCCGCGTCGTAGAAAGAAAGTACATAATGCTTTAGTACAATATCATATTTAGATATGAGTGTATGTGTGTGTGTGTGTGTGATAAGAGTAGTTGTAGTTAGTTTAAGAAAATTTCCCCATCGTGCAATTTAAATGTGAATAGGTTTTATGGCAACATACTAATACTTATCAATATCGATTTAAAATTTGTTGCTTAAGTAAAGAAACGTAGCTGCGGTCGGGCGGGCAAAATCTTGTTGGATAGTGGGAAAAGTGATAAATTCAATCAAAATATATATGTTGTAAGTTATATACTGACATACATGCTATTTTTGTGAATGTTAAACTGGGCAACAGGTTGTCTGAGTTTTATTGAACTCTGACACTTGGCAGTATGTACAAATACAGATTCTGCGATCGAAAATTGAGTACATTGATTCAATATGTTGGTGCTGTGTTCTTTGAATTTAGACTGAAAGTAGTGGTGGTTTAAATTGTATATGTACTTCCAGTAGATACATTGTATTGTATTGTATTGTATTCCAGTACATAGATCAACAATTAACAATAATATTGTCAAGTTGATAGTGAGTTATGGTCGGGTTAACTTCGATGGATAACAGCAAAATAGTATCTGAGTTTTGGCCTGAGTATTTCTGAAGTATTTTTGGCTCCTGATCACGAATCAGAAAACATTTTTTTCCGGATCTCGTTCAAATTCGTGTGTATTCGTAAATCATTGTTTATTTTTTTTGAAAATTTTATAAAATTTTTTAAAAATTTGACAGTTCAAACTTTTGTTTCCTTTTCCTTTTTTTTTTGTAGATTCATCATGTTTTTTTCTTGGAAAAATTGATAAAAAATTTTTAGATGGAAAATTTGATAATGAAAATTTGATACATATTTGATAGATAAAAATTTGATAAAAGCTTTATTAATGAAAATTTGTTATTTGAAAATTTATTTTTTTTTTTTGTTTTTGTACAAGAATGTGAATGTGAATTGTGGTCGCTGTGCAGTAGTGGTATTGAGTTGGGCTACGCAAAGTGTCCGAGGTTCGAATCTCGGCACAGGCAAAATCAGAAAGTAGAAACAAAATTTGTTCTAAACGGGACCACCTCTTGGCAAGCAATGGAAAACCTACAAGAGTAAAAATTGCCTATGAAAAGCTTTTCACTTCGCCGTTCGGATTCGGCATTAAACTGTAGGTCCCTTCCATTCATGTACAAATATAACACGCAAAACATGAGTGGATGCGAAAAGCTCGGCCTAGGCCCTCCATGGGTTGTTGTGCCATTAAAAGTAAAGTAAATACAAGAATTATGCAATTTTAGGAGTTTTGCAGTAGGTTTCATATGTTTTCGTAAACCCAGGTTTTTTTTTCGAAAATTTGTTAGATTAAAATTTGCTAAAAATTTGATTAATGAAAATTTGCTAAAAATTTGATTAATGATAATTTGATAAAAATTTTATTGATGAAAATTTGATAAAAATTTTATTGATGGAAATTTGATAAAAATTTGATTGATGAAAATTTGATAAAAATTTGATTGATAAAAATTTGAATGACGAAAATTTGATAAAAATTTGTTAAAAATTTGATAAAAATGTGATAGATTAAAATGTAATAAAAATTTTCTTCAAGATAATTTTTTGTTTGTTCTTGCAGCTGGTTTCGTGTGTGTTGGTAAAACTTTCTTTTTTTTTATATTTGATAAAAACTTGCTAGACCAAAATTTGATAAAAATTTGGTAGATGAAAATTTGATGGATGAAAATTTGTTAGATTAATATTTTTTGTTTGTTTTTTTGCTTTTCTATACGAATTATGAAATTTTAGGAGTTTTGCAGCAGGTTTCGCGGATGCTCGTAAAACTTTTCGAAAATTTGATAAGAATTTGAAGAAGGAAATTTTTTTTGTTCAAAGAGTTTTGCAGCAGGTTTCGTGTGTGTACGTAAATCTTAATTTTTTTTTTTTTGGAAAATTTGATAAAAATTTAATTTGATAGATGATTTGATAAAAATTTGATAAAAATTTGATAGGTGCAAATTTTTTTTATATTTTTTTTTTTTGCTTTTGTAGAAGAAATGCGCAATTTTAAGAATTTTGCAGTAGGTTTCGTGTGTGTTTGTGAAACTTGGTGTATTTTTTTTTTAAATTTAATAAAAACCTAATAGATTAAAATTTGATGAAAATTTTGAAAGATGAACATTTTTAGTTTGTTTTTTTGCTTTTCCACAAGAACTATGAAATTTTAGGAGTTTTGCAGCAGGTTTCATGTGTGCTCGTAAAATTTGGTTTTTTTGCGAAGATTTGATAAAAATTGGATAGATGAACATTTTTTCTCTTGTTTGTTTTTTGTTGCACTAATCATGGAATTTTAGGAATTTTGCATTTTTTACAGATAGAGAAAAAAATTTTAATAACTTCATGATTTTTGTTATGATGAATTCATATCTAATATTTATTTTGTTTTCTAAAACATTTTAACGAATTAATCTTAAATTTATATTAATTTTAAAACCGATTTTAGCGACGTAAATCAATAAAATTGGTAATAACTGCGAATACCTAAAAACACAGACCATTCTGTGACAATTCCAGACATTATTTTTCTATAAAAATTATAAAGGGTGTTTTTTTCTAAAAGTTTGGTTTTCAATCTGGCAATACTTTTTTCGGAGTTGGCCTTTTTGACAGCTATCACTTGATTTATGCCATTTCATAATGAATAGACTTACTCCTGAACAACGTTTGCAAATCGTGCAAATTTATTACCAAAATGAGATGGCCACGGATGTTGATTTTAACTAGAAAATTTTGTTCAGCGATAAAGCTCACTTTTGGTTGAATGGGTACGTTAATAAGCAAAATTGTTGCATTTGGAGTGATCATAATCCACAAGCTATTGTTGAGACGACGTTACATCCTCAAAAAGTCACTGTTTGGGTTTGGTGTGCTCTATGGGCAGAGGGAATTATTGGTCCATATTTCTTCAAAGATCAAGCCGGTAATAATGTCACAGTCAATGGGGAACGCTATAGAGGCATGATTAATGACTTTTTCGTGCCTGAATTGTGAATTGGAGGATGTTGATGTGGCCGACCTTTGGTTCCAACAAGACGGCGTTACATGCCATACAGCCATACAGCCCACGAAACAATCAATTTATTGAAGGAAACTTTTGGTGAGCGTTTATCTCGCGTCGTGGGCCTGTGGCGTGGGCTCCAAAATCGAGCGATTTAACTCCGCTGGACTATTTTTTGTGGGGTTATGTGAAGTCGCTTGTCTACGCAGATAAGCTCGAAACGATTGACGCCTTGGAAGAGAATATTCGGCGCGTTATTACTGACATACCAATTGGCCCCAATTGCTGCAAAAAGTGGTCGAAAATTGGGCCTCTCTGCTGGAATTTATTCGAATCAGCCGCGGTGGCCATATGCCCGAAATAGTTCTTAAAACATAATGGCAAATCCTTATCTTAGATCTTTATAATAACGCTAAATTCTTGGCCATAACTTTAAATTATATGCGTTTTATTTCTTCTTGAAAACCACACTTTTAAAAACCCTAAACACCCTGTATATGAGTGAAGATTTGCGACATATTATCATTCATCCAATACCGCAAATGTTGTAGCACTATGTATGGTAATTAAAAGAAAAGAGGCAATACCCGCCCCATGCATTGCATTTTGAACTGAAAAATTCAATAGAGCTATAATTTTTTTTTTTTTTTTGTATTTTTAATTCTTCAACCTTCGGCATTGTGAGTTTTTGAAATATGAATAACTCTTTAAAAATGGTATTGTATTATTTTTTTTTTTAACTTGCTCCTTCATCCTGGCAAAGGGTTAAGACGCTGTCTTATGTTTGCAACCTTTCTTAATTTTTTTTGCAAAATCATAAAATCTCTTCTGCTAAATTTAACTTAACTTCGAGAACGGAAATGCCTGCTATGCCTTTCCTTTTGCTACGGCGTCTTTAACTTTTAAATCGGATGCCAAAATGCCAAACAGAAAAAAGGCCGAACTCCAGAAAATATTTGATGTGTGGGTGGGAGTGTGGGTGGGGGAGAGGGAGGGGGAGGGTTGAAAAAAGAAAGAACTCATTCAAAATAAGGAATGCAAAATGCGAAAAGCGTTAAAAGTAAAATATCCTGAGCTGATTAACTGTCAATTTAGAGAAGTACGAACGTATGAGTGTGTGCGTGTGTTTGTGTGTGCGTGTGTTTGTGTGTGCGTGTGTTTGTGTGTGCGTGTATTTGTGTGTCTGCATATGAATGTTGCGCAGTGACCTCAAAAAAACAGAAATTCCTTTCTCCGGAATAATAAATACATACTAACATTTAAAAATTAAGGTGGGCGAAGAATTAGGGGCGATAAAAATGTTCGCAAGTGATCGATTGGATCATTGGGAGTCTAGCAACGTGAACTGTTATTCGATTACAAACACTCGTCATCTCAGCCGTCTGAAAAAATGTACTTCTTTCTGGTTTATGAATATAAAGACAGGGTTATTCTTTTTCAATAACGACACTTTTGTGATGCCATTTAATAGATCCCACTGAGACCTCTTCAACGAGGCCTTATTTAACAAAAGCAGGTACAAAAATGCTTGAGATATACGAATGATGAATGATTGTAGTGAATGCTAGAATTAATTTCAACCCAAAAATAATGTATTTAATTTCGTTGCGGCTGCGTTTTTGAAAATCAAATGATGCGATGCAGTTCCTAATATTTTCTGATGCTCTTTCAGTTGAACTATGTAAACTTGCAATGGGGTAAAACTAACTATGGTACTTACATAAAAAAAAATTGTGTGCGTCAGCGGGACGCCCTACCGAATGTTTACTTCTTCAGAACCCAAAAGGTTTTCAGATTAGGTTTAGTAATCTTGTAAAAAACCAAAGTCTATCGCAGACGTTACAGGCGTGACCGAAGGAACTTTTAACGCTGTGCTGATTTATCTAAACGATAAGCCTTGCATAGTTCAGTTTGATGATTCTCTGATCCCACGTGTGGTACATCTGGATTAACTTCATTTTGATCGTTTGCATTTCCAATGCATGCAACGCCCTCTGCAAAATCATCATCTCCATCAAAATATTCACAGTCAAAGCATGCGAATTTTATAATTATAATCTTACCATCATCATCATCATTATTAAGTATCATCATTAAAATAATCATCATTGTCAAAATATTTAGGTTGTATGATCTCAACAGGTGGAAAATTTGCCACTTGGCAGGTCTGAGAGCTCGCGAAACTTGGCAAAGAAACTTGGCAAATCTCGTTAGAAACTTGGCAAATCTCGTTTATGTTTTTTTGTGCAGATGCGAGTTGATTTCTTTCCGCGGATGAAAAACTTTCAGTCAAATTTTCAATTAAATCTTCTCACCTTCTGGGAATTCGGCCACCTCAATGACTGCCTGATGCTGTATAATCTGAGGACCTTCGGAGGGACTCAATGACACATGAGTTTTGATGCAATTATTGACGCTAATGAACTAATTTGCCAGTCATGCTGTCTGTTGGCATTAGACTTTGTGATTTTTTTTGCAATGAAATTCGAATTCTGTTGTGCCTCAAGTTGCCTGTGAAGTCGACACACTCGTGACTTTCGGTGATGATTTTTTTTACACGATAGCAGAATATGAATTTTGTTGGGGCTCCATTTTTCGACGAATACTATATTCTCGCTGTTTCTTAGCTGCAGTTTTTGGTGTAGATTTTATCGTAACACAATCGCCATTTGATTTTTTTCATTCAATGCTCGCTCATTCTTTTAGGTCTAGAAATTTCTAACGATTTTTGTTGGAAATGTAAAATTTTTGTTTGAACTGTCAAATTTTATTAGAAACTTTAACAATCGAGTATGATTGATACTCAGCGCTCTCTATAAATCGAGTACGAATCATACTTCAATCAGCGCCCTCCATCAATCAATTGAGGGATCGTCAATGTGTCTAAGAGTATGACATTTGTTATTATCTTTCTTAGACTAAGAACCTGGGAGAAACTTTAACAATCGAGTATGATTCATACTCAGCGCCCTCTATAAATCGAGTATGAATCATACTCCAATCAGTGCCCTCCATCAATCAATTGAGGGATCGTCAATGTGTCTAAGAGTATGATATTTGTTATTATCTTTCTTAGACTAAGAACCTGGGAGAAACTTTAACAATCGAGTATGATTCATACTCAGCACTCTCCATAAATCGAGTATAAATCATACTTCAATCAGCGCACTCTATCAATCAATAGAGTGATCGTCAATGTGCCTAAGAGTATGACATTTGTTATTATCTTTCTTAGACTAAGAACCTGGGAAAAACTTTAACAATCGAGAATGATTCATACTCAGCGCCCTCTATAAATCGAGTATGAATCATACTCCCATCAGTGCCCTCCATCAATCAATTGAGGGATCGTCAATGTGTCTAAGAGTATGATATTTGTTATTATCTTTCTTAGACTAAGAACCTGGGAGAAACTTTAACAATCGAGTATGATTCATACTCAGCACTCTCCATAAATCGAGTATAAATCATACTTCAATCAGCGCACTCTATCAATCAATAGAGGGATCGTCAATGTGCCTAAGAGTATGACATTTGTTATTATCTTTCTCAGACTATGAACTTGGGAGAATATCGAGTATGATTCATACTCAACGCCCTCTATAAATTGAGTATGAATCATACTCCTCAGTGCCCTCTATCAATCAATAGAGGGATCGTCAATGTGGCTAAGAGTATGACATTTGCCATTATCTTTCCCAGACCTGGGATATCACACTTAGTCGCTGTCATGAACGGCTACTTTAGGTAAATACATATTACCATAACTAAACGTTCAATCAATTGAATTTATAGATTATCCTTTGGGTGCGGACACAATATAGACAGAAAGAAATTATGCAAATTTTACAAACGAACACGCACACTACCAGGCACTTGCATAAAATTGTAGACAACACATGTGTGTTGATTTTACTTATATGGAATAAAAAACACTACTCTGGAAATACAAACATACAGATGCAAGTATGGATGAATGTTTGCTTAAGAAGCGTAATGCCAAAATTTCTAACATAAGCGATTTTGAAATAATGTTAAGAAGATATTTTTTACCTCATACTGGATTTGCATATTTATACATACTCGTACATATGGTATAAATTTATAGAAATTATGTTATAACTGAATTTTTTGCATTTGCGTTTCAAATAAAAGCATACTCGTATAAATGAATTTAATATTTTTTATGACAGCTTTATTGAAGAATATGACTTTTATATGTATAAAAGTTGAATGTGTAAAATGCGCCCAAAGGTATGCTTTAATAATGTTCGATTTTGTGAAACTTAAGAACTTGAGGGTGAAGTAAAACTTATCACGAACAATTTGTGTCACCCTTCTACACATTAATCGGTTTCTTTTTACTTTTTTTTTCTCTATTCTTACTATTTGGTTCAATGAAATGGAAAAATGAATGGTATAAACAACTTTTTGGTTGAAAAATAAGGGGTATTCACTCTTTGCCATAGTGCAAATGGTCCGGCATCATTGCAAATACAAAATTTAACGGCATACATATTACATATATTTGTTTTTGTAATAGCAAAAATATTTTACAGTTACAATGATGCAAGACCATTTGCACCAAAGCGAGAATAACGCTATAGTAATCATTTCAACGCAGAATTATCATATGAAATTCATTTCGTCTCTGTCAAATATGAGAGAGAGTAAGTATCATAGAATACATGAACAGACAGTGAAAGCCGGTATTGTGATCGAACTTTTTTCATACCAAGTAAGTACTTGTATCTGGAAAAACTTCTTGTATAACGATCAAGCCCATGCAGTACAAGCAGAAACGTCGGCTCTCTCGATGTCATGAGCACATATACACTCGGTACACGGCGAACAATCGAGTAATTTCGATATTAGCGAGTGATTGACTTCAGAGGAATTTACAGTTACTGTTAATCGTGTTGGTTTTGTGAGAAATTCTTTTAATGTAAATACATAAATAATAGAGAGAGAGAGAGAGAGAGAGTGCTTTTCGTGTTGTTCTTGCAGGAGTGGATTTTGTTTACCCGCTCTTTTGTTTGCACCATTTCACTCACCAACACCACCCCTGTAGTCCTCAAGAGAGAGAGAGAGAGTAATAGAAATAAGTTTGTTGTAATTTTTTTATGTGTGCATAGAGAGTCAAACAACAAAATAAATTAATTCGGCATACAAAACGTTCTTGATCCAGGTTTCAATAGCCTCCCATAAGAAGTTTCACATCAAAAACATATGTACTTTCATAAAGTAAGTGAAAAAAAACAAGCAAAATATTTGCTCGAATGTATGTATGTATTGAAAATTTATTTCCTCAAGTAAGTATTATACATAAATAATAAAATACATGTATGTATATGCTGCTGTTTACCTCAAAAGTAGTCTTTAATTTTTTTTTTTTTTTGGTCTACTAAGAAAGTACAATTTGAGAAATACTCTAGGATTTTAAACTTACTTACTTTACTTTTAATGGCACAACAGCCCATGGAGGGCCTAGGCCGAGCTTTTCGCATCCACTCCTGTTGTGCGTGTTATATTTTGTACATGAATGGAAGGGACCTACAGTTTAATGCCGAATCTGAACGACGAAGAGAAAAGCTTTTCATAGGCAATTTTTACTCTTGTAGGTTTGCCATTGCCTGCCAAGAGGTGGTGGTGGGTGCCGTGTAGAAAAATTATTTTTTCTACCTTTTGATTTTGCCAGTGACGACATTCGAACCCCGGACACTCTGCGTAGCGCGTAGCAGTCCAACGCATTACCACTACGCCACAGCGACTAGGATTTTAAACATACTTGTAAAAGTTGCTATGGGAATCTTTAGCGCCTAATAATATGCTTTTAATAATAAATGTTGACAAATCATGACAACATGGTTCTTTTATTGTTTACATTGATTCTTCTTCTACTTTAATTCATTAGTAATTTTAAGCTAAATGCATCGCCAAATGTCAAAACACATTTAAACAATTTAAGTATTGTTAGATTTATGTTTACACGTGCGCCTAAAAATATGCTTGAAATGTTAAAAAATCAGCGAGACTTTCATACAAATAAATTTAATAAACTATTATTTGATGGTAATAGTTCTTTCGTTTTTGGATTGCATTCTAAAAACTTTTGACTGAAAATATGATTGGTACTGAACTCAAATCCGTAGCTTAGAAGGCTTAAATCATAAACAGAATTTTGGGATTCATTTTTTTTTGGAAGGTTTTTGAGGTATGAGGTATGACATAAATATTTACTGCTAGTAAATCAATTGCTCTATGTTTTGCTAGATGTTCCTAAATATTAGAGCAATTGAGAATTTAACTCATGTAGGCCTAAGAATAATCAATATTTTAATAAATCAGTAAAAATAAGTAATTCATTAACAATATTGTCAAATTTGAAATGATTTTCTAAAATTGTTTAAGATTTTCCAGAAAGTATCAGCGCAATGTTCTTACTAACTTGAAATAATTTACAGTATTGTCATATGCCCCGGAAGATATGCTTTAAAAAGGTTGTGAAAACCCGAACAAAACTAATGAAATCCCAGTAAGTCCCAATTTAAATTGGCAATAAAAATCGCCGCAGAGAGGCGAAACAAGAAAGGAGGATTGCCGACTTGCTCGTACTGCTGGCAATACTTTGCAAATTCGTTTTGTTGACCTTTTCTTTTGCTGACCTTTTCTTTTGCTGACCTTTTTGTTTTGTTTTAAAAAATTCCGCTGCAGTATTGCCAATGTAAACGTTAATGGCAAGTTCATAAGAGACTCGATGAGAATTGCGGCCACTTTTCATTACCGATGTAAATATGGGAATATAAGTTATTTATGTTTGTACATTTATTGGTATTATTAAATAATGAAACCCTATAGGTATGCTTTAAAAAAACGTTGATGTATTTAAGCAAAATATATGTAGTTTGTTAATCTAATTGATTTTTTTTTTCTGTTTATTGTTTATGTTTCTCAGACATTTCACTAAATGCGCATAAACTTATGCCAACGAATTTGAGACAATTGAAGTATTGATACATAAAAATTTTGGAGTGCGCCTAAGAGTGGGCTTCATTTATTTTTTGCAAGTACTATTTCATTCATTGCTTCTTCTTCATACATATATATTTTGATATTTCTCAAGTATTTTACTCACTACTACGTTGATGTAATTTAAAGGTTACAACCTATGCGCCTAAGAGTACGGTTGGAATATTTTGTGATGTTCCATTCATGTACAAATATATCACGCACAACAAGAGTGGATGCGAAAAGCTCGGACTAGGCCCTCCCTGGGCTGTTGTGCCATTAAAAGTAAAGTAAAAGTAAGATTGATTTTTAAATCTACTACAACACATTTCATCAAATATCAACGACAAATTGTATTTTTTGAGGATAGGAAAATTCTAATCCGCTTTTGTTTTTTGGAAAATCGCTTTATGCTAGAAATAAAAATACCACCTTAAAATATGATTCTTATGTGTACATTTTTTATATGTTTCAAAAAATTGATTTGTTTAAAATCAATTGCAATACCATATTTTAAAATGCTTTTTCTTGAACGTTTTCTTTAAACTCTTTCCTCGAGATTGTTTGCTTCCATTGCTTGCTTAGAAATGTCCCAGCCATTTGTATTTGAAATATATAGTAAAAGAGTAGAGGTATTTTATGATTTCACACTCTTTTTCATTATTGTTTATTGCCTTTCTTTTGTTGTCAAATCTCCATTTCATTTATTTACTTTTAATTTAAATACTATCACACACACACACACTCACTCACACACACACACACACACACACAGTATATTTATGATAATATCTTTCGGTATTAATTTTTAATAAGACGATTTTATCTTATTCTGTTTTGCTTATGTTGACTTGATGGACGACTTTCAATGTCACTTTACATATTTGCACAGTGGATTATATAATATACTCGTACATATATACCAGGTGTACAAGTATGAAACATCTCTGTAATGACATCTTTGTGTCGCTAGGTAAAACTATACGCTCTGTCAAACCATATCATTGGCACCATTTCATCGCATTTAGTTCGGTCAACAATATTCAGACAAGTTTCATACAAAAACAATTTTTTTTCGCTCATAACTTTTTTGACTTTTGTGTCTACAAACTACGATGTTGCGGACATCATTGATTTTCTGTTTCCATTGGAAGAAATCTGCTTTGGAATCTCATCGAATGCTTGTGGAAACTTACGGCCAGCACACTCTAGGCAAAACACAGTGCCACGAGTGGTTTAATAAGTTTAAAAGTGGCGATTTTGATGTGAGAAATGAAGAACGTGAGAAGAAAACCGAAAAAGTTTTGAAGATGCCGAATTGCAAGCTTTACTCGATGAGGATGATGATGGTCAAATGCAAGAACAACTTGCAGAACAATTTAATGTGAACCAACATTGCATTTCTCAACTGCTGCTGTTTAAAAGCCATTGGATTGATTTTGAAGGTGGGAAGATGGGAAGATGGATGCCGCATGAATTGACTGAAAGACCGCCGCAAGAAAATCGAAAAACCACCTGTGAAATGTTGCTCGCCAGGTACAAAAGAAAGTCATATCTTCATCGAATTGTTACAGGCCGATGAAAAATGGATCTATTTCGAGAATGCCAAACGTTAACGATCATATGTTAAGCCTGGTACACCGTACACCGGCCAAATCGACCCCAACGCCAAATCGCTTCGGAAAGAAGACAATGCTCTGTGTTTCTGTGATTTCTGGGATCAGCGAGATGTTATCCGATTTGACCTTCTAAAACCAGGTGAAACAGTTACTGATCAACGCTACCTGCTACTATTGGCCGATTTGATCAGTGCTTTGCGCCAAAAATGTCTAGAATATCAAGCTAGGTAACACGAAGTGATTTTTCTTGATGACTATGCACCATCACATCGAACAAAACAGACTTGCGAATTGATAAATTCGTACAGCTGGGAAGTCCTCCCCCTGGCGGATTATTCATCAGACTTGGCTCCATCTGACTACCACTTATTTTCATCCTTGGCGAACGCGGGCACGCTTGGATTGACTCAAAAAGCCAACAAGTATTTTGGCGAGGCATTCACAAATTGCCAGAGAGATGGGAAAAATGTGTAGCTAGCATTGGCCATTACTTTGAAGATTGAGTGTATAACCATTTCTCTTAAAAAAACGTGTATTTTCTTTAAAAAAAAATACCGCCTTCATAATTGTGCACCTGTTAATGGGTGAGTCTAGCTAGTGAATTCATTCAACTAAATTTCATTTAGCCTAACTTAGACAAGAGAAAAGTTATGACAAAAATCCTTGTACTTATGTATGTAAAAGTTTTTAAACTATCATATCATTGGTTTGAGTTCATTCATTCATTAATCATTAAACTTGTCTTTAAACTTGTCACTTTATGATGGGTACTTCAATAATTGCAAACTGAAATTTCCAGAACTCTTAGCTTCTTCTTTCAGCCAATTCATAGAAAACCTGTTAGCTCTTTGTAGTTCAGGTGATGATTTGATTCTGAGTCTTTTAATATTTAAGTTTCGGTTCTCATTCTAGTTTCGTTCAAAATTTAAGTATGATTTCTAAGAATTTGCATGATTCCACTGTGCATGATTTTCTTGTGTAATACACACACACACACACACACACACACGCACACATACACCTATACACACATTGTATATTCTACATACACGCACACATGCCGCTTAAACGAAATGAAACTGAAAATGGAGATTTGTGTGTGTGCATATTAAATCTGTGATAAAGGTCAATTGAAGCGAGTACGCATGTACCCACTCACACATACATATAAATATGCATAAGTATTGTATGTACCTATATACCATATACCCATAGTATGCATAGAAGATAAGCAAACAGGAAAATGTATTCGAATTTCTATAGATAAGTATGTATGGGTATAATACAAAACAAAGAAGCTTATGCACAGGTACAGTCGGTGAAAAAATTATAGCAGCACTTACTTAGGATATGTGTGATTTATGGTTACAAACGATATGTACTTTAATTTACTAGAAAGACAGGACAAAACATCAACCGGGCAGAAACTTCCATAACATTATCAACAATATTGCAAATTAATATTTTTAGTTTTCAAAATTGAAGCCGAACTCTAGAAAGGCTTAATAAATTTCTATTGAAATTTTATTCGATTCAAAGAGAATAATCTATTGGATTCACAATACGCGGTTTAGGAAATAAAAGCCGTTTTGAACAGTGTTATAGCCTAGGTGGTTATAACGTGGAGGGCCAAAGTCATTCACTGCTCGGCTAACACCAAACTAAGCTACAGAGGCTTGCTAGTCTCTCCATAACTGGAGCCGCGAGTACCTGTTCCTGCCATTGAAGTGGGGATTGTTAGTGTGCCAGCCATAACAAATCGATAACAAGCATTGAGGAAAGAGCCATAATTTACGCCTTAAGGCTAAAATCCTAGTCAAGCTGGCTTAGATGTAATGCATTGAGGAAAGAGCCATAATTTACGCCTTAAGGCTAAAATCCTCGTCAAGCTGGCTTAGATGTAATGCATTGAGGAAAGAGCCATAATTTACGCCTTAAGGCTAAAATCCTCGTCAAGCTGGCTTAGATGTAATGCATTGAGGAAAGAGCCATAATTTACGCCTTAAGGCTAAAATCCTCGTCAAGCTGGCTTAGATGTAATGCATTGAGGAAAGAGCCATAATTTACGCCTTAAGGCTAAAATCCTCGTCAAGCTGGCTTAGATGTAATGCTGGCTATCTGAGCAAACTAGATGAAATTCCTAATGTTCTAATCTGCTCTGTGCCAGATGATATGACTCCAGATCTTTGTTGCGGTAGAAAATTTAACGTCGAAATTCTTTTCTGCTACGATTCGGATGGAAAATGTTCCAGCTTCGGACTCTTTGCTCTTAATTATCTCGAAATATATTGAATCAAAACACTTCATTTCTCGAAATTCAAATTGCAGTTGTGTCTTGAAAATCTGCAACCGTTAGAGAAAAACTAACATATCAAATTATATAGAAATGATATATGAATGTTGAATGTATATCATATAAAAAAGTTGAAAGCTGTTAAAAAGTGCTAACATTTTCTCATTCGCTTTTATTGAGGTTTAATGATAAGTTAAAAAAAAGAAAAAAACAAGTATCAACCCTTGGCGATCCCAGTCTGGTGTTCTCATTGTTCAATACGGAAATTCATAAGCCTAAAATATTGTAAAGTTTAAAGAACGATAAAAATGTGCCTCCAGTGATAAGTAATCACATATCTGGAAAGGATCTTATGCCCTTGGAAAATTTTGTTTCCAGAATTAATTTTTTTACATTTTTTTCCTAAACTCAATCGTACTACCTTTCGAACAAGCTACATATTGTTAATTTAAGTTAGGAACAACGGAAGTTCTGGGTTTTTGAAAACAACTCTTTGGAAGTTTTATGAAACAAACCAACGAACGCAAACCATGAGAGCTAATAAAAACAAAAAAAACAAAAACAAAAAATTTACATAGTCGTAATGCAAAAGACCAACAAGATTGAAGGAGTTTATTCTTAAATCCTAAAATTTTCTTAGTTGACATACTAAAAAAAAAACGATCAAGATTGAAGGAGTGTAGGATAATCATTTTCCTGTATTTTTTTGTTTGTTATTGATTCATTCAACACACAGGGTGTACCCCTATGCAGAGCATTGTGTTGAGTGGAAGGAAGATTGATAGGTGTGAGGAAGGTTGAGAGAGGGAATGCAATCACACAGGACACCGATAAAGACATGTTGTTTATTCGAAGCTCGCTGGAATTATTTGTTTCATTTTTGCACTATTTATTTATTCATAAACTGATTGTTGTCTCCCGCACCGAAACTATTCATAATTTGTTGTATTTGACGCCATTGCAGCCAAACACACTGTATTCGATATATGGTGTATAGGTACTACACGTCGTATGCGTAATAATGAATTCGAATATTAAATATGCATACTTAAGCTTCTTTACACCTACATATTTCCTATTCTGTGTTTGTTATACATTTTTTATAATTCTATATGTGTTAATTTCCCATTTAGAATTCATAAATATGGGGTATATAACCATATAAGTATGTAAATCATTAAGAAAGGGTGCTTGTTTTTGAAGTGTGGTTTTCATTTTGGCAATACTTTTTTCGGAGTGGTTCTTTTGGACAGGCGGTCACTTGATTTATGCCATTTCATAATGAATAGACTTACTCCTGAACAACGTTTGCAAATCGTGCAAATTTATTACCAAAATGTGATGGCCACGGATCTTGATTTTCACAAGAAAATTTTGTTCAGCGATAAAGCTCACTTTTGGTTGAATGGGTATGTTAATAAGCAAAATTGTTGCATTCGGAGTGATCATAATCCACAAGCCATTGTTGAGACGCCGTTACATCCTCAAAAAGTCACTGTTTGAGTTTGGTGTGCTCTATGGGCAGAGGGAATTATTGGTCCATATTTCTTCAAAGATGAAGCCGGTCATAATGTTACAGTCAATGGGGAACGCTATAGAGCCATGATTAATGACTTTTTCGTGGCTGAATTGGAGGATGTTGATGTGGACGACCTTTGGTTCCAACAAGACGGCGCTACATGCCATACAGCCAACGAAACAATCAATTTATTGAAGGCAACTTTTGGTGAGCGCATTATCTCGCGTCGTGGGCCTGTGGCGTGGCCTCCGGCCTCCAAGATCGTGCGATTTAACACCGCTGGACTATTTTTGGTGGGGTTATGTGAAGTCGCTTGTCTACGCAGATAAGCCCGAGACGATTGACGCCTTGGAAGAGAATATTCGGCACGTTATTACTGGCATACCAATTGGCCCCAATTGCTGCAAAAAGTGGTCGAAAATTGGACCTCTCGGCTGGAATTTATTCGAACCAGCCGCGGTGGCCATATACCCGAAATCGTTTTCAAAACATAATGGCAAATCCTTATCTTAGATCGTTATAATAAAGCTAAATTCTTGGCCATAACATTAAATTATATGCGTTTTATTTCTTCTTGAAAACCACACTTCTAAAAAAAAACACCCGTTACAAAGACAGCAAAACATTATGACAATGCCAATTTTCACACTTGATCATTACCATATTTATTTAACGCCATTAGACTAGCTTGTCTTTTCGTTATTTATTTGCTTACAAAGTTTCTCTCTTTACCACATTGTAATTAGCTTTTAGCTACAATTTGAACCAAGAATCATTGAAGCCGATAGCTTCAATTTTAAAATCCAGATTACATTGTATATTTGTTTAGTATTTAGCACACAGGCGGCGACAAGAGCAAAGTCGAATGACGTTGTCAATTAAAATAACAATGTGAAAAATTATGAAAAAAAAATTAATAAATATAAGTATTTTTTCAATATTTACTCATCGCATAATGCTCATAGCTTTAATCAACACACTCTCAATACAAAACTTCCCAGTAGGAACAAATAACACTTACAAAAACGACATGTTCGTTCGCTTACTGGCAACCATTCCTGTATTCCTCATGGCGTTTCAGTGAAATTGCATGAGCCGAGATAAATTAAGCAATCGTTTTAAGTGTTTTAAGTTTCTTTCTCTTCCATTTGATTGGGGAAAAAATTAAAAAAAAATTAATTAATTACTCGTACATGAGTTCTCCTACAAAAAGATCTAAATTGACAGATAGATAGATCGGTGAACGAAACTTTATGTAAGTCTCTTTTAAATACATCTACATTGAGTGATTGCCCTGGCGTAGGTAGTGTTGTGCTGCCCCTTGTGACTCACTTTTCACAAATTTTGAAAGAGACACGAAAATAGAGCCCGTTTTGTGATATATGATGTAAAAGTTAATAAATTTGTAGCAATCAAAAAATATATCATGATATAAAAATATTTTTTTTTGTAAGAGACAAGAAAAAAGTGCAAAAGTAATAAAATTGTAGTAAAGAAAAAATATATCATGATATAAAAATATCTTTTTTTTTTGGTTCTATTTTTTCATAGTTTTTATTGTAAGAGACAAGAAAAAAGTGCAAAAGTAATAAAATTTTAGTAAAGAAAAAATATATCATGATATAAAAATATCTTTTTTTTTTGGTTCTATTTTTTCATAGTTTTTATTGTAAGAGACAAGAAAAAAGTGCAAAAGTAATAAAATTTTAGTAAAGAAAAAATATATCATGATATAAAAATATCTTTTTTTTTTGGTTCTATTTTTTCATAGTTTTTATTGTAAGAGACAAGAAAAAAGTGCAAAAGTAATAAAATTGTAGTAAAGAAAAAATATATCATGATATAAAAATATTTTTTTTTTTTGGTTCTATTTTTTCATAGTTTTTATTGTAAGAGACAAGAAAAAAGTGCAAAAGTAATAAAATTGTAGTAAAGAAAAAATATATCATGATATAAAAATATTTTTTTTTTTTGGTTCTATTTATTCATAGTTTTTATTGTAAGAGACAAGAAAAAGTGCAAAAGTAATAAAATTGTAGTAAAAAAAAAATATATCATGATATAAAAATATTTTCTTTTTTTTTCCTGTTTATTATTTTTATTTATTCAACATACAGGGTGTACCCTTATGAATGCCCTTCCGACGTAATGTCTAAAGGTGGTTCAGGAAGCAATATCAGTATGGACGAGAGGGGGTTTTAGCGTAAGAATATCTCGCACTTACTGGGCTTTTTATGCTTTCCAGCTCGTTAAAAAAAAAGAAAAAAAAGATAATTATGAATGCAAAGGATTGTGTTGATTGGAAGGAACATTGAAGAAGGAGGGAGAAAGAGAAAATCGCATTTACATATCCCATTTTGTGTTTTTTTTATCAGCCAGTTTACAAGGAATCAACGTATGACCATCGAATTACTCCTTATGACACTTGGTACTACCAACCCACTGAAGATACGAAGGATTATGAATTGCCGTGATTAGCATGACATGAGGTTTCTTGTATAAACGTTCGAAGTTCTCACAAATTACTGCATTAATCAGTAGTAATCCCAGCACAGAGTACGATTCGTTTTTGTTGACTCAGTATATCCGAAAAATTTCCTATTGGGTAGGTGCCCTCATATACATATGTATGTATGTATGAATGTATGTGGTTTGTACTTAACTAGTTAGACGCATGTATGCGTATGACATAACGCTTGTTGTTGTTTGCTTTCTTGGTTTTCCTGTTGCTTCTGGTGATTTCCTTTTTTGTTTTAAAAAGCGAATTGGAATTGCAAACAAAAATGTTTTAACAACAATTGCAAAATAAATGACTTCGTGTCGTTTACTTGTTTGTTTTTCTTAATGTGTGTGTGTGTGTGTGTGCAAACAGTGTGGAAATGCAATTATTTTCAGCTTTTCAGCTGTTGTGTACTGGTGCGGTTTTCCAACGTTGAACTGAACAATTTGAGCAGGAATAAATGGGAACACAAAGTGGTTTTTAATTGAACGCACTCCACGCTGCAATGAAACGGAAATGCAGAATTAAAGGACAAATAGAGAAAGAAAAAAACACAAAAATGGGAAAACGTACGAAAGTCAATAAGTGGGCGAAAGGAAGTGTTTGTAATGGTCGTTATCGTCCTGGTTGGTTTTACTTTCTCTCTATACTTTGTGCTGGTGTCTTTATGTGGAAATGCTTGTTTTTTTCTCTATTTCTTGTTAGTATTTTTTTGACAGCAGAAAGCTTGGAGTGCTGCTAAAAGTTTTGCTGCATTTCTTCTTCTGACTTTAACTACCTTATTGTTGCATGTATGTGTGTGTGAGTTTTTTTTTTGTATGGATTTTGAGCAGCTCACGCTTTAATTCGTTTTACAAAATAATTGTTCTTTTGGGGATTTCGAGATTCAAAGTTTAGAGGATAGTTCGAAATTATTTTTTCTTAGATTTTAATTTGCAAAGTAGCAATTTCAGCAGCGGTTTGGCTGGAAGGTTGTGGTTAACCCTTAACCCTCTAGTTCTCAAATTTTTGATTGACTTAAAAAAATTGTTAAAAGAAAAAAATAAATTAAAGAATGCCCGTTTCACCTACGAAACATTTTTGCAAAGCGAAAACTTTTCAATTGACACGGTCACTGCTGTTGCCGCTATCGCTGCTGGGGCGGGCTGACGATGATAATGATGAAACAATGATACAAATATATCCCATGTCACAAAAAAAAACTTAATTAGTTGTGATTTTCATTTTCAAGTTCATTTTGGAGCAGTAGGCATTTAAAAATTGTACAAAATAAGAAAAAAAAAATGTGAAAGAAACGAATTATATACAAAAAATCGCCTGCAGCGACAGTGAAGAAAAAATTTCACAATAATTATATACTTACACATTAAAAAAAAGTATCGTAGTAGAAGACAATGAAATTCTTTCATGATATTTTTTTGATTTTTGTTTTTTTTTTAGAATAAATTTTAAATTAACTTAATCGAAATTCAATGTTATAACTTAAAGAAATTCATACATACACATACACGCGCATTTACATACACACCCCTAACCCAGTGGTCAAATGTGTAGATTCTTGTGGAAAGGTAGGCATTCATTCCAAATATGAAGGAAGGCAGTACCACATTAATCCAACCCAATTTGAAATTCATTCTCTGTACTTGTATCAGCTACTGAAGGCTTTATCATTCATACGTAGCGTAACGTAGCGTAACGTAGCGTGACGTAAACAATCGATTGAAGATTGAAATCTACACTGTGTTACGATTTCGTTAAACACTTCCACGCACTGCATATTATTCATAACAGATCGATAAGCAACAGCTGGATAGAATAAGATACGCTAAGTTACGTAAGCGAAAAGTTCGGCCGAGGCCCTTCATGGGCTGTTGTGCCATTAAAAGAAGAAGAAGCAGCTTCGTAAGTATGTACAATCGAGCCTTAATTGAGAGCGTTATGTTAATTGTGTACTTACTACATAAGTGATTCTTTTAATTCATATTGTTATGAAGGAGCGATTAATTTTCAACTGATTCCAGATTCAGTGAAATTAGCAAGGCGATGCCTTATGAAGGAAGTAAACGGTTGGTGGCTCACTAGAGAACTTGGCTAAAGAAATTCAAAAATTACTTTTGCCTAAACTCGAAAGTAGTGTATACTTCAATTATGGGTAAAGCCTTTCCTTTTTATACTTAGTTCGAATGTTGGAATTACTTCAAGGTAACTTTTGAATGAATTGTTCTTAAATTTAATATCTTACAAAGTGGTTACACATTTTTTGCACTGGGAAGGAGTTTAAAAGCAAAATGAGGCATAGCGAGAAAGTGAAGGAGAGAGAGAGAGAATGACACAGAGAGAGAGAGAGAGAGAGAGATAGAGTGTAGGTAGGAGAAGTAGCAAGAGAGCCTAATGGCTGGGAAGATATTGTCAATAAAGAAGAGAGATAGATGCAAAGATGCAAATTAACATTTTTTTTTTTTAAGGTTGAAACATGAGCTCTCATACATCCGGGTAGTTATCGTATTTGCCATGTTTTATTTTTGCATTACCTGAACATTTTAAACCCTGATGATAGATGCCGTAGAGCAGCGAACCGCAATGATCGCAAAATGTTGGTCCTGCATATGTGAATGGTTCGAAATGGTGAACGGTTTTTGGTGAATCCTTTTTTGTTGTGTTTAGGTTTATTTTGATGATGTTATCGAAATGTATTATTCGAAGTGCATGTCCGAATTGCATGATCGAATTATATGTTCGATTTTGTATGAACGAATTGCAGGACCGAATAATATGTTCGAGTTGGTTTGTTGGAATTGCATATTCGAATAACATGTTCGTTCGATTGGTATGTTCGAGTTACATGTTTGAATTACATGTTTGAATTACATGTTCGAATTACATGTTCGAATTACATATTCAAATTATACGTTCGAATTGTATGTTCGTATTACATGTTCGAATCGTATGTTAAAATTATAAGTTTGAATTGTATGTTCGAATTGTATTATCGAATTGTATGTTCGAATTGTACGTTCGAATTGTATGTTCAAATTATATGTTCGAATGGTATGTTCGAATTGTATGTCCAAATTGTATGTTCGAGTTGCATGTTCGAATTTTATTTTCGAATCGTTTGTTCAAAATCGTTTTTTCGAATTACATGTTTTGAGTTTCATTTTCCGAATCCGATTGTTCGAAATGTTTGTTCGATTTAATTATGTTTCCGAATATTTTTGATTGTTTTGAAATTTTCATTCGATGCGATGCGAAGCCATTCATGCATGGAGTAGTAGTAGTAGTAGTAATGGTGCCATTATTTTTGTGGTTTGTAGTTTATTGTTGTTTTTGTTGTTTTTTTTTTTTGGTAGTTGTTGAATTTGTAGTGTGAGTGAGAGCGAGACACAACATCATGAACGAACGAACGAACACAAAAAACGAGAGCGAGACAAAAAAAAAATAAAAATAGAACAGAAAGATAAACCAACAATAAATCATCACATTTCAACGATAAGAAATAAATAAATACACAATACAAAGAATAATACAATTTCACATTTTAATTTTTTGCTATAAAATTTTCTTAATTTTTTTTTTCTTTTTTGACTTAAGACAATAACAAATGTGTTTATGTACGAGTATGTATGCATGTAGTATGTGTATTGAATGCATGAATTTGTTGGTGCATTGTATGTATTATTATGGTAACTACTGGCTGTATGAAATTTGAATTTAAATCGTATACAAACATAAATAGTAACCCAGCAAAAGAGTGTATAACTACTGTTAAAAATAACTCATTCGAAAGGCAATTTAACCCACTGAATTTCAACAAATTATTGATACTAACTTGAGTGAACATTCTGGGATGATCGAGGTAAGTTAAGTCCAGCGCCTGATTACTTTACTAGCTTCAGATAATTTATAGTTTTTATATAACACTCGTTGTTTTTAAAAATAAAATAAATTCAAAATTATGTACTGTTAGGGGAAAGTTTTTATTACATTTCTGTATAGGTTAAATATCAAGTCAAATGACAATAGATAATGATGTCATTTCGAAGATGGGAAAATTTCCCAACTGTTACTAGAGTTATTCAAAACTTTACTTTACGTACTTTATTGTCATACGCGTGGGTATATGATCAGCCATTTTTATCATTATATAATTTTTCTTATATTTGACTGTTCTCGGAAAAGATTTGCGGCAATTGCCAACCAATGAGCATTCACACTGTTTCTAGGACGTAAAATGTTTGGTATGTACTACATATACCAGATGACGCGCTCAGAGCAAAAGTGAAACATAAAATCAGCTAGAGCAATAGTGAACTTAAACATTTAATAGAGCAAAAACGAACTTTCACTCTGCTTTGCATATTAAAGTTTTGTATGTGTGCTCTTCGTGAGTTTTCGGTTATTTTGCTTTTGCTTTAGTCAGCAGGCAACAACAACTAACACGTATATGATTGATTGGATGTGAAGTGCACGTGAGAGAAGTTTGCTTTTGTTTGTAAACTTCTTCTTCTGTTTTTTTTTAATGGCTCAACAAACCATGAAGGGTCTAGGCAGAGCTTTTCGCTTAATAAAAACATAAAAAATGCACCAAGAAGACTCAGTAACTCAAAGAAAATATAACAAATAAGCAGAAAAATTAACCTTTTTGTTTTACAAACGAAAGAAAAATTCTCTCACGAGCTCTTCATATGCAATCAAGCATATACATACGCATTAGTTGTTGTTGCTTGCTGACAAAAGCAAGAGCAAAATAACCGAATACGCACGAAGAGCAGACACTTACGCACACATACAAAACTTTAATATGCAAAGCAGAGTGAATGTTCGTTTTTGCTCTATTAAGTGATTAAGTTCTCTTTTGCTCTAGTTGATTTTAGGTTCCACTACTGACCTGAGCGCATCATATACAGTTAGTTTATTGACAAGCTGATCACAAACTGAACTTAGAAATACGAGTAATGTAAAAAATGTTGCCCTATTGGCGTATTCTTTTAAGAAATAGTTAAAAAATAATTTCTTGCTGGGATGTTTTCTGTGTATGTTTTCTAGTGATTTGTATGTACACGACAATTTATGTGAGTTTTCATATCATTGTGAGTTTTTGTGATTCAGTTTGTTCTTCTTTACTTTTTAACTCAATTTTACACTGACGTAGATTTAAAAGCTGCTTCTTGAGTGAAGAGTTTTAAATTAAATTGTTTTTTTTTTTTTGTTAGCTTCTGATTAAATAATTTTAGCAAAACTAAAAGTCATATGAAAAAAAAAACTTATAGCGGTTAGTTCGGATGAATCGGAATATAGCGGTTAGTTCGTATGAATGAATCAAGCGTAGTTTAACTGAGCGTGAAATTTAAAATTATAGGGAACTCCTTTTCTGTAGAGCTTCAAATGCAGTTACCTTCTTTTGGTTTGGTAAATTCAAGGATAGGAATGAGTATCTTAACATTTTTTTGTTTAAATAAGTAATACATCTTATATAATCCAAATGAACTCTGAATCCAATTAATGCGGATTTTTCCAAGTTTATATTTATTGAAAACCTAAAACAGGCGCGGCCTCTCCACGCACGCGGTTGCATGTCCTACGATTACTGATTCAAGTGCACACTTCAAGGACAAAGTAAACATGCAGTAATCGATGCGCTCAATAAGCTGAAATAATTGGTCTTTGTGGCTATGAATAACTTGTCCAGCAGCATTCATGGCGGTTCTATAAGAGCTAAACCCTCTTCACATCCAATTACAGGCGAAGAGGGCCCCTTTAAGAATGCCCGCCGATGATATCGGTCCAAGAGAGTTCTTGAATCGAAAGAAATGTGATATTGTTGAGAGATATTCGTTTTACATTCTACGATACTAAAAGCAAATGGGTAGATACACTCTAATCTTTGCAGCGCAAATGTATGCCATTGCCAGTTGTGCACACTTCAATCTCAAGTGCGACTACCAGAATGAAACAATTGTCAAGCGACTAGCAAGACACTCAAAATCTTGGGGAATAGATGGTGTCTAACATAAAACAAACAACATGCACTTTTTTCTTCATATGAATTATTAAAAGGAGTTGCATGTCTGCATTATCGTTCTGACAATGTCATACGACAAATAATCTGTCCAGCTAAAAAAATGCTTTTACACATCAAATATTTATATTAAGCAGCTAAACTGTTGCCTCTGTGGTAATAATGCGTAATTTTAATATAACTAAACCATTACTAAATTAGTTCAAAGTTAGAAAAGTTGGAACTTGTGAAATTTAACTATAAATTTACACTTAGTGCGTAAATGTTTACATTTTTTTTTGTGGTTTATGCTCTTTATGGCAGCTCTCCCTCTCTCTCTCTCTTTTGCTTTGTCATTTATTTTATATAGAGTTGTGTATATTAAAGTGGGCGTAGATGAGAGGTCACAAAAATGTATGTTTCTGTTCCAATAATTGGTACAGTGGTTCATTGGGAGTCTAGCTCCATAAACCGTTTTTCAAATGCGAACACTTTTTGAGAGCGGAATGATACTTTTTTGTTGGTTTTGATATACGACCGATTGTAGTGAATGCTAGAGATAATTCCACATATCACATATTAAATTTTCTCACGGTTCCTTTTTTGATATTTTTGGATGCTCTTTCATTTGAAAGCAATTTTTCAATGGAGTAAAACCAACACCAAAAAATTTGTACCTACTAAAAAGCTTTTTTTTCAAAATTAATTCTTTTCACATTTTGCAACTCATGAGGAGTTGTTGCAATCAAAAAATGTGAGAGTTTAAGAGCTCACGGTTGAAGTGTAACTTATTACGACCAACTTGTTTCACGAACTTATACATCAATCTGTTTTGTACGTTTTCTATGTTTCCTCATGTTCTCTTAGTTCGTTATTAATTCTATTTGATTCAATGCAACTAAAAAAAATGTAAAAGAAATTTGTTGGAAAAATCAACTCAAATGAAATATACTTAGTAATAATTTCAACGTTTTTTTTTTTGGTCGCTGTGGCGTAGTGGTAGTGCATTGGACTGCTACGTAGAGTATCAGGGGTTCGGATCTCGGCACAGGCAATATCGAAAAGTAGAAAAAATAATTTTTCTACACGGCACCCACCACCACCTCTTGGCAGGCAATGGCAAACCTACAAGAGTAAAAATTGCTATGAAAAGCTTTTCACTTCGCCGTTCGGATTCGGCATAAAACTGTAGGTCCCTTCCATTCATGTACAACGATAACACACACAACATGAGTGGATGCGAAAAGCTCGGCCTAGGCCCTCCATAGGCTGTTGTGCCTTTAAAAGAAAGTAAGTAATAATTTCAATGTAGAATTGATACGAAATTCCTTTCATTCCTTTGAAATATGAGAGAGAGTATCATAGACTACATGAAACGGTATTGTGATCTGACTTTTTTTTATACTAAGGTGCTGGTTATACTGGTGTTCGCTGTTCGACGAACACATCAAATTTTACTCTCGTGCTGGGTGTAGTGGCTACATTGGTGTTCGTTATAGAGTTGCTTTTTGTCGAAATTCAGTTCTTTTTGTAATACAATTTTTTGCGCAACGGCAACACTAAATGGTATACCAAAAAACTTTAAGCGATTTTATTAATATGGAGCGTGAAATTAATAATATAATTGAAAAATTATGAAAATAATAGTTTTATGAATAACGAATATTTAATATTCACTTTTAAAAACTAAAAACATTCGCAACTTCGCTTTTCTGCATATGAAAATAGTGATGTACAGGTTTGCATGTTTTCCTTCAATTTGACATACATTTTTGTTCCTTTTTTTGTAGAATATCTCATTGACACCCTGAATACTCGGCATGCTCGGTGTACATTTCACCCAGCATATCCTGTTCGCTGTGAGAGTGAGTAAAAGCTGTTTCTTCGTGTTCGGGAAACAACAATTGCATGGTGTTTGCCGAGTAAAATCTGAATATAACCACAGCCTAAGTGTGTACATATGTATATTATATATGTATACATATCGGGCCCATGCAGTACAAGCAGAGACGTCGGCTCTCTCAATGCCATCTCATGTGTACATATACTTATACTCGCGTTCGACTGCAAATAATCGAGTAATTTTCATATTAGCGAGTGATTGACTTCAGAGGAATTTACTGTTATTGTTAGTTGCATTACTTTTGCGAGAAATTCCTTTAGAGCAAATACTTACATACATAAATAAATAAGAGAGAGAGAGAGTGTGCTGTTCTTGAGGAAGTGGATTTTGTTTGCTTGCTCTTTTGTTTGCGGCATTTCACTCCCCATCACTCTAAGTGCTACAGCGTAACAATTCGATTTTATTCCTCAATAAAGAGAGTAAGAGAAATGAGTTTAATGTAATTTATGGATGTGTGCATAGAAAGCCAAAAAAAAAAAAAACAAATAAAATAAAAAAAAAAAATTCGTCACACAAAAGGTTGCCAGATTTCAGTACCCTCTCATAAGAAGTTAAACTTCGAAAACGGTTAATGTCGGTAGACTGCCAATGAGCGAATGTATCAATGGCAGGGTCAAAAATATAACCTCGTTTCCACCCACTCTAATGTACAAACCTTCAAATGTGCATATGCTTATATACATACATACATAATTACTGTGTATGTTTGCATGTGTGTGTGTGTGCGTGATTATTTTTTGCTTATTTATATATTAATATTTAATTAGCAACATTGTTGGTGTTGTTGTTTTGTGTCCCAATGGATTTGCAATTTTTGCAACAATGATGTTCCTGATTTCATGCAATTTTTGTTGCCACTACTTTATTTATGATGTTCGCATGTGAGCAACAAAAATTGGGAATCATGATGCTGTTGGGTACTGCTGCTGTTGCTCTCCATCTACTTAAATCAGATTTATTTTTGTTGCATTTTAGCATTTTAGCATTTGGCTGTGTGCTTTTGTTGAATGAATGAACATTTTCATTTTATGCTTTTGGGAATCGTGTTTTTCTGTTGCCTTTTTACTTAATTTTTTGTTTGCTTTTTATTCTTTGTTAAAGAGCAAGATACAGCATACAGGATGTTAAACTGAAAGCGAAAGGCTCAAAATTTCACATTGAGTTTGATTTGTGTAATAAATTCTAATTAATAGATGCCTGCATACCTAAATACATACGAATATGTGGAAGCAGATGAAATGCGTAATTTAGGAGCTATCTGGAGGGATTAAATATAAGGAAATTGTTTTGAGCGATATTAAAAAAGGAAAATGTTGGTCTCCTTGTCTTCCTTTTTTTCTTCTTGTGATGGCGCAATAGCCCATCGAGGGTCTAGGCTGAGCTTTTAATGCTCTAATTCTGGTCTTTAGTCCGATATTATAGTAAAGTTTTTACACTTGGTTTTTATTTGAATTTCGGTCCGAATTTTAGTCTGAATTTTTGGTCTGATATTTGCTAAAAATTTTGGTTTACTCTAGATTTAGATCTAAAATTGTTAACTTAATTTTGAAAAGTTTAAGGTTTTGAATTTGGTCTGCAGTATGGTTTGATTCTTTAACTAATTTTAATCATTTTTCTGCTCGAGCTTTGGTATATTTTGGGTCCGAAGTTTAGACTAACATTTGGGTAATTTTTTGTCTAGTTTTGGATCTGTAATTTTTTGTCTAATTTTGGATCTGTTTTTAGTTTGAGAAATTGATGGTAATTTGGCCTAAGTTTTGGTTTGAATTTGTTTTGAATTTTTGCCTAAATATTGCCTTGATATATGGTTTAAGTTTTTTGCACAATGATTTTTTCTAAATCAGATAATTTTTCTGAATTTTGGTCTTAAATTTTGTCGAAGTTTTTATCGGATTTTTCCTTCGAATAAATTCTGAATTCGGTCTGATTTGTTATTTATTTCTTGAATCGTATTTAGTCTGTTTTAGTTTAGAGTTTGATCGGCATTTTATTTTAATTTTTAATCTGATGTTCGTTTTTATTTTGATTTCACTTTAGTCTTAAGTTTTGAACTGAATTTCGGTCTAAGTTTTAATCTGATTTTTGTTTAAATTTTGATCAGAACTTTCGACATAGTTTTGGTCTGTTTTCAGTCTGAATCAACTCTAAAATTTGGTATGAAATTTGCTTTGAAAGTTGGTCTGAAATTTGCTGTGAAATTTGGTCTGAAAGTTGGTCTGAAAATTTCTATGAAATTTGGTTTGAATTTTTTCTGTGATTTTTGGTCCGTCTTTTGTCTGAATTTTGATTTAATTTATTCTGATTTTTTCTTGATTTTTTGGCTGAAAATTTATTTCTTTTAGTCTGAATTTTATTTTAATTTTTAATCTGATTTTTGATTCGTTTTTCACCTTAGTTTCATTCTGTGTTTTGATCGATATGGGTTCGAAGTTTTGTATTGAATTTTGTTCCAATTTGTTATCTGATTTGGGTCTGTGTTGGTCTGAATTTTGTTCCGAGCTTGGGATTAAATTGGATCTGAGTTCTGACTGAGATTTGCTATAAGCAAGGGAAGTCGATGAACTCTCCCTGGCATGTAAACTCTATCAAGAATCAAAGTCTATTTCGCGACTTTGGTCCGAATTGCATGCAGACTATTTTTTTGTTTTAGTTCTTCAACAATTTGGTCATATCTAATAAATATCTCAAGTTTTTAATAAGCAAAATCCAAGCGACCGTAGTTGCGTCATAATTTTCGAAATAAACAAAGTTTAAAAAGTCAAGCTACGAAAATTTCTACTTAGTTTTCATGATAAAATACCCTGCAAAAATAATTTGCTATTTTTGCTACAGTATTTTTTTTTAATGCATTTTTCATTCACTACTTAAACTAAAACGGAAGTAAGTACGTCGAAAAATGCGTAGGTATGAATGTAGTTAAAAAGTTGTGCACACAAATGTCGTTGTCGGCTGGTGGTTTGTTTCCGAACTTTTTAGTTTTTGTCTACGACAAAACATGTGACGCAATAGAACATGTTGTTTCAAACAAACAAAAAACACACACACACCCACTCGTATGCATGATTATAGAACACACATACGTGAGAGAATTTAAAAAAAAAATCACAAAAAAAAACAGAGAGAGAAAAAAAAGAAAAAGTACAGCAATGACAGCTGGAACATTGCAAATCTGCGTTGATTACCAGATGAAAGCGCAACATACGCTCATCAAGTGAGTGCAAAAATAAAAAGTAGGTACACCAACACAAATTAATGCGTATTTGATATTATACGCCCACTCACGCTCATACACATACGGAGTTATAATAATGTTTGAATAAATATTTATTCGTCGATTATTTAAGCTCTCTTTGAGAGCTTGAAAAATCTACAATTGTTGGAGAGTTTAGAAATTTTTGAAATTTATACCGAATACCAATGCTAACTTAAATTTTGATTATGTTTAATAATTCAAAAAGTCAAAAAATACAGGACGATGATAAAATTAAAAAAAATTTAATAGTTTAAGAACTCGCAGGTGAAGCGTAACTTTCCACGACAAACTTGTTCACTTTTATACATCAATATGTTTTTCACCTTATGTCCTCTTATTTCTACTTATTTTATTTCTTTCTATTGATTTGATTCAATGCAATGAAAAAATGTAAAGCAACTTGTTGGAAAAATCAATTCAAATGAAAAATAGTTATAATTTCAACGCAGAATTCTCATACGAAAGTGCTTTCGTTCCTTTTAAATATGAGAGAGAGAGAGAGAGAGAGTATTATAGAGTACTTGAACCGGTATTGTGATCGGACTTTTTTCATACCACAATATGTATATGGAAAAACTTGTTGTATACTCGTATGTAGGGATCGGGCATATATATACCGTACAAGCAGAGACGTCGGATCTCTCAATGCCTTCTCATGTGTACATGTAATTTAAATAATAGCGAGTGATTGACTTCAAAGGAATTTACTGTTATTGTTAGTCGTGTTGTTTTTGAGTGAAATCTCCTGTAGTGCAAATACAGAAATAAGAGAGAGAGTGAGAGCGAGAGAGTTCTGTTCGTGTTGTTGTTGCAGTAGAGTATTTTGATTACTTGATCTTTTTTTTTGCGCCGTTTCACTCCCCACCAATCTATGTATTACGCTGTAACATTTCGATATTACTCCTACCATAAATAAAGAGAGTGAGAGAAATGAGTTTGTTGTAATTTTTTGATGTGTGCACAAAAGCATGCCGATCCAGATTTCAGTACTCTCCAAGAAGAAATTTTTGTTCAAAATATTTGGTTCAAATGTGAAGATTTGTTTTTTGGGTAATCGATAGAAGTATAAAATGGTACATATATAACATATGTGAAGTTATCATGGCCAAACGAATGAACCTTTCTATTAGTTTTGTTAGACTTAAAAAACAGAACATACATACATTGTAAGTGAATCGAAAGGCCAAAATTACCTCATCATCCTTTAACCTGAGTTCTACTCTGTTTTTGAGTTGAAATTCGGGTCTTAGTTTAGATCTGACGATATGGTTGATTGTCCTCTTTTCTTGTGTGTGTCTTAGTCAGAATTTTGTTTGAGTTTTGCTTTACCTTTGATCAGAGTTCTGGTCTGTTTTTGGATCCAGTTTAGGTATAATTTTTTTTAAGGGATATTTTATTCCCCGACACGTCCAGTGATGAGTCAAGTCAGCACTACATTATTATAAATTATATGCGCCAATTTTATTTCCGTTTCAAAAGAGAAGAAACCTGGGAAACTGATCTTATGGTATTATCTATAGCTGTATATACATAGATATGTAAATACCTGCATATGTGCACATAAACGTGAGCGCAATGCGCTCACATTATTAACCATGTGTGCGTTGTGTAAAAATGCTATACACATTTTTATTTATTTATTAGAAAACAAAAATTATTTGTTTTCTCATCTGCTTGCATTCTAGGTATACTTAAATTAATATAGGGTACATAATTATTTAATCATTATACCACAATAACAAGAAACAAAACAAAAGTTAGTATGCAAGAGCCTAAAAGTAGACAATGCATTTGTGTAGAAAAGAACGCACCAAAACAAAACATTCACATTGATATGACTTGGCTACGAGAATTGCTTTCAGTTTTACGAGTATATGTACTACTATGTAAGTGTGTGTGTGCAGGTGTAAGAAGTGAAGTAAATGTATGTGTGCGTGTATGTGTATGTGCAAAGGTAAATGTTGTGTGGCACGTGTTATCATTGATTTATATGTATGTATGTATGTATGTACTTATGTATGTACATATGTATTTATGTATGTATGTATGGATGAATGCAGTATGTATGGTGTGTAGGAGTACATATGTATCTGAAAGTCTTAGTTTCTTAATGTTATTGTTGTAGTTGTTGTTGCTGCTATTTCTATTCTTGATTTTCATCTTCCCTTTCCCTTTGTATATGCAAAATTCACTTGTGTGTTGTCGGTGTTGCTATTTTTCTTATATCTTTTCATATTTGGTATGGTTATTTTTGTTATTGTTTTTTTTTTCTAGTATATTTCATGATGCTTATGACTTTTGTGTCGATGTGCTTGTGTTTACGTATGTATATGGATGTATGCTTTTGTATGAATTTGAATGTGTATTGAGGTATGCTTTTTATCATTGTGCTTAAAAATATGTTTTTGAAACTTACGGAATCGATTCCTTTATCCTTGCCAGGACATATGAATGTGACATATTCATGACAGCGTTTGTGTACAACATACGAGCAAACTGTAACGAAAGAAGAGTATGAAGTAAAGAAATTGTTGTTGCTGTTGTTATTTGCGTGTGTAATTTAAATTACGTATGTTCTTTGTGATAATTTAGTATTCATTTTCGTGTAACCTTTTCAAATATGCACTTTTCGACGCAGAAATATTTCACTGGTAGGCACTGAAGTAAAAAATGTTGCTTTATTTTTTCATTTGGTTTCACTCAGTCCGAATTTCGATATTTTTGACTTTAGAAATGAAATTTGGTCTGACTTTTGGTCCGGGTTTGTTCTGCAGATTATCACTCAATTTCTGATTACCATTCGGTCTGATTTTTTTGTGTTTGATTTTGATTTGATTTGTAGAGTGATTATTGAACTTCCTTTTGGTCTAAGCTTCAGTCTGAGTCATGGGTTCAATTTTCCCTAAGTTTATTGTTCACTTCTCAGTCTGATTTTAAGTCTATTTTTAGTTTGAATTATAATAAGTATGATTTGGCCTAATTTCGTGAATGAAATTTGGTTCGATGTTTTATTTACTTTTGCTCTGAATTGTGGTCTCAATTCTGATTAGTTTTGGCCTGCCTTTGCCCTGAGTTCTGGTCTGTATTTCAGTCCGCATTCGGGTCTTAGTTTAGGTCTGATGAAATGGTCTGATCTGAGTTTTGGTTTACTTTTGTCTGAGTTTTGCTTTACTTTTGACCTGAGTTCTGATCTGTTTTTGGATCCGAATTTGGATCCAGTTTAGGACGGATTTTTGGAATGAAATGTGGTCAGATTAGATTGATTGATTTCCTTCTATTCTTGTGCAAGTTTTAGTTAGAATTGTGTTTGAATTTTGGTTTACCTTTGAACGGAGTTCTAGCCTGTTTTGGGATCGGAATTCGGTTCTCAGTTTATGTCTGATTTTTGGAATGAAATATGGTGCGATTTGATTGCGTGAGTTTTAGTCAGAATATTGTGTGAGTTTTGGTTTACCTTTGAACGGAGTTCTGGTCTTTTTTTTGTTTCGAATTCGGTTCTCTATTTAGGTATGACTTTCGGAGTGACATGTGGTCTGATTTCATTGATATCAGAATTTTGTTAGTAAAATTTTTTTTTGAGTTTTAGTCACTCATAAGATAGAATTTTTCTTATGCTTTTATGTAGTCTGAGTTGTTCTTTCGGTTCTTTTCTGTTTTTTTTGGTATGAGTTTTTTCGCATCTATAGGTAGTATCTTTTCTTATCGTCAACTGGTTTATTAAACATTGTGTCGTCTCAGGTAAAAGTCAATTGTCTACGCCTTAATAGACAATACGTTTTCAACCTTTTCAACTAGTTGGTAGGAGCTTCATGATCACAGCTGGAAGTTCTGGGCCGTATCTAAAGCCGTGCGATAAAAAAAATTCGGAACAGTAGAGTTTCTAGCTTTATTGACTTCTTGGAGGATCGTCAAAACGTCGCATGCGTGATCCTGTTTGATGAGCGATTTACTGCCACCAGTTCGCGTACTCTCGAAAACTATACGAACCACAAGTGGATCTCACACATTTCCATGAAGACATGATATTCCAATGTAGCACGCATTACAGCGATGGTTCTTTCCTCTGTCGTTCTGCGCGTATGTGGAATAGGCTTCTTGTGACAGTTATGACCTTATTGTATACACAAAAAACAAACCTTCATAACTACTTTTCCTTCTTCCCCATTCCAGCTTTCCTATCACCCTTTAACTCTTAAATCAACACAATGCTTTGTATTGATAGGAGTATTTTCCCTGTCAAAAATTGTTGATATGTTTTCATCTGATTTTTATTCTGAATTTTGGTCTGAATTTTGTCTTTATTTTGTCTGAATTTTGTCTGAATTTTGTCTGAATTTTGTTTGAATTTTGTCTGAATTTTGTCTGAATTTTGTCTGAATTTAGTCTGAATTTTGTTTGAATTTTGGTCAGTTTGTTATTAGATAAAATTTCACTTTTATTCTTGGTCTGAGTTTTGGTGTTCTTTGATCTTATTTTTTGACCAAATATGTGAATTGGCGATTGGAGTTCGTCATTGTGAACTTGATATCAACGAGTTGTAAATCCAATAAATACCAAGAAAGATTAAATTTGACAAGATTAGACTTTACAATTTGGTATTTCATACGATTTAGGAATCAAAGTTCTGCCATCTTTCAATGTTTCTAGGTGCAGACTGCCTTAGATGGTCTCGGATAGACAAAAACTTTCAGTTTGACACTTTACTTGGCAAAAATATGTATTCGTTGTACCGAAGATCCAAACTGGGGCTACCGGTCCTCCAGTCTCATTAGCACTCATTCTCTACATTACATATATAGTAATTTTTATATAAGTACATATGTAAATATTATACATAAATGCTATTTCTTAAATGAAAATAAACAATATTTTTCTTTAACTTAAAATAAAGATTAATTCAAATTCCATTTACCTTGACACTGAAATCCTTGTTTACCAAAACCCCTGTAAAAGAGAAAAGAAATTAATATTAGTATTTTATATATTTTTGTAATTGTACAATTTGTTATAGCTTCAACATTTCTTCAAGGTTTTTTCAAAGGCAGTTTACGTCTCTGTAGTCTGGTCTTAATATCGTAAATAAATCCTAACCAGTTTTGGGCATATTCTGTCCTCACGTAACCTCACGTAACCTCACACAAACTCACGTAACCTCACGTAAACTCGCGTAACCTCACGTAATCCCTACAAATCTTCGTTTGCGCATTATTTCGTGCAGGACAAATACAGGCTAAAGACAATATAAAACATAAGTCGTGATTACTTACTTATTTCTTGAAAGTCTAAGAGTTTTACTGCGCTGCGGTAAGTTGCAAAAATGTTACTTAAAGAATGCAAAAATTCAAATGAACTGGAATTCTTTGATTTTTTTCATAAATTATATTATACATTCATGATATGCTTAAGTATTATACTAAATGAATGTAGAAATGTTAGCGTGAGAGTGCAAAGTTTTTTGGATTTATTCTTTTGGTTTTTTCAAGGAGGCAATTTTGTTTGTTTTATCGTTCAACATAAATGAAATGAAGATCGTATGAATAAGTGTTAATTAACTTTTAAGTGAGCAAATACATAAGTACATAAAAAAATAAAAATAAAAATAAAAACCAGAAGGAAAGAGAAAGAGAAAGAAACCGAGAAATATCATCAACATCATCAATTTACAGAAGGTCAAGTTCAAGAAGCATAATTACTCCTTCTGCTTCTACTTCTGCTTCTGCTTCGGGGTTTTTTTTTGCATGACAACGTTCAAAGATGTGAAATGAAATGATCTGCGAAATTGTTAATTTTGAAGCTGAAAATATTGTTATTTTTTTTCATGATAAAAAAAAAAAGAAAAAAATTAGTACAGAGAAGAAAACAGTATCGTATACAAAGTAATAATGTAAGTATGTAAGTAAGTATCATGCACTAAGTAAATTAAAGGTAGTTAGCAGATGCTCATTGAAGCTCTTAAGATAATAACAACAACACGGTTGTTGTTGATGATACTGATGATGGGTGACACTCTGCTACCGTGTGCCACTTTCTCTTTTTCCATTTACCCGCACGAGTAGGTGCACGTCTAATGCTCAGTTTGAATTTAAAATTAATATATGGTACATTCATTTTATAGAACAACAAACAAACACACATACACTCACACACTTTCTCACTCACACACTCACTCACTCACACACTTTCTCACTCACTCACTCACACACTTTCTCACTCACTCACTCACTCACTTTCTCACTCGCCACACACAAAATTTGACGTAGCACGTTTTTTGTTTTACTTCTTCCTTTCAGCTAAATGCCAATCACTTTTGCTTGCATTGTTGTTTTTGTTTTTTTTAGCTCACAGTTTTGTTGTTGCTTTCGCCTCTAACAACAATTTAATTAGTATTTTGTTCATTACGCTTCTGGTTTATTGAGCACATAAAAAACCTAGAAAGTTTTCCCAAGTTTAATGCTTATTTTCACGCATTCGCTTTAGCATATGTAGCATACTTTAAGGGGTTTAAAAACAAACAAACGTAATAGTGTATGTTGTTCATTTGCTTATGCTCTTTTAGTGTTAGTGTTAGTGTTCGTCAAATGCTGCACCTTGAACATGGCTTAGTGTAGTGTGAAAATCGTTGATATTGATGTCGAGGTTAGAGTGGAAGAGTATGAGTGCGTGTTTGTGTGTGAGTGAGTGGATCGGCATGCGCATCTGTTTAAATGTTGTTAATTGAAGGTTACGTTTTATGTTTGCTACCTTAATGCGCTCTTGTTTCGCAAATAGCATTAATATTAATTTCTCAAAAACAAAGCGACAAACATCTTCGTCATTTATACTTTTAATTTTTTTAATGTGATTTTGTTGTACCGGTAAACAAGGACAGAAGTGAAAGAGATTAAGTAAGGCGGAATGAAGATATTGAATTTCAAAAAGTCACTACGCGAAAACACTGTGTGACATATGTATTTGATTTGATATGGGTTTTGACTGGGGAGTAGAAAAGAAGAAGTTCTATTTCGTGTGCAATCACAATTTTATCATCTATTTTTTGGGTTTGTAACTTTAACCTTGGGATTGAGTTTAAAATTTTTTTAAATTAATCCAACTTAGTCAATATTGTTAGATTCTTACAAATTTAGACTTTTTGGAAAGTTTATAAATTGCTAGATGTTCTAAAATGTTTGTTGTAATTTCTCGTTCACCATATTCGCATTAAAACTAAAAAACAGTAGATAAAGGAATATAAGGTTAAAGACCAGGGCTATAGGGGCAACAAGAGGCTATGTATGAATATGTTTTTCCACAAACATCTCTCTTCAGTATTTTAAATCAGTCTGCAAATTTTATTATTGATAGGAAAATCCTTTCGATTTTAGAATGAATTTTTAAAATTTATTTGATGAAATTCTAATTATTTTTCCCTCATTTTGCTTGCTGACTTTCAAAAAGAGTAGAATTAAGAAGATCTAAAAATTATTTCTCCTTCTTTTTAAATTTTTCAGTTACATTGTTAAGATTTCTAAACTTTACTTAGAAATATCTTGAATGAAGGATTGCTTTGTAGCACTTTAAAATCCGAAGTAAAAACTCATGTCATAGAAAACAAGCTGAATTTTGTTGCACAGTATAATAATTTTCTTTTTACTTTTAATGGCACAACAGCCCATGGAGGGCCCAGGCCGAGCTTTTCGCATCCACTCATGTTGTGCGTGTTATATTTGTACATGAATGGAACCTACAGGGACCTACAGTTTTAATGCAGAATCCGAACGGCGAAGTGAACAGCTTTTCGTAGGCAATTTTTACTCTTGTAGGTTTGCCATTGCCTGCCAAGAGGTGGTGGTGGGTGCCGTGTAGAAAAATTATTTTTTCTACTTTTTGATTTTGCCTGTGCCGAGATTCGAACTCCGGACACTCTGCGTAGCAGTCCAACATCACTATCACAACGCCACAGCGACCACTGATATAGTAATTAGAAATAATATAAGTATAATGATTAGAAAAAATAAATAATTTTTCTTTATATGATATGAGCAGATATCGCGTAGAGTTTTAAGTAAGGTGTTCCCCACTTTTTATTTGAAAAATTGTCAATTCGTGAGTGTGGAATTTTATGTGGGCGAAGAACACACCTGCGCACACCTTAGAAGAAACGTCACTGGATATGAGTAATCTCGAGAATCAATATGTAAGAAGAGGACTTTCCCTGTCCCTTTCCCTTATCTCTTTTCATGTTACTTACCTTCGCCCTTCCCTTCCTTTCCCATTTCCCTTCCGTCATCCATTCCCTTATTAAATTCCATCCCTTATACCTTTCCTTGTTCCTTACCTTATCCCTACCATTACCCCTATCCTTATCACTTCCTTTCCCATGTCCCTTTCCTTATCTCTTCCCATATCTTTCACTTTCCTTAAATCTTTTTTTATCCCTTCCCTTATGCTTTCCCATATCCTTGCCTATATCACTTATCCCTTCCCTTATTTCTACCATTATCTCTTTCTTTCCCAAATCCCTTCCCTTATCCCTTCCTTTATCCCGTCCCTTAACCCTTCCCTTATCCCTTCCCTTATCTCTTCCCTTATCTCTTCCCTTATCCCTTCCCGTATCTCCTCCCGTATCCCTTCCCTTATTCTTTCCCCTATTACTTCCCTTATCACATCCCATGTACCTTTCGCTTATTCCTTCTCATATCCATTTCCTTGTCTCTTCCCTTAATTCTTCCCTTATCCCTTCCATTATACCTTCCCTTATACCTTCCCTTATTGCTTCCCTTTTATTATCTTTTCCCTTGCCCCTTCCCTTATCCCTTCCCTTATCTCTTTCCTTATCCCTTCCCTTATCCCTTTCCTTATCCCTTCCCTTATCCCTTTCCTTATCACTTTCCTTATCCCTTCCCTTATCCCTTCCCTTATCCCTTCTCTCATCCCTTTCCTTATCTCTTTTATTATCTGTTACTTAATCCTTTCCTTATCCTTTCCCTTATCCTTTCTCTTATCCCTGACCGTATCCCTTACCTTATCCCTTCCCTTATCCCTTCTCTCATCCCTTTCCTTATCTCTTTTATTATCTGTTCCTTAATCCTTTCCTTATCCTTTCCCTTATCCTTTCTCTTATCCCTGACCGTATCCCTTACCTTATCTCTTCCCTTGTTCTTCCCCTATAATTTCTCTTAACCCTTCCCTTATTCCTTCTCTTACCCCTTCTCTTAACCCTTCTGTTATCCCTTCTCCTATCCCTTCTCTTATCCCTTCTCTTATCCCTTCTTTTATCCCTTCTCTTATCCTCCCTGTCCCATATCACTTCCCTTATCTCTTCCCTTATCTCTTCCCATATCTATCACTTTCCTTATCTCTTTCTTTATCCCTTCCCTTATCGCCTCCCGTAACCCATCTAATATCCCTTTTCGTATCGCTTCCCTTATCCCTTCCCTTATCTCTTCCCTTATCTTTTCCCTTATCCCTTCCCTTATCCATTCTTCGACTCTTCCTCCTTTCTATCCCATTCCCCTATCCATTCTCCTGCTACTACCTTTATATATACCCACCCCTTCACTTTCTTCAATTTTTCATCATTCCCTTGTTTCTTCTTCCGTCTTGTCCTTATTCCTTTCTTTTTTCCCTTAAGTATTCGCTCTTTCGTACACCACTTCCATGCCATTGTTCATTATTTCTGTACTTCGTTCTCCATTGCATTATTATTGTATATTAAAATATCGAATTTTGTTGCATACTTCTAGGCATATACATTAAAACTATATTAATGGAGAATACATTTGGCGTTTCTGAAATAAGTGAACACACAAACTCGTTCGATTAAAAAGCACTTTCATGCTCTTTCGAGTGACTTTTTTCGATAACTCGCATGACTTCTAATTATACTAAATGATATAAAATTTCTTACGCACACACAAACAATATATTTTCACTTAAAAGGTAAAACTATCATTTTCCTATTTAATTTATTTGCAGTAATCTCATTTATTTGTTGATACAATATTAATGAATTTTGTTTTCATAATAATACTTATACGAGTACTGTAGTGGCTAACCTGTTCTGCAGCCATCATCGCCGATGTGCGCCAACTATGACAATAAAATCAAGCCAGAAGAGTGTCATCATAAATCTGATATATTAACATGTTTTGCATTGTTCTCTTAACTAAAGCTATTTAGTTGTCATATTAAAGTAAAAGAACCGGACAATGTCGCGGTGATAGTAGCATTAGGTGGGTATTATGTATGTATACGAGTATCTCTAAATGTCCATCTGGATATCTGGCTTGTCCGTAGATTTATTTTTTATTAGTTTCTCTACAGGTTAGTACGTACGTACATACATAGATACATACTAAGTAGGTGTGTATACGTCGCTTTGAAGTGCTGACATTCTCATTTAAGCGAAGGCAGTCAGCTTGTCAGGCAGTCAGCATGTCAGGCAGTCAAACAAACAGACAGATAGACAGACACTGTATTTTGCACTGCATAACATTTTATGATTTTTTCATTTTCGTAGAGCACAAGTTTATTGTATTCTAAAGCATTACGTGTATGGATACATATCAATGTGGAAATGTTGTATATATGTACTGATATGTGTCTGTGGCTGTGTGAGTGTATTATAAGTTATATTTATTCGACAATGTATGTCTTATGAGCCAATCTTATCTGAAGTCATTGTCCAGACATCGGCAAAGAAATTCACATACATATTCATACATATTTACCTATATACATACATACATACATACATATATACATACATACGAGTACAGTCATTTACAGTTACAGTAGTATGAGATTGTACTAGCTCAGCTTACGTTGAAAGCATTTATGCACACACCCATAATATAAGTACATAGGCTTTATATTTTATCTTCTCATAAATGTTAGCGGTTATAATTTATTACTGTCTATTTTGATTTATGCCTGCTATAAATGTTAGTGGAAGGACAATTTTGTTTATTGTTTAGTAATCCTAGTAGTAGTCCTTAAGCTCAAATGTTGAGCACTTACACTGACCTAAAAATGTTAGTAGAAAGTCAATTTTGGTTATAGATATTTAAACTACTTACGCCTTAATAATCCAAGTATCTAGTAGTCCTTAAGATCAATTTAAATGTTAATTTAAAGGTTGAGATCTGACACTGACTGTAAATGTTAGTGGAAGGACAATTTTGTTCATAGTTAGCAATCCTAGTAGCAGCCCTTAAGACCAATTTAAATGTTAACTTAAAGGTTGAGCTCCTTAAACTGGCTGTAAATGTTGGCAGAAGAACAATTTTCTTTATAGCCATTTAAAGGTATTTATAGGTATTTAATCCAAGCATCTAAGGGGTGCGTCGAATAAAATTGTCTGGTACAAAAATGATAGTAGTAGTAGTAGTAGTAGTAGTAGTAGTAGTAGTAGTAGTAGTAGTAGTAGTAGTAGTAGTAGTAGTTCTTAGTAGTTCTTAAGTGTTAGTGTTATGTGTGTGATGAATGATCTGGGAAACTTTACTTTACTTTACTTTTAATGGCACAACAGCCCATGGAGGGCCTAGGCCTGGCTTTTCTGGGAAACGGTTATCTTTTTTTTTCAATAATTCAATTTTTATGTTAAAGTATACGAGGTTACGTTATTTTCAAATTTCGTGAGTTACGTATGTTCGATTTTCACATACGTTTTTCGATTTTTCTGTTATGTTGGTGCACATGTCTGTTATATATGTTGGCAATACCAACCATTTTAACCATTTTGGATTGTCAGTTTGTTTTTGACAGATCAAAAGGTTAGTCGTGTTTTGGTGTGCTCTTCGATTTTTTACTATTCGAAAAAATGGATCAAAGAAACTGTATTCAGTTTTGTGTAAAAAATGAAATTAAATGCGCAAGGACATTTGAAATGTTGACTGTGGCCTTTGGCCTTTGGCGAGTCTACTATGAGCAGAACACAAGTTCAATTGTGGTATAACCGGTTCCGGTTTAAGGAAGGCCGAGAAGATGTCAATGACGTTGCTCGTCCTGGTCGCCCGCCCGAGCACGTCAACAACCGATGAAAACATTGACGCAGTGAAGAAAATGATTTGGATAATCGTCGAATCCGTATCAGAGAGGTTGCTGATGATGTGGGCATATCGTTCGGCTCATGCCAAGCAATTTTTATGGATGTTTTAGGCATGAAACGTGCAGCAGCGAAGATTGTTCCAAAATTGCTAAATTTTGAGCAAAAACAACTTCGCTTGTGCGTAAGTTTTTGGCCAAAAACAAAACCGTTATCATGCCTCAACCACCGTATTCACCGGACTTGGCCCCCGCTGACTTTTTCCTCTTCCCAAAACTGAAGACCCCGATGAAAGGGAAGCGTTTTGCTACGATTGAGGAGATAAAAGAAAAATCGGCTCAGGAGCTGTTGGCGATAGCAAAAAGCGCGTTTCAGAAGTGTTTCGAGGATTGGAAAAAACGCTGGCATAAGTGTATTATATCTGAGGGGGATTACTTTGAAGGGGACAAGATAGTTTTTAATGAATAAATAAATACTTTTTGAAAAGATTGAAAATAACGGTTATTTTTTGATCATACCTCGTATGCTTTTTTGATGGACATTGGCTATTTATCCGCCCACTGCCACGCCCGAAAAAAGAGTAAAATGCCTATAACTTTTGAACCCCTCAACGCATTCACTTCAAATTGAAAACACATCAATAAGGAATGTATTTTTATTTCATATTTCATATTGTCATATTTTGTAACGAAATCATTTCTTTTGATACAATTTGCTTATCTCTCCACAAGTGAGACAGTTTTTTCTGAAACAAATAAGCGAGCCGCACATAATTTAAAATTTGGAATTGAATTTCTTTCGATATTTCATTATTCATGAATTTCATTGTAAAAGCAGAAGTGTTTGGTGAAGTGCACTGCTGGATGGACTCAATTGAGTGGCAGAAACGTGGATTGCCCAATGCAACCATTCTCCTTTGGTTACACCAGATGAAATTGAGTAACGAGGCGGTGTGGCGCATTTCTTTTCATTTTCGATACATGAACGTTACCCATGAACGTGCTGGTCTTCTTGAAAACGGACAGCGTGTGTAGTTTAACTGTCGGAGAATGCAGCGCAAAGAGCGGCAACGATGGTGTATTGCTACAAAAGTTATCCGGCAACGTAAGTAATCAATCCAGTCTCATCAACTGGTATTGCACCATTTCCAATTGTCATCAATTGCTTTGAAAATTCAACAGCTGATGCATCATTTTGCATATGAAAACGAACATTTGTTGAAAGAAAATATCTTTTTACATGTCTATCCTACAGAATTTTTAAATTCTTTGGATTTACCCGGATTACCGCCGCATAACCTTCAATTGAAAGTCGCTGCGACTATTATTAGACTTCGTAATTTGAATCAAGTGAAACTTTGCAATGGTACGAGGTTTGCTGTGAAAAAATTGATGGTCAGTTGGTAGTTATAGAAACTATTTTGATTGGAAAATTCAAAGGTGAATACCACGAGTTAATACCACGAATTCCGATGATTCCAACTGATTTGCCTTTCAAATTCAAACGTGTACAATTTCCAGTGCGAGTTGCATTCGCAATTATCATAAAGTGATACCCGAGCTGGATGGGAAGCTGACGGGTATGGCATTTCGTGCAAGGTCAATCTTTGGATATTTGTGGTATCAACTTAGAATATCCAGTATTTTCTCATGGACAATTATACGTAGACTGTTCACGTGTAGGCAAACCATTAGCATTATTCATTTATTGACAAGATAATAAGAACACTAAAAATGTGTTTTACCATAAATATAAACTTTAAATTTAAACTGCTTTGAATTACTTTTTTAATTATGCACAGTGAAATGTGGCTTGGTAAATCCACCATCGACCAGATATTCACACTACGCCAAATCCTGGAAAAGACCCGAGAAAAACAGATCGACACCCATCATCTATTTGTCGATTATAAAGCCGCCTTCGACAGCACGATTAGGGATCACTTGTACGCCGCAATGTCTGATTTTGGTATCCTTGCAAAGCTCATTCGTCTTTGCAAAATGACACTGACCAACACCACCAGGGCAGTGAAAATTGGGACAGACCTCCCCGCACCATTTGATACCAAAAGAGGTTTCAGACAAGGTGACGCATTACCCTATCGTGCCACTTCTTTAACCTTATGCTGGAGAAAATAATTCGAGCTGCGAACATCGACATCTCTGGCACTATCTTCTACAAGAGTGTCATGCTGCTAGCATACGCTGATGACATTGACATCATTGGCAAAAACGCTCGAGCAGTCAGTGCAGCATTCTCCAACCTGGAAAGGGAGTCTCGTCGTGTGGGTCTAGTGGTGAACGAGGACAAAACGAAATACCTTGTGTCAACAAACAAAGAGTCACGGCGTCTTGGACAAAATTTCACTGTTGACAACTACACTTTTGAAGTCGTCAAGGATTTCGTTTATCTAGGATCCAGCATAAACACCAACAATAATGTCAGCCTTGAGATCAAGCGGAGACTAACTCTTGCCAACAGGTGTTACTACGGGCTCAGTAGGCAATTGAGAAGTAGAGCCCTCTCTCGACCGACGAAAATAACGCTCTATAAGTCCCTCATCCTTCCCGTCCTAATGTATGGCGCAGAGACGTGGACATTGACCATCAATGATGAGAGGCTGTTAGGAGCGTTCGAGAGGAAAATACTCCGTAAGATCTACGGTCCAGTATGCGTGGACGACGTGTTCCGAATAAGATGGAACGATGAGCTGTAGGAGCTGTACGCCGATACTGACATAGTCAAGCGTATAAAAATCCAGCACCTTCGCTGGCTGGGTCATGTTGAGCGAATGGAAGAAAGCGCTCCGCTCTGGCTAGAAGGGTGTTTTATTCGAACCACGGTGGAGGAACACGCAGAAAGGGACGTCCTAATCTCCGTTGGAAATTGGAAAGACCAGGTGCAGGGCAACCTGACTGCACTCGGCCTTATCAACTGGCGCCAGCGCGCGCATAGCAGAAGTGACTGGCGAAGCTTTGTGGAGGCGGCCAAGACCGATCATCGGTTGTAGTGCCAGCTAAGTAAGTAAGTAAGAAATGTGGATTGCCTTTTGGGGTTCACTAGTGATTAATATGAAATCCTAAAAGTATGCAATAATATTTATATATCATGTGATAATAAGTTAAGCTAAAACTAATAAAACTAATCTTTTTCAATTTACTATTTTATCTATAGTTTAATTGAAATCAACTACAATTTATCGCTAAACATTTGCAGTACCATAATTCAATTTATCGAGACTAGAACTGCTGCAGCGATCATAAAATTCATTATTATTCTTGAGCTGTGTGCAGTGTGATGGTTTCCTATAACTGATGTTACCATAGGAGTATCAATATAATAAGTAATCAATATCATCATCAGCTGCAATATACTAACATGTGCACCATCACCAACACCAACACTGCCGCTTGAAGTATACCACCATGCCATACAATTCTATTGTCAATCAAAGTGTTCAGTGAATAATGGCATTCAAGTAGATAATTACTATATATTTTAATTTCGTGCAGTTAATTAATTTATTTTTCTTTAGCATTGTTATAGAGTTTATTGATGAAAGCTACATTAATATTGTTTATTTTGGGAAATTATTTTCCGGATATACCATATTGATGAAAATATTTAATCATAATAATAATTTATTGCACACTGACTGGTGCTTTTTTTTTATTATTTAATGTTATTATTATGTCATAAATCAAATACTAAAAAGTCTTGTAAAATGTAAATACGAGTATATATGTTTTTGGTTTTTTATTAAGACTAACAAAAAATTACTCGAATATTTCATTTTTATTTATAACTTAATTTCGAATAGTTTTCGCTGCGAGCGCCATAAAGTATGCAACGTGTTTTTTATTTTATATTTATTCTTTATGGAAATGCAATTCAATTGAAATTGCTGCTGGCTGGCATTAAAAATGTAACACAATGAATACGTACAAAAAACGGGAAAAGGACTGATGCAAGCTGCCTGCCTGGGAAGAAGAAGAATGAAGCAATAATTTTAAAATAAATATTTGCAGACATTAAGAGAAGGACATAAAATTCCTTTGAATTTCGTTTTGAAAAACAAAACAAATACCATGATGCAGTGAATAATGGCAACAGCGCTTGTTCTTTACCTTGGATTTAAAGTATATAGAAGGGCTTGATATGAAATTTCGATTTTCGAACAAGGCCAAGAGAAAGGAGTGAGAAAACTTATCTACGATCAGCTTTGTAAGACTGAACAATTATTTTTCTCACCGATGTCTTTTATTGCTTTCATTCCATATTCGGGAAATAAACTTCGTATAGATGAAAATTACAGCTAGCTGGTGGATTAATCAACCAAAAAGTATTTTTTATATTTTTTGGCGCCAGCCGAATCTGTCAAACTTAGGCGTCAGTGAAAATAAGTAGCGCAAGTGTATTTCCTTTATTATCTAAAAAGTAAAGTAAAAATTGCTATGAAAAACTTTTCACTTCGCCGTTCGGATTCGGCATTAAACTGTAGGTCCCTTCCATTCATGAACAAATATAACACGCACAACATTAGTGGATGCGAAAAGCTCGGTCTAGGCCCTCCATGGGCTGTTGAACCATTAAAAGTAAGTAAGTAAAGTAAGATATTGGTTTGGGGATTGTGGTTTGGGGATTGTGGTTTGGGGATTGTGGTTTGGGGATTTTGGCTTGGGGATTTTGGTTTGGGGATTTTGGTTTGGGGATTTTGGTTTGGGGATTTTGGGAATTTTTTTTGGGAATTTGGATTTGGTAATATTGTTTTGGGCATTTTGTATTTGGGGAATATTTTTTTTGGTAATTTTTTTGGAGCAAGTTGATATTGGGATTTTGGACTTGGAGATATTGGTTTGGGAATTGTGGTTTGGGGATTGTGGTTTGGGGATTTTTGTTTGGGGATTTTGGTTTTGGGAATTTTTTTTGCGAATTTGGATTTGGTGATATTGTTTTGGGCATTCTGGATTTGGGGAATATTTTTTTTGGTAATTTTTTTGGAGCAAGTTGATATTGGGATTTTGGATTTGGAGATATTGGTTTGGGAATTGTGGTTTGGAGATTTTGGATTTGGAATTTTTGTGCGATTTCGGATTTAGTGATCTGGTTTTGGGAATTTTGGTTTTGGGAATTTTGGTTTTGGGAATTTTGGTTTGGTTATTTAATTTTTTTTTTTGGGAATCCGCACTCAACTCAATTGAAAGCTGTTAAAACAAATAAGTAAATAACTATGATACATAATTTTGGTGATGAGTTTATAATCCTGATTTATTATGCAATGACAATGTAGAAAATGAAAGAAAAAATGTTTAGTATTCAAGCGAGCATATTTCCACTTACTTTTGAATTCATGCAAATGAAAGAAATAACAAGAGTAAAATATTGTTTGTTTTTTCTTTTTTCGTGTAAAAATGTACTAAAAATTTAATGCACACATACTTAGACATGCATACATACATATATACATACTTACATACATATATACGAGTAGTATTTCTGTATGTAAATATTTTTGTTGATAAGTAATTACGTTAACGATGAAAATGAGCATATTTTTGTGTGTCTACGAGTAAAATGGGATAAACGTGACAAACGCTAACAACACGTTTTACAATAACAATAACAGCAACAGCAACAACAATTACCCTACCGGCGGCCATAGCCAAACAGCGCAATACTGTTTCCCCCTACCACGACGTGAATGAAATTCTTTTCAAAAGAATTTTCATACAATATATTTTAATAATTAAAAAAAAAAAAGAAGAAAATATGTGACGACAACTAAAAAAACCATAAAGTTTCATATAAAATTCAATTTAAATTACAAATTACAAATAAGTGAAGCAGTACATCCTACGTTGGTAAGGGCACGTGGGCTGCTTTGTTTCATTTGACACCAATCATTTGACACCCCTTAGCTTAGCAACGCTTCGCCATTCCACTCTCCAGCTCAATAATGTGCTCTTCATTTTCCTGTGACCCCCCCCCGCCCCCCCGCAGCACACTCTGCCATCTGGAACTAGGGGTTTGCAAAACAAACAAACGAAAAAACAAAAAAAAATTCAAATAAAACCATGAAATTTATAGCCTACTTACACTTGCTCACTCTCACTCTCACGCTCGACTGCCCTTTCTCTCTTTCGCGCTCCCGCACTTGCTTCCTCTCTACCCTTTGCGTGCCATCATCAACTAAACAATAAACGATGTGGCAATATTGTCATCACTTGGCTTCCTTCCTTTTCCGCTTGACTCCTATTTTTTGTTTTGTTTTTTTTTGCTTTTTGGTGTTATTAATTTCACTTGATGTAAAGTGTTGTAGTTGTTGTTGTGGTAGTTGTTGTTGTTGTTATTGTTATTGTTATTGTTATTGTTTTTGCTCTTCTCGTCGTTTGTTTTAACTTTTTTGTAAGCAATAATTACGCGTATCGCGAACGCGACACTGTTGCCCAACAACAACAACAACAACAACAACAACAACAACAACAACAACAACAACAACAATGTAAGCAACAATCTATTGCACAGCAATAACCACGAAAATTGTTGTTGGTGGTAGTACCATATTTCGTGGTGATGTTGCGTGCGATTGTTGCTGGTGTCGATGTTTGTTTGCTCCTTGGATTGGTTTGTTTGCGTTTCTGCTGCTGCTGCGGCTGCTGCTGCTCGTCGTGTATTTAAAATTAAGCAAACAACAGAAATGCAACATGCTACATTTTCACTTAAGCGTTTTTCATACTTTTTTTTTATCAAATTGTCTCCGAATGTAATGTGGCCAATATTGTTGGTCTAAAGCATATATAAAATAATCCAATTACCTACAATATTTTGTAGTACTAACTAACACAGTGTAGGTATGCTAAATTGAAAACACCACATCCAATTTAGAATTCAGGCGGCCACTTTCGCCCTTTCCTCATTCACGAGTAAGACAACAGAAGGACTTGGTTTTTTGTGGTAAATTTGAAAATTTGAGGATATTTGAAATGTTCTGGACAAGATGTTTGCAGTGCTACCAACTTCACACCGCGATATTGCCAACTATGTCAAATTCATACAAATGACAGCTGTTTATATTGTTTACAAGCTACCACAAGCATTTGTGTCTAGGTTTTATAGAACAAAAGTTATTCGAAATGGAATTCACACGTAATAGTGTGATTGCTTTACAAGCAGCTCTTGTTCGTGAGCTCAGGCTCAGGCATCTCAAAGTGAATGAAATGTTTGTGTATCGCACCATAAATCGTTATAACGAGACAGGCAGCATTGCCAAACGCTATGGTGGTGGACGAAAAAAAAAAACAGCAACATCACCTGAAATGATTCGGAGAGTGAAGGCTCGATTTGAACGAAATCCACGTCGTAGTGGTAATCAAATGGCCAAAGAACTGAAAATATCCCAGCGAAGCATCCGACGCATATTCCAAAATGAGCTCAAGGTAAAGCCTTACAAGTTCCAAAAGGCACAAGATCTTACACCACAGCAAAAAAAAATTAGCCTAGAAAGAGCAAAGGAGTTGTTACGCTTGCACGAACGTGGCGAATGTCCAAACATTGTGTTCTCTGATGAGAAAAATTTCCCTATTGAGCAGTTCATAAACTCGCAAAATGATTGTGTTTACTTAACTGAACGGCCACCTGAAGGAACTTTCCATATGAAGTAATGGTATGGGCAGCTCTGACCTCTGATGGACGCTGTCCCTATAATTATCATCGAGCCTGGTGTCAAAGTCAATGCGACTTATTATCGGGAAAATGTTTTGGAAGCCGCTTTAAAGCCGCGGGCATGAAAACATTTCGTTCGTACACCATGGACGTTCCAATAAGACTCGGTACCGGCATCGTCTCATAAAGCTCGTGTGAGCTTTATGTTTAAAAAACCATGTTGCACACTCAGCGCCATCTATCAATCGGGTTTGAAGTGTACGCGAATTAGCGCCCTCTATCAATCGAGTTTGATAGAGGGCGCTGCCAATAATTATCATCGAGCCTGGTGTCAAAGTCAATGCGACTTATTATCGGGAAAATGTCTAGGAAGCCGCTTTAAAGCCGTGGGCACGCAAACATTTCGTTCGTACACCATGGACGTTCCAGCAAGACTCGGCACCGGCACCGGCACCGTATCATAAAGCTCGTGTGAGCTTTATGTTTAAAAAACCATGTTGCACACTCAGCGCCATCTATCAATCGGGTTTGAAGTGTACGCGAATTAGCGCCCTCTATCAATCGAGTTTGATAGAGGGCGCTGCCAATAATTATCATCGAGCCTGGTGTCAAAGTCAATGCGACTTATTATCGGGAAAATGTTTTGGAAGCCGCTTTAAAGCCGCGGGCACGCAAACATTTCGTTCGTACACCATGGACGTTCCAGCAAGACTCGGCACCGGCACCGGCACCGGCACCGTCTCATAAAGCTCGTGTGAACCAAGAATGGTTAAAAAACCATGTTCCACACTCAGCGCCATCTATCAATCGGATTTGAAGTGTACGCGAATTAGCGCCCTCTATCAATCGAGTATGATAGAGGGTGCTGCCCTTCATTTCCGTGACAATTTCTGTTTTGCCACGATCATCTTTTACCGCCTTTTAAATACTTATAAAAACGATTCTAAAGAAGTTAACTTCAAAAAAAAAAAAAAAATGTTACTTAGGGCCTTTCTAAGCTAAGCAAATGTTAACTGAAACATTAAAAATTCCATCAAATCTCAATTATTTCTGTGCGTTTATGCAGTGAAAGGCATACATTAGCGTTATTGTGATTTGGGCATGGGCAAAAAAGTGTAAAGAAATCAAAAGAAATGTTCTTCTTGTCGTTTCACTTAAGAGTTGGAAGCGCCTGACAGCAACAGGTGAACACTTGCTGGCAGGAAGGGTATCAATCAAGCAGGAATCTCGTTTGACTTGATTTGAAATTCAATTGGTATCAAATGATAATTTCAATGAGTCGAAAGCAGCAAATTGTGAATATCTTCGTCATCTTCATCAAGCATAGCCTAGCCGCTAGCTGCTACTTACTTCCAACGTTGCTGTGTAAGTGATAAATTGATGAAATGTCGATGATGAGGAAAAATGTTAAATGAAAGTGAGAATGTCTGTATGTATTGTCATAAAATTTAATTACATAAATGCAATATGTGAGCGCAGCAAAAGAGGAAATATTTCAAAATTTTCAATATTTTCACGCTACTCACTCACATTTTCAATTTCATTTTTAATTTAGCAGAATACTAAAAATTTAACTTTTTAAATGTTTTCAAGGGTTTCTAAGTTTTGCTTTGAACATACACATGTGTGTGTGTGTGTGTACGTGTGTATATCACTTAGTTTCCTACAATTTGCAGTACTAAGAAAGTCTAGTCATAAATATTCTAAACAATTCCACAGAATTTCACTTAAGTAAATTGAAATTGATTTTAAAAACGGAAAACATATCAATGTTAATTTCCTTCGGCGTTCAAACTGAACCACTGAGCGTGTGTGCGTGCACGGAACGAGAGTTACCTACGCACACACAGACAGACGAAGAATACGTAAGCATATGTGTGAAATTTGAATTATTTGAAATTTGTTCTTTAATAATATGAGCTGCGTGTAATGAGGTATGTATGTGTGTATGTATGTGTGACACGAGCACACACACACATTTATTTTCATATGCATACATACATACATACATACATACATACGAGTATGAGTACGTACTTAATTAAACTTTAATTATTTTCGACAGGTTTTCACGCACTCAAGTAATAAGGCAACACTTAAATAAAAACAAAAACATTTACGCCAACCTACGACTAGGGTTACCAGACTTAATATTTTACGAAAATCATGCGTGTATGTACGTACTTCATTTTAATATTTGTACTTCCTTTCAAGTAAATCAAAATATGTATGTCTCTTATTATTATTGTCAGGGAGTACACTGTGACCTAAAAGTTCTAATTTGCCCTAAATGATCCTGCAGTACTTTCGTAAGTCCAAAATCCAATAGAAATTTTTAGAGTCCAAACGTTTATCGTCATCGGTATCCGCCAATATTGTCGTAAAACTACGGAATCGGCATCAAATAAAAAATATTGTAATCGCTCGGACTTCTATGGAGTTCTAATTGATTGAGGAATGTAGAAAGGAGGCAGGGGGGGGGGAGGAGAGGAGGCTGGGGAAAGCGTGACAAGTAATTATGAATGTTTCTTTAAAATTTGGAAAGGACATAGCAATCAGGAAAAATAATTGCAGTGCCTAATCCATATACGCGCTGTACGACAGAGAAAACATCTAGTATTTGATGGTCACCCAGCTTCCTTCTAAGAGTATGCATAACAGCAGGACGATTTGCTTTGGTAGTTCATATCACTGCCCTTGGCTTTCATATTTAGTATTTCCTGCATCTCAGAACTTGGCGATTAGCATCATTGAGTCTTGCATCGCATATCAATTGGCTAATCAAGAGATATATAGACTCTACCTCTTGATCTATATATATACATACAAATATACCTCTTGATTAGCCAATTGAGATGCGGTGTAAAAACTTGCCAGTTTGTCAATATTTGCTCATTAACTCTTTTGCGCTTAAAAAGTAAATCCACGAGTGGGAACACCTCCATGAATGCAGTGAAACAAGTCCGATGGGCATGATCTATCCAGTATTTGGAGGCCATGTTGTCAGAGTCGAGTCAATTCGTGGAGTCTACATGCACTAGTGGACCTGTTAAGCTGTAATCGCATATATTTAACGTGTAGCGACACATAAAATATGTATTAAAAAGTACATAATATTTTGCTTTGAACTACTTTTGATTTATTTTTGAAAATACATATAAATTTATACTACCATATAGTTCATAAAACATTTTACATTTTTTTGGATCGGCAACCTTTCAATTGATGAATTACTTTATTTTGTTTGGCCCTCCAAGCACACATCAAAAAATTACAAAAAACCCTTTCGCTCACGCTCTTTATTGAGGCATAAAATCTAATTGTTACACTGTAGTACGTAGAGTGGTGGTGAGTAAAACGGCGCAAAAAAAGAGCGAGTAAACAAACTCCACTCCAGCAAGAACAAAACGAGCAGCACTCTCACCCTCTCGCTATCTTATTTACTTCTGTATTTTTACTAAAGGAGTTTCTCGCAAAAACAACACTACTGACAATAACAGTAAATTCCTCTGAAGTCAATCACTCGCTAATATGAAAATTACTCGATTGTTCCCAAGTACATACACGCTGTCGTGTATGTGCACACATCACATGACATTGAGAAGAGAGCCGATGTCTCTGCTTGTACTGCATGTGCCTAATCTCTATACAACAGAACGTTGGTATGAAAAAAGTCGGATCACAATACTGTATTTCACTGTCTGTTCGTGTACTCTCATATTTAAAAGAAAAGAAAGGAATTTCGAATGAGAATTTTGTGTTGAAATTATTACTATTTTTCCATTGAGTGGATTTTTCCAACAAGTTGCTTTTACATTTTTGCATTGAGTCAAATAGAAAGAACATCGAAATAAGAGGACGTGAGGAAACATAGAAAACGTAAAAAACAGATTCATGTATAGAAGTGAAACAAGTTGGTCGTGATAAGTTTCACTTCACCGACGAATTCACACAAATTCACTCACAAATTTCTTTTCCTAAGAAAGAAGAACTGAATTGTCCAGAATGTCATTTATACAATTCATAAATTTACTAAATAATCGAAAATGAATGCTAAATAAAATAACGAAAATGTTACAAACTGGTTTGCTTGTTGATGTCTATGTCTATAAAAAAAAAAGCTTTACAAAATTAGTAAATTCAATAGACAAAGTGGAAGGCACCTAAATGCAATCAATGCAACAAATTCCATTTTCTCACACATAATTTTTAATAAAATATTGCATTAAATGCAAAAAATGTTGTACTTCTTTCTTTAATCCATTTTTTCTTAATGTTGGCGTTAGTTTAGTACGGTTTTTGCACTAACAAAATCTGGTAACCCATGTCTACGAATTAATCTGGAAGAATGTTTAAACTTTGTTAAATTGTGTGTATATATTTACACATGCTCACATTGACAGACGCTTGTATTGATGTATGTACATATATATGTATGTAAGTGTGTAAATATACAAATGTTAACAGTTTAATTATATCCTATTAATCTGCATTACATAGTATCATTTATAAATTAGAGCTTTATTATATGTATACATGCATAATGTAATCAAATTATTTTGAAGCGATTTTATTAGTATCGTATGTAATTAAGTGGTATGTCAATCAATAAAAAAAATCACTAGGCTTACGCTTATCTATATACATACATACATAAGAAATAATAATCTCTCTTTTGCTGCAAAACTTTGGCAAATAAAAAAAAAACACATGTTAGAATTTAACTTGTCACGACCTACTTGTTTTCACCCCTCTATACATCAATCTGTTTTTTACGTTTTCTATGTTTCTTCATATTCTCTTATTTCGGTGTTCTTTCTATTTGACTCAATGCAATGAAAAAATATAAAAGTAACTTGTTGTAGAAATCAACTCAAATGAAAAATAGTACTAATTTCAATACAGAATTCTCATATGTTCCTTTTCAATATGAAAGAGAGTATCATAGAATGCATGGACAGCCAGTGAGAGCAGGTATTATAATAGGATTTCATATACTAAGTATATGGAAAAATGTGTTGTATAGAGGTCAACCCCAAGCAGAGACGTAGGCTCTCTCAATATCATATCATGTGGTGTACATACATATAAACGCGGTCGACTGCGAACAATCGAGTAATTTTCATATTAGCGAGTTGTGGTCGCTGTGGCGTAGTGTTGGACTGCTACGCAGAGTGTCCGGGGTTCGAATCTGGGCACAGGCAAAATAAAAAAGGTAGAAGAAATTATTTTTCTACACGGCACCACCTCTTGGCAGGCAGTGACAAACCTACAAGAGTAGAAACTGCCTATGAAAAGCTTTTCACTTTGCCGTTCGGATTCGGCATGAAACTGTAGGTCCTTTCCATTAGTGTACAAATATAACACGCACAACATGAGTGGATGCAAAAAGCTCGGACTAGGCCCTCCATGGGAAGTAAAGTAAGCGAGTTGTTGACTTCAAACGAATTTACTTTTATTGATAGTTGGGTTATTTTAGCGAGAAATTCTTTTAGTGCAAATATATGAATAATTGCGAGAGAGAAAGATTGCTGATTATGTTGCTCTTGCATGAGTGGATTTTGTTTACTCGCTCTTTTGTTTGCGCCGTTTCACTCCCCACCACTCTATGTGTTACGCTGTAATAATTCCTGAATAAAAAGAGTGAGAGAAATAACTTTCGAGAGAAATAAGTTAGTTGTAATTTTTTCATTTGTGCATACAGAGTCAAACAGAATATCATACAATATTTCGTCACAAAAAAGGTTTCGGATCCGTATTTCAGTACCTTCCCATAAGAAGTTTCACTTCAAAATTTTCACTTCAAAAGTTTCACTACAAAAACAACTTTTGAATTAAGTAAGTGTACAGTAATATCTGTTATTTAGTGCTTCATCTTGTGTAAAAATTCATATCTGTTTCTTATGAACTCTTGTCGTGAGATGAATAATTGTTGTTAGCAATCGTATGGAGTGAGTGAGAGTAAATTAAAAAGTTTGAAAAGTTTTTTCTCAATATTTCAAGTATGTTTCTTTTTTTTTATTGAGTTGTTCTCACCTTGGGAGAATAATATTCTAAGCTCTGCGAGCGATATGTAGATTAATGCAATTTTAATCGAGCCTTTGAGTTTTAATTGAAATTGAGGCTCAACGAAAGTTATACACAGTCTTTTTGATTTAGATACGAACTTTGAGTTCGCTATAAACCATGACGACTTTGCACAATGATATTGACCAGCGAGTGAAAATTTGTATTAGCCTTTCCGTGCTATTTGGTAGGTTAGGTTGGGGTGGTAGCCTTCTGTAAATAGCTCACTGTGATAACGCAGTTCGGCGCGACTCCCCATTTAGTGAGTGGAGAATAATGACTATTTGGTAATGAAGCTGGCTATGACCTTAGCACTTACGTATTATTGCGAGGACAGACTAGTGAAGGACGGTGAGCCCAAGAGTTTTAGCCCCCTTCCATCCAGAGATGAGAAGTCACACAGATATTATAGGACTATTTGCTATTCTGCCTCAGAGCTACAACATCAACAGAAGTCGTTTACATTTATGCATCATTTTCATTCCGTAAAGGTCTATGGTGCCTACACAGATGCATATGAATATGATTTTACAAATGACAGAATAATCACTTGAACATTACTATTTATTTTTTTCTGTTTAAGATGTTCTGTTTTGTTTTGATTTGTTTTGAGTATACCTACATCCACCGGTATCCTGCTTGATGTCCGCTGAAAATAGAATTTTAAAATTGTTTATTAAAACAATGTTCGTAGTAAGTAGAGAGAAAAAGAGATGAAATGCTGATCCAACTTTTACGTAGTTACAAACCATTAGCGTAGTTACAAACCATTAGCAAAACACCAACTACGCAAGCAAACTAATCACAAGTCAATACCATGGGCCAGCTAAATTCAACGTTACCATGTTATAATGCTGTAAATGATTGCTACAAATTAATTGAAGGAATATGGTAAAAGCTAAATATGAGTTGTAATTGTTACTTTTGTTCATTTTGTGTGTGTTTGGAATTATACATTTGACATTTTGTTTTTGGCTTTTTATAAACATTTATGATAATATCTAAGAGACATGAAAATGGAAATATGTAGTAGATATTGGTGGTATTAGTTGACTTTAGTGGGAACGGCAGCAGTATGAGGGGGCCAGAAATTAACGCTAATGCTGAATTTTGTATCTAATTTATTTAATGTAACTCAATTTGCCGTTTTTTGTGTACTCTATTTGCTGACAACATTGTAGGCTTAAGTTAATTAGCAGAGCTGTCACCACATGTACATGAAGTCACAAACACATGGATATATGTATGAACATACTTGTATGTGGGTAGTGGCGGATCCAAAATATTCGGATTTGAGGTCAAGACCAAAATAAAAAATAAATGCTAAATCCAAATCTGCGTTTAAAACCCGATGTAAAACCCAAAAACTAAGAGACAGATTAAAGTTAGATCAAAAATTAGATAAACAACTACACCAAAAATCGGATAAACGTCAGGTCTTAAGTCAGATTAAAAGTCAGACTGAAAGTCTAACCAAAAGTCAGTTTAAAAATCAGTCCAAAAGTTGGACCAAAATGTAGATAAAAAACAGACCAAAAGACAGAACAAAAGTCAAATGAAATTTCAGGTCAAAAGTCAGACTAAAAGTCAAACCAAAAGTTAGACCAAAAATCAGTCCAAAAATTCAGAGAAAAAAAAGCAAGAATAGGTCTAAAAGTCAGATTTAATGTTAGACAAAAAGTCGGACCAAAAGTCAGATTAAAAGTAAGGCCAAAAGTCAGACCAAAAGTCAGACCAAAAGTCAGACCAAAAGTAAAAACAAATGTCAGAATATAAAAAATCAGACGAGAAGTCCGAGCAAAAGTCAGATTAAAAATCGAGCCTTGACTCAGACTAAAACAACAACAGAAACATAAATAGAAAAGAAGATCTAACTCACATTTAAATTCAGATAAAAATTATGACTATTTAGACTCAAAACCCGAATCGATAGTGAAACCAAAAATATAAACCGAAATTCAGATATCAAACAGTTCAAAATTTAAGCAGAAAATCCGACCAAAAAATATAACTAAATTCTGATAATACACTTGAATCGATGGTCACATCAAAATTCATACCAATTTGAGCCCATATTATCCCAAAAAAATACCAAAAATCGATTTTTCAACTAAACTCAGGTCGAAAGTTATTCCAAAAACTGGACTTACTTACCTAGGCCGAGCTTTTCGCATGCACTCATTTTGTGCGTGTTATATTTGTACATGAATGGAATGGAAGGGACCTACAGTTTAATGCCGAATCCGAACGGCGAAGTGAAAAGCTTTTCATAGCAATTTTTACTCTTGTAGGTTTGTCATTGCCTGCCAAGAGGTGGTGGTGGGTGCCGTGTAGAAAAATTATTTTTTTTCTACTTTTTGAATTTTCCTGTGCCGAGATTCGAACCCCGGACACTCTGCATAGCAGTCTAACGCATTACCAGTACGCCACAGCGACCACTCCAAAAACTGAACTACAATTCATATAAAAACTTAGACCAAAATTAAAACCGGATTTCAGGCCAAAATTCAGAACGTAATTCAAACCAGAAACTAGATAGAAAATGAAAAAAAGCTCAAAAGACACTCCAAAATGCAGATTGAGTTCAGAACAAAAATTCGGACCGAAAATTTAACTCAATCTGATAAAAAGTTGGGGTCGATATTGAAACAAAAAATCAGAAAACATTCGCGCCATAATTCAGCGCAAAAATCAGATTAAAACTCCAACCAAAGATTTGAAAGTTAGGCAAAAATCAGACCACGCTTTGACCAGAAACTCAGATCGTATGTCAGAACACATTCAGGCCTAAATCAGCCCCAAGCTCTGACCAAAACACATACCGAAAGCATGACGAAAAATAAGATCAAAATGCAGACCACAAATGCAAACTAAAATTCAGACTGCAACTTACACCAAATTCAGATCCAAAACTCGGATCGATATTTAGACTGGACTTCAAACAAAAATTAGGTTTAATTTGACAAAAATCATCGCAAAAATCAGATTAAAAACCATCAAAACGAAAGTTATATAAAAAATTAAGAGTACAATTTTATAAAAAAAAAACAAAAAAAAAAGAAACCGAATCCTGGCAGAATTCAAACAGTTTTCAGATTTTCAGACCAAATTCAAGTCTTAAAATTAGACCGAAATATAGGTCAAACTGAATATCGAATGAATATTTTGTGACAAAATTTGCTTTGGGACCTGTTCTTAGAGTAAGCGGGCAATGGAAACCACAATTCCAGTCGCTCCAACATTGCATCATGTAATTTTTGTGTGGCAAAGTTACAGACACAGTGGTGACCATGGCGTAGTTGGCAGTGAGCTGCCGTGCTACGCAGAGTGACCGAGGTTCAAAGGCAAAAAAAGTAGAAAAACTATTTTTCTACACGGCACCACCTCTTGGCAGGCAATGGCAAACCTGCAGGAATAGAATTTCGCTAAGAAAGAAAAAACGTCTCGAAAAAAACGTGGCGAAAAGCTTGGCCTAGGCCCTCCATGACCTGTTGTGCCTAGGAACTATACTAATTGGCCAGCAGTCTACTTATTCTGCTGGTTCATATGATAGTACTATGGTTTATCCTTACTCGCTGTCCTCATGGAGCTCGCTCGATATGCCTTTAATCATTCCTGACGATGTATTATCACATTTAGAATTATTAAAGACATCTTTTTTACCCGGACCTGATAACATCTGCAACTGTGTTCTTAAAATGCGTGCAGGTTTTCTATACAAGCCTCTAACCAAGATTTTTAATGCATCATTAAAATCTGGTCATTTTCCTGCTTGTTGCAAAGATTCATTTTTAATTCCACTTCACAAATGTGGCTCAAAGTTTGATGTTTCAAATTATCGAGGCATAGCTAAATTAAGTGCTATACCTAAATTATTTGAAGCAGTCATCACCGATCAACTCTCCTTTTCTGTTAAATCCTCTATTTCCCTAACTCAGCATGGGTTTTTCAAGGGGAGATCCACTGTCAAAAACTTCTTAGAATTTTCGAGTGCTATTATAAAAGGGGTTTTCTAATGGGTTTCAAACGGACGTAATTTACACTGACTTTAGTAAAGCTTTTCGCAAAGTAAATCATAATCTTTTACTAATGAAGCTTGACCGAATTGGCTTTCCTCAAGCGCTTATTGACTGGGTTAAATCCTATTTATGTAACCGGAAACAAAGGGTTCCTTTCAAGGACACTGTCTCTCGCATTTTATTGATGTTTCTTCTGGGGTCCCCCAGGGCAGTCATTATGGACCAATTCTTTTTTCGCTCTTTATAAATGATCTTCCATCAATTATTCGATACTCTAAAGTTTTGATGTTTGCGGATGATGTAAAGCTGTTTTTTTACCATATTATTCACCCGCGACTCAAGATCTATTACAGAGCGATTTAACTACACTTTCTGACGGGCGTTCTTTAAATTTGATGACTTTGAACCTGGATAAATGTAAATTTATGATTTTTTCAGGGAGAGTGCCATTCATGTACAAATCTAACACGCACAACATGGTCTGTTGTGCCATTAAAAGTAAAGTAAAGTAAGTAAAGCCATTGGTGGCAAATTATAATAATTGACACTAAACCTCTGGCTAGAGTCTTCAATTGCGTTGATCTTGGGGTGACTATGGACCCTAAACTTCGTTTCGATTTACATATAAACTTATTTACTTACTTACTTAGCTGGCACTACAACCGATGATCGGTCTTGGCCGCCTCTACAAAGCTTCGCCAGTCGCCTCTGCTGTGCGCGCGCTGGCGCCAGTTGATAAGGCCAAGTGCAGTCAGGTTGCTCTGCACCTGGTCTTTTCAACGGAGATTAGGACGTCCCCTTCTGCGTGTTCCTCCAGCGTGGTTTGAAAAAAACATCCTTCTAGCCGGAGCGCTTTCTTCCATTCGCTCAACATGACCCAGCCAGCGAAGGTGCTGGATTTCTATACGCTTGACTATGTCAGTGTCGGCGTACAGCTCATACAGCTCATCGTTCCATCTTATTCGATACACGTCGTCCACGCATACTGGACCGTAGATCTTACGGAGTATCTTCCTTTCGAACGCTCCTAACAGCCTCTCATCATTGATGGTCAATGTCCACGTCTCTGCGCCATACATTAGGACGGGAAGGATGAGGGACTTATAGAGCGTTATTTTCGTTGGTCGAGAGAGGGCTCTACTTCTCAATTACCTACTGAGTCCGTAATAACACCTGTTGGCAAGAGTTAGTCTCCGCTTGATCTCAAGGCTGACATTATTGTTGGTGTTTATGCTGGATCCTAGATATACGAAATCCTTGACGACTTCAAAAGTATAGTTGTCAACAGTGACATTTTGTCCAAGACGCCGTGACTCTTTGTTTGTTGACACAAGGTATTTCGTTTTGTCCTCGTTCACCACTCGACCCACTCGACGAGACTCCCTTTCCAGGTTGGAGAATGCTGCACTGACTGCTCGAGCGTTTTTGCCAATGATGTCAATATCAGCAGCGTATGCTAGCAGCATTACATATGTATAAATAAAGCCAAAGGTGCCTTAGTTTTTATTAAGAGATGGTCAAAGGAATTTAACGATCCTTATATTACTAAAATGTTATATATTTTTCACTTGTCCGACCGATTTTTGAATATGCTTCGAATGTTTGGTGTCGGTGTTTGCGATACAGTTTTTACATCAATAACGTGGAGTTTGTTCAAAAACAGTTTCTTTTATTTGCTTTAGAAGCCCAAATTTGAACTGGAAGCCCTTAACGAAACTTCCTCCTTATAAAGATCGTTTAAAATTACTAAATTTGACTTGCACTTGAAAGCCGGAGAGTTATGTTGAATGTATGTTTTGTGTTCAAATTGTTGAGTGGATGGACACACGCTCCATATCTATTATGTGAGCTGTGCATTGGTGTTCCTAGTCGCGTTTCTACAAATCTCATACCTCTCAAGTTAAGTCTCTGTAAAACAAATTCTGCACTGTTTGATCCTGTGCGTTGTATGTGCAATGATTTCAATCGTCTTTATGTGCTAATAGATTTTTGTATCCCCGTTAATACTAAGGGTAAGGTAACAAACTTTGTTATCTCATTTAAATTAATACTAACTAATGTTCCGCGCAGCTTGTCATAAGCCAAATCTGTAGCTGCTATTGACGTTTCCACCTGATTCGTGAATAGCATCGCAGTCCGGACTGTGATTGTTTCGGTTACCGGTCCGTGCGCGCGCGATACGGATGCGCCCCACGGTCGTGTAGGGCGGGTGGAAGGTCCGTTGGGATTCGTCGACAAAAAAAAAAAAAAAAAACATGACATTGGCAATTTCAGTTAAGAATTTTCATTCACTTTGGGTTTTACCTCAGTTGCCAGTTATTTGATAAAACAAACAATAAATACATTGAGAAACTTTTAACCAATGAGAGTTTAATAGGTGTAGGGTATAGCGGAGAGTGGTGGAAGTGGGTGAGTTTGGCAATTAAATTCCTTCAACTCCTTGGCGGCTTCTACTTGGCGGCTTCCGCATGGCGGCTTCCACTTGGCGGCTTCCACAAGGCGGCTTCCACTTGGCGGTTCTTCAAATACAGTGTGAAATGATTGTTATAAAGTCAGCATTTTTCAGAAGATTAAACCATGAATGACTACAGCAAATAATATTGTGCGTAGCTGCCGACCTCCATGAATTTTAATAACATGCACATGAATTTTTTTCTCCCCCCCTCCCCCCCCCCCCCCTACTTTTTCACTTTCAACTTTCAGATCAAATACGGCAGCACAAAATATGACTGCATTAAACTGATTTCTACTACTTTTTCTAGATTTTTCCAACTTGTTAATTTTTCATTTTGAAGTAAAACGATAGTTATGCATTTCTATCTGCCTGCTGTTCGTTTCATGTGTGTCCCTTGTATTTTCGCACAAATGCTATTGCTGCAGTTGCTGTTGCTGCTGTTGTTCTAAAAACTATTCGTTGTAGGTGCAGACATAACATTTCCCGCTGATTGTCGTTAACATGTGCTACATAAAGCGCAACAGCAAAACTAACAACAATGAAAATTGTTACTAACTACAACTGCATACGATGCCACCAGTTAACAACATCGCCTCTTTTCCTGTTGCCTTTTCGTTTCCCTTAAGTCTTTTGTTTGCCATTTGCTACAACAATAAGAACTGTAACAACAGTAGCATCATCAGCAGTAGTAGCAGCTGCAAAACAGCAGCAATTGTAGGCAACAATGTTGCTGTTTGTTTGTTTGTGTGTGTGTGTGTGTGTCTGTAGTGGAAAAGCAATAAGCATGTGAAAAGTGTGAAATGTAAAAGTGTAAAATTAAAAATAGTTTCTGCCATTTCCATTATGAGTTTTTACATACATGCTAACTCATCCCTTACCACTTCCCTTTTATTTGCATATGTGCGGGTATATCGATTTACCAAGCCCGAATTGTATTGCAATCCATTTGAGTAAACAAATATTTTGATATTTAGGAATTTTCAATACAGTTTCATGGTAAATTGTACGAGTAGCAATCTCCTTCGTAGCAATCTCCTTCGTAGCAATCTCCTTCGTAGCAATCTCCTTCGTAGCAATCTCCTTCGTAGCAATCTCCTTCGTAGCAATCTCCTTCGTAGCAATCTCCTTCGTCTAACGTATTTTTATTTCAAATCTACAGTATAATCCTTTTGCATTTCATGAAACTCATGAAAATCCCCCGTTTAACAAAGTTTGCAGTGTTCGAATATCACTCATACGCACTGGTGTCCCATACAAAAATCATTTTATGCCATATGAAATAAAAATAATATACAAATTGATGAAGTAAATTTGTTTCTTTACACAAAAATTCTACAATTCTTCGATAAAATAATAAAAATAATTCAATTACCACAATATAAACGCATAATGTGTTTTGCTTGCTTTTAATAATGCTCCCTTAAATATTGTTATCAATCGCGCAATTTTTGTTACCAAACCAATACCAATTTAGGTAATCCCAATGATAAGTGAATAAACATGTGCAATATGCTATGATTATACATTTCCATTCAATTTATATTTTTATATGTACTCGTATTTTTATATGTACACTTAATGCTGATAATATGAATATAAATTTCCTTGTACTTTAATTGGAAAAAAATTATACAGACACAACTACTTATTTATGTGCTTGTGTATGTATGTGCTTCATAAAGTGTAAATGAAGCAATTGTATATGCGATGTGGGATAAGTATAAATCAACTATAGCCAAATTGAATGAATGAATTTCAATATTTTTCGTAAATGCAGAAAACAAAATTATTCAATTGAAATAAATTTATAAAACTTTTAAAGTCTTCTTCATTATTACACCCAGGATGAATACATTTTCGGTAAGTGCAACTTCATTAAATTTATTTAAGTTTAAATGAAAAATATGAAAAGGAATGGTCATCTCGGTTGTCTGGTGAATGAGTGAAACTCAAGTACCAGTAGTCTCAGAATCAATTCCTATACTGACAAAATTACTACAGCTGATAAACACTTTGAAACACTTTGGGTGCTGAATGCATAAGTGGTTGACTGGGGATTTTTAGTCGCCACGGGGTCGATTCTCAAGTAGAGAAACGAAACCACAAGAAATAAAATGTCAGAGTTTAAGAACTTGCCGGTGAAGTGAAACTTATCACGGCCAACTTGTTTTACGCCTCCATATATCCATTTGTTTTTTATAAGTTTTCCATGTTTCCTTATGTCTCCTCTTATTTTGATTTGCTTTTTACTTAACTCAATGCAATGGTAAAATGTAAAACAAACTTGTTGGAAAAATCAACTTAAATGAAAAATAGTAGTAATTTTAGTGCAGAATTCTCATAAGAAATTCCTTTCGTTATATTCAAAAATGAGAGAGAATATGAGACAGACAAATTATGAGAGAGACATGAACAGTGAGAGCCGGTATTATGACCAATAACAGTAAATTCCTCTGAAGTCCATCACTCGCTAATATGAAAATTACTCGATTATTCGCAGTCGACCGCGTCTATATGTACACATGAGATTACATTGAGAGAGCCGTCGTCTCTGCTTGTTCTACATGAGCCCGACCCCTATACAACTAAATTATCCATATAAAGGGTGTTTTTTTTCTAGAAGTGTGGTTTTCAATCTGGCAATACTTTTTTCGGAATTGATCTTTTTTTGACAGGCAGTCACTTGATTTATGCTCAGTTTGGTTTGCCATTTCATAATGAATAGACTCACTCCTGAACAATGTTTGCAAATTATTGAAATTTATTATCAAAATTCATGCGCTGTAAAAAAAGTGTTTCGCAAGCTACGTCCATTTAGCGATGAGGCTCAATGGATACGTGAATAAGCAGAATTGCTGTATTTCGAGTGAAGACCAGCCAGAGGCAATTCAGCAGCTACCAATGCATCCCGAAAAATGCACTATTTGGTGCTGTTCGGCTTATGGGCAGGCGGCATCATTGGGCTGTACTTCTTCAAAGACGATGAAGGCCGCAACGTTACGGTTAATGGAGAAAGGTACCGGTACCGTTCGATTATAACACTTTTTTTGGCAGAAAATGCTAGAATTCAACTCGACCGACAAGTGGTTCCAACAGGATGTTGCCACATGCCTCACTGCACGCAAAACCATGCATCAATTGATGCATGGTTTCAGAAATGCATGGATGCAGAAAGTGCAAGAATTGGACTCGGCCGACATGTCGTTCCAGCAGGATGTTGCCACATGCCTCACTGCTCGCAAAATCATGCATCAATTGAGATGCGAATTTGGTGAGCAGTTAATCTCACGTTTTGGTGTAGTCAATTGGCAATTGGCCACAAAGATCGTGTGATTTGACCCCGTTAGACTATTTTTTGTGGGTGTGGGTGTGGGGCTATGTTAAGTCTCTTGCCTATAGGGACCAGCCAAACACGATTGCTGCTTTGGAAGCCAACACCAACATTGAGCGCGTCATTGGAGAAATTCCGAGATTCCGGCCGAAATGTGTGAAAAATGTGCCAAAATTGGACCTTCAGAATGGACCGTGCCACTTGAAGCGTAGCCGCGGGCAACATTTAAGTGAAATTATCTTTGAAAAGTAAAGTATCTGTGCCATGAAAGAAGAAGAAGAATGCAAAATGTTTCACAAATGTAACTAGAACTGTAGTATTGGCCTACAATAGATCACTTGTTAATCCGATGATTTCAAAATCTAGATAAAAACTCCAAGTTACTGTGTTTTTTAATTGATTTATCGATCGAAATAAAAATTTCATTCGCTTTTTTTCAAAATCAAGATAAAAACTCCAAGTTACTGCGTTTTTTAATTGATTTATCGATCGAAATAAAAATTTCATTCACTTTTGTTAAATTTCTGTGTGTTTTTTTTTCATTTTCAACTAAACTAAACTCTTATAAAAATCACCCTTTACTTATAGTGGTATGAAAAAAGTCAGATCACAATACAGGCTTTCAATGTGTGCTCATGTACTCTATCATACTCTCTCTCATATTTAAAATTAAAAAAAAGAAGGAATTTCTCATGAGAATTCGGCGTTGAAATTATAATAATGTTTTTTTTACCATTGATCAGAGCAATTGCATATATCAATTCTGCACCCTCCAAAGAAAAATTCCAGATCCGCCACTATCCACTACACTGAATACTCGCATGTAAAATGAAAAATGTTTTTCTTTTATTATTTCATTGTTTTAAGTATCATCTCATTGTCATTCTTCTTATGTCAATTCATGTTCATGTTTTTTCTTTGCTGTTTCGTTTGGCAATTATGCGCACTCGAGCGTTCGTAATTGCATTTAATTAATGATCATTCGGACCACTTTGAACGAAGATTCCATTGCTATAGCTAGTAGTGCTGCTGCCGGGACAAAAGCAAGCAACAACCACTGATCACTGGCAATTGTTTCTTGGTGTCGCACGTTTATCGCGCTTCGTCGCTTTTTCTTTACGTACGAGTGAATTTTTGGATAAATTATTTTCACTATAAATAATGAAATTTCTTTTTTTTATATTATAATTTTTTGTTTGTTTTTCATATACTTGCATTTACTTTACACACCTAAGTGAAGAAATGCTAAATGTGGGGTAATGAGGTGAAAATATTTAAATTCTCCACGGGCTACACTACGAGCCACAATAACGAGCACTTGTGCTGTGTACAGCAAAATTGGTCTTGTGTGATTGTTAGAGGACATCTGCGATTTGTCACAATTGCCGTTGTATTATTTTTGTAATATTACTTTCTGGTCTTACTAAATAACTGGTTTTTGTTTAGATAGGGACGATTCGATTTTCAGTGTTTTTGTGTTTATTCATATCCAGTAGTATGACCCCGGGAATGAAGTAGATTGCTTGATTAACGGTGGGAAATCTTCAACAGTAAAATTTACCTAAAACCTACCGCTCGGGTTGACATACGAGTAAAACAGTAGGTTTCCTACAAACAGATGATGCACAAATATTACTCGCACAACACGAATGGATACGCAAAAGCTCGGGTTAGTCCTTTGATGAGCAGCTGTGCCATAAAAGAAGAAGAAGAATGCAAAATTTTTCACAAATATAACTAGAATTCTAGTATTGGTCTACAATAGATCACTTCTTAATCCGATGATTTCAATATCTAGATAAAAACTCCAAGTTACTGTTTTTTAACTAGATCTTAATCTTGATCCGGGATGCGAACAGTTTTTGGTCTGCCAGACTTTGATGCATCTCCAACAGAATCTGTAGCCTCGAATTTATGCACCAAACGACCAATGGTTGATTCATTTGGGCGGTTAAGTATGCCGACCAAAATAATCACGAAGTGCGCGAAGCATGTTTTTATTTTTTCACCATTTTTGAAGTGTTCTTTAATAACTTTAATGCGGTCTTTAATCGAATACGACTCCATTGCGATAAATGGGAAACACTTAACTAACAAAATGACATAAAGATGACACAAAACAAACTTGGCGTCCCTGTAAAATTGACGTTAACTTTCCAGCGCCTCAATAGATCAACCCTTTATATATTTGTGTAATGTAAATTTATTGAATTTTTGTACTTGACTTAAGTGGTATCAATAGCCTTGTATCTTTAATATTTCCTATTTTTCTTCTAATATGTATGTTTGAATTCTTTATTTTTGAAGTGAAAAGTTGTTGGGCGGGTACTGAAATCCGGATCGGCATCTTTTTATGTGGCAAATTATTTCATTTGGTTCTCTTTTTAATGAGGACTTAAATCAAAATGTTACGCAGTTGTGCGGAGTGAAACGTCGCGAACAAAAGAGCGAGTAAACAAAATCAACTCCTGCAAGAACAACACGAACAACAAGAAAACACTCTCTTAATTATTTATTTACACTACACAAATTTCTCTCAAAACAACACGACTAACAATAACAGTAAATTCCTCTGAAGTCAGTCACTCGCTAATATGAAAATTACTCGATTGTTCGCAGTTGACCGCGAGTATAAGTATATGTACACATGAGATTGCATTGAGAGAGTCGTCGCATGGTCCACTCGGGATTAGTCGCATGTTCGTCTACCGGCCCGATCCCTATACAATAATTTTTCCATATACTTAGTAGGGACATAAATACTGTTACAACATTGAACACATCCATTCCATTAGTAGAATTGAACATACTTTGTTATTACCACATGGTTTATGAAAGCTAACCTCTTTAGCGTTAGTCTGTAACGGGAATTCAAAATTGTGTCTGCTTGCACCATGGAGTGACCAGATAATGAGAACCGTATCGCTGTTACAGCACTTTTCAAGTGTGAAATGACAAAAGGCGATATTTTCAAAACGCTCCGCCCACTCGGGATTAGTCGCATTTTCGTATACCGGTGTATAAAACTGTTTTAGGAGACCGAAGACCGCCACCGGTCGGTCCGTCCACGTACAGTTCGCGCGCCGCAAGTCATCAAAGGCGTCAAATCTAGAAGTCAGCGAAATCCGCTCCGAAAACATAAAATCATGGCCCGTGAGATGAATATCACGCAAAAGTCCATGAGTCGAATTATTAAAAACGACTTGGGGACTTGGTGTCTTCAAACGTCGCACCGGACATTTGTTGACTGCAGCCTTGGGAAAAAATAGGGTAGAAAAATACAAATGTCTTTTCGTGAAGCACACTGATAACTTGCACAGAAAAATCTTATTTACAGATGAAAAAATTTGAACCGTGCAGGTAAAATTTCACAAGCAAAATGATAGGGTGTATGCACGGTCATCTAAGGAAGCATCTGAACTGATCCCACGGGTCGAAAAGGGACATCACCCAGCTTCAGTCATGGTTTGGTGGGGTGTCTCTTACGATGGCATCACTGATTTGCATTTCTGAGAACAAGTAGTCAAAACTTTGGCCAAAGTTTACCAAGAAACCGTTTTCGAAGCTGTTGTTAGGCCACTTAACCATTCCCTCTTCCAAAACCAGCCATGGACTTTCCAGCAGGATTCTGCGCCAGCCCATGAGGCTAAGACGACTCAGACCTGGCTTGAAAATAATTTGCCAGCTCTCATTTGCTTTGAATAATGACCGTCTGACAGCCCTGATCGTATCCAATGGATAACAAATAATGGATATAGTTTTAGAGGACATGGTTTGCCACAAAAGATACCCCAAAATTGCTTTTCTGAAGACTGCTTTCATTCGTGCTGTCAGCTGCACGCACCTCGTGCATAGCGTGCAGCTATTGTTGATTGGCCAGTGCGACTTGAGGCGTTCGTGAAGGCCAAAGGCGGGCATTTCGCATAAGTAATTGGTTTTTGTATACAATAAATATATTTAAAAAAATTGGTCCAAAAAAATTAATTACAGTACTTTTCGCTTAAAACAAACCCGTTTAAAACGAACTTCCGCCTAAAACGAACTAATTTCAAAAGTACCCGCTTTATTTCTAATAAACCATGAAATTTTTTTCGCTTATTTAAAGTGAAAACTTCGGGTAAAACGAACCATTTTGCCCAGTCCCTTGAAGTTCGCTTTTAGCGAAAAGTACTGTATTTTTAATTTTATAACATCGTCTGTGTGTAACAGTATTTATGTCCCTACTAAGTACATATATAGTATGAAAAAAGTCAGATCACAATACATGCTCTCACTATCTGTTCATGTACTCTATGATACTGTCTCTCTCATATTTAAAAGAACCGAAAGGAGTTTCAAATGAGAAAGAGTTCTGCTTTGAAATTATTACGAAATTTCGATTGAGTGGATTTTTCCAACAAGTCGCTTTCGCATTTTTTCATTGCAGTGAGTCAAATAGAAAGAACAACGAAATAGAAGAGAACACGAGGAAACATCGAAAACGTAAAAAACAGATTCATGTACAGAAGTGAAACAAGTTGGGTCGTGATAAGATTCGTTTCACCCGCGAGTTTTAAACTCTGAATTTTTCAAAATTTTTTTATTTTTGTTTCTTTTTTTTATATTTTTTCTTTTATTTTTTGATATTCCAAAATTTTAATATTTAACAATATTTTTTGAAATATTGCTTGTAGTCACTTAAACTACCGTAACAATAATAGCAACATTTCAAATTGTGTCTTTGAATTCTGCGGTTGGACTTCACAATTTTCTAACCTGTTTTATTTCAAAGGGTGTATAGGGCCGCCCCCGAACTTATCTCTCGGAGGTTTTTTTTTAAATATTTTTATCTCTCTATTATCAAAAGAGTTTTAGCATAATCTTTTACTACTTTATATTATGTACTATTTGCTTTTGAGTCTCGTTATAGAAACAACAATTTCCTACTACTTTATTATACTAAATACAACTTCTTCTACAATTTGCTATTCTACAACATGTCTCTGTAATCGTTTCAAAGTGTTTTCACCAGTGTCATGGAAGAAGATTTTTCCCCCAAATTTTCAAGTATGTTATAAAGTTTAATTCCAACTTCTGTGGGGGCTTGGGAGTTCAACGCTTCGCAGAGCTTGATGCTCTCCAGTATTAGCACATTTTTATAGGTAGTAACACTACCGTATTCAGTAATAATGGAAGCGAAATTGCTGTGGGGAAAAGGTGCAATAGTAAAGTGCTCACTCTAAATTATGCACATTAAATTTTAAACGTTTTAAACGTTTGAACATCGCATAAAGTTTATACAAAGATAAATGAGATAAATTTAATGCCAAATAAATATTAATAAATGTAAATTATACCGTATACTGTCATTCAACTAAGAATTTCTGGTTGTTGTTTCTCCGGAATAATCAAATACAAAACAAAGCAAAACAAAACAGCAACACTAACACGAACAGCAACAATATCAATAGCAACACTACACAATACCAAAAGTAGAACAAAAGCGCTTTGTGGTTTTCTATTGTGAGTTACGTTAGAACTCAATTGCCAACTTTTTGTCAAGTTCAATAATAAGTTTGTAATTGTTGTTGTTGTTGTTGTTATTATTGCTGCCGGCTGCTACTGTCGATGGTGCGGTTTGGTGGTGGTGGTTGAGCAAATTCTGGTTGTTTATACGGTTACTTGGCTATTGTGCGGTTACTTAGGTTACTTACTCGTATTGTATGTGAATATTATATTGCAAGTATTATAAACATTTTTTAGAGACTTGTGTCTGACAGCAACGGATGGGCCAGCAACTGTTGCTTCTATCTATGACTTTATTATAAGTATACTTTTTTGTTCTCTTAATGAAATTGAATTGAAAACTACAAGAAACTCTAACAAAAGAGACATGTCATGTGATGGGATTTGAAAAGTTTAATGAATATTATGACAGCTTCCAAGCTGAGCGTTTACAATTTTAATTCACTTAATCATTTATTTTAAATAAATTTATTTTTCTCCGATGAGCAACTCATGATAAGTATTTTTAATTCATGCCAAATAAATATTAATTAAATTAAATTTTTATGTCTATTCAACTATTTTAACTCTTGCCAATGCTATATTAAGGACTAAATCAGTGTATTTTTCGGTATCATCACGAATTCACACATAAATCAACTGACCAGTTCATACGATATAAATGAACAATCTGAAGGGAATCGATATTAAAACGCAGTGACTTTTTGCAATATAAATATGTTTATGTATGTTAATATGATTTTATCACAGTCACCATCATCCTGAGTTGAGTTTACTGCCATCAGTCACAAAACTTGCCCTGCCAGCAGTTCATCGATTCATGCTTACAACATCAATAAATAAATATCACTCATACTACGTGTTGAACTTTTGGGTTAAAATATCAATTCTCATTCAAAATGTTTACGTTTCTCTAGGATATTAATTACAAAACAAACAAAAAACAAAAAAAACAAAAGCAAGGAACAAACAACCAAAGACGAGACTCCTACATAGAAAAGCACAAAATATTGTTTTGCGTAAGTAGCAAATTTACTTGGGTCAGAAGTGTATGAAATTATTATAATTTCGCATATAAAACAGCTAGAGCTACAGCCTTAAACCGTAGAAGATTTTCCATTCTCGTTATGATTAGGCATAAATATAAGTTCTTTTATGCTGATAGAGTTTTTTCCTTTTTTCGTGCTTTTTTTTTTTTTTTTGCTTAATGCCAAGCATAAAGTAGATTGATTACAAGTAATTATTTAAGATTAGTTTGTTGGAAAATATTTAATACCGTCAAAGGTCATCAGAAAATATATAAACGATCAACATTATTATTATGTATTCTATGTTATGAAAAGTCTAAATGAGCAGCATCGTAATTGAAATCACTCATACCACACGTAGTCCCACTCAAAAATTAAATTAAATTCAAAATGAATGAAATACTAAAATTCAATTAATTTCAATACAGAATTATTTATATAAATTGAAAAAGCTTTTCATAAATTGTATAAAAAAAAAAAATAAATAAATAAAAAAAAAACCAGTTGTAGATATGAAAAATTTTATTTTTTCAAAATAAGAGAGACAGAAAATTTAATGAAATTCTGTTTGTTCGAAATAATTTCTGCTCATGCTCAGCTTTCGTATCTTATCGAAGGCGTCTGTGTAAATGTTAAAGTTAACAGCTGAAAAGCGCATATCATAGAATTTGAAACAAAAGAAAATCACTAAAATTTATTGGAACACTTTCTGTTTTTTTTTGTTTAATATTTGTTCGAATAAATAAATTCATGGAAACTTTTCAAACCGAAAAATGCTCAAAATACATTTTCCATTAAACTTAATAGATTTAATATTTTTTTTTTTTAAATGTATTTATTTTAAAAATTAAAAAAAGAAAAATTCTGTTTTAGAAAATTTTCTTACTTCAAAGAGGAAACTGTTTAAAAATTGTAAACTCCCTCGCTTAAATGCATTCTTTGTATAAACGAAATAAAGCTTAAAAAACGATGAAATTTGGAAGAGAATGCACTCGTACACATTTCCTAGTAAAAATATTACTTCTACAAAATTTATTTGTAAGTATGTACTTACTTACTTACGAAAAAGCTCGGCCTAGGCCCTCCATGGGCTGTTGTGCCATTAAAAGTAAAAGTAATGTACTTACTTAAACTTAAGAACTTAATTAAACGCCATTAAACTTAGCACCCACAAGAAGCTTCAATGAAACTGGTGGAAAGAAGCTACATTAACTACCAATTCCTAAGTACTTTTCAATAGTTAGAATTGTAAATGATAGAAGCAGTAAGCGAAACTAGTAAAACTGAACAGTTAAACTGAAGTAGTGAGAAAATTTTGTTTTGAATCATTTTAAAGTTGTGCCAGCAAACCAGTAGAAAAAACAGAAGGTAATCATCTTAACTGAAGTGAGTTCGAGCCAACTGAAGTGAGTTCGAGCCAACTGAAGTGAGTTCGAGCCAACTGAAGTGAGTTCGAGCCAACTGAAGTGAGTTCGAGTGGAAGCACAAGGCCGGAGGCAAGTGTGTAGGGTGTGTATTTTATGGCTTAGCAATAACTTTACAAGTATCGAGTTTGGCTGAAAATTTTTTAACGTAAAGTCTCGAATCAAAAAGAGGTGGTCGCTGTCACGTAGTTGTTTGTGCGTTGAGTGTCCGGCGTTCAAATCACAGGTAAAATCATAGACTAGAATAGAACAATTTTTCTACACGGCATCCACCTATTAGCAAGGCAATAGCAAACCTACGCGGGTAAAAGTTGCCTATGAAAAGCTTTCACTTAGCCGTTCGGATTCGGCCTTCAACTGTAGCTCCCTTCAATTCATGTACAAAAATGTATTATTTTTATCTTGAGGCGGAAGGAAGTACATGCAATCGAATTACTTATGCCTTAGAGAATATGAAGAAAGGCCGTCGTGTAAACCAAACATCTATTATATATTCTTTCGACGGTAAGGTTGCATAGCCTTAAACTCCTTCAAAAAAAGTTCAAAACTTATATGGGAATGCCTTAAATTACTGGTCAAACTAGCAGCACAAAATAGAATCAACCTAATTTGGGTGCTTGGACACAGTGCAAGTGAAATGGCTGATGCGCTAGCCAGAAAAGGGGTTGCTCCGAACCCCTGTTTGGAGCAACCCCATACTGTGGGCTGCCATGGAGTTTGGAAAATCTCTACCTTAACACATGGCTGAACAGAAACGATGACACTTCAGACAAGAGACAAGCAAAATCATTCATGCCAAGTGTATCCAAGTTAGGAACATGATGTTAAACAAACACGAAATCCGAGCTGTGACAGAATTTCTTACTGTACACTGCCCAGTTAGGAAACATCTTGCTAACATGGGAATATCTCGGGATGAATTTTGTAGAATTCTGTTGTGATGAAGACAAGGAAACAGCAGAGTACATACTGTTCCGCAAGGCTTACACTTCTTCATCTTACTATTGCATACCCACAACTAAGGTTGAGGTTGAGGGCAATATGGCTCCCAGGGACATCTTAGCTTTTTTAAATGCTACAAGCCCAACAAGAGTGGGTCAATGGGCTCTTCACAATAGGCCTTTTTAACCTGCAGTGATTCCAGCCTCCTTTTCAATCTAATCTAAGCTTTTATCAATAATAAATTTTTCCTGTGAGTCATGGATATGGTTTTTCATAGTTTTGGTTATACATATTTTGAAATGGTAAAAGTTATTACTCAAAGTCAAGTCAGTTGTTGGTGGAAATTACATATGTCAGATATAGCAATTCACATAAGAAAAACTCAGTTGCTTTTCTTTCAACGAAACTGAATTGTAATTAAATCGAATGCTTAAGTATATGCCATAAAGCATGTCAAATGACAATTGGCATGTGTACAGAATATTCAATGAAGTGGCATATCAAATATGTGATGCATTTTTGTCAATTTGTATGTCAGAATTTACGCCTAGGGACTAACTGAAATAAAAACGAAAAATTTTTGTGTTTCTTGTTTGTTGGTTGGAAAAAATTCAACAACATTTCCACGCAATCAATTTTCGCATAATTTTTATTTTATTTTTTTTTTCCTTCTTTCCCCTCCAACAGTCACAATACCATGCACACAATTATAAAGGGTGATTTTTTTTTTGCTACTTTGCCGGTTTTGCCGTTTATATTTCTGATAGTTCACGCGTGATTTTTGACATGTGTTAAAGTAAAAAATTGTCAGTTTGGTTTGCCATTTCATCATGAATACTAGACTTACGTCTGAACAACGATTGCAAATTATTGAAATTTATTACCAAAATTCGTGCTCTGTGAAAAATGTAAAATGTGTTTCCCCAAGCTACGTCCATTTTATGGTCGTCATAATCGATCCACAGAGCAGGCTTCTCAGGTCATTGTGACCACATTTCGCAACAGTTTCACTTTATTGGACATCAATCCATCAAATCGTGTCCATAGAGTGCGTACCGAAGAGAATACCATATTGCTACTGTATCCGCCAGTGTTGAAGAAGATCGCGATATGTTCATCCGGCGCCGATCGCAGCAATTGGGTTTGTGTTATTCGGTTTCGAACATCTGGAAGATTTTACGCAAAGATCTCGGATTAATGGCATACAAAATACAGCTGGTGCAAGAACTGAAGGCAGGCGACCTACCACAACGTCGAATTTTCGGTCAATGGCTCTTAGAAACGGTGGATGGGATCCTTTTTTTTATCGCAAAATTGTCTTCAGCGACGAGGCTCATTTTTGGCACAATGGATACGTGAATAAGCAGAATTGATGTATTTCGTATTTGGAGTGAAGACCAGACCAGTCAGAGGCAATTCAGCAGGTACCAATGCATCCCGAAAAATGCACTGTTTGGTGCGGTGGCATGTTAGGCGCAGGAGGCATGGCATCATTGGGGCGTACTTCTTCAAAGACGATGAAGGCCTCATCATTTCTCAATGGAGAAAGGTACCGTTACCGTTCGATGATAGCAGACTTAGATTTTTTGTTGTTGCAAATTCAAGACTTGTACTCGGTCGACATGTGGTTTCAACAGGACGGTGCCATAGCCCACATACCACACTGCACGCAAAACCATGCATCAATTGAGAGCCGAGTTTGGTGAGCAGTTAATCTCACGTTTCGGTGCAGTCAATTGACCACCAAGATTGTGTGATTTGAGCCCGTTAGACTATTTTTTGTGAAGTCTCTTGTCTATAGGGACCAGCCAAACACGATTACTGCTTTGGAAGCCAACATTGAACGCGTCATTGGTGAGATTCCGAGAATTCGGCCGAAATGTGTGAAAAATGTGCCAAAATTGGACCTTCGGAATGGACCATGCCAATTGAAGCGTAGCTTAACGCAATATTTAAGTGAAATTTTCTTTGAAAAGTAAATGGCAGGAATTGAGTCATCGTTCCAAATAAAAATTTCAATCACTTTTGTAAAATTTCTTTGTTTTTTTGAATCTTCGAAAACCAAGCTCTTAAAAAATCATCCTTTATAACACACATACACGCGACACACATACTTGCAGTAGTAGATGTGCACATTTCTTTGTATGCATTGTATGTATGTATGTATGTATGTGTGCGTGTGTGTGTGTGTATGTATGTGTGTGTGGGTGTATGCTGGCAACTCCTCAACCTAATTACAAATACTCCCCAAGCAAATGAAATTGAAATTCTGTTTTCTGTTTGCAACATTTTACGAACGAAAAGAAAAACTGTTTTTCAAGTTTTCCCAACCAACTTTTCATTCGATTGCAAAACTACGTTGTACTATATCTTGGGTATGTGTGTGGCAGCAAGTAAACGTTTTTCTTCGACACATTTCACAAGTTCACAGGGGCAGCGTTGTTGTTGCCATTCTAATCGCGTCGCACGCTGCGCATATTGAGCATGAAAATAAATTTTTTTTTTTTTTTTTAAATTTACATATTTGTTTGCTTTTACATAAGATGTTTGTTTTTCTTCGTTTCTTTTCCTTCTGGGATTTTTGTTTTTGTTTTTGTTTTTGTGTCGATATTTTTGCATCGACAGTGTGAAACTTTTTCTAAGTGTATTTGAATTTTAGTGGCGGTTTGCTGCTGTGTGCTTTTCGTGTGTTGATTTTGTTTGAATTGTGTCTTTATTTTGTTAAGCGCATGTGTTTTAGGGAAAAAGTTTTTCAAAAAATGATTTTCTTAGCAATAAATCTAAATATACATTTTTGTTTTTCTTTACTCACCAATGGTTATTGTTATTATGTTTGTTTTAAATGCGATTTTGTATTGTGTTTTGCTTACCTGGAAATAAAACGGAATACTTACATTAATATAGAATATAAAATTAAATGCAAATTAAAGTAAATTGTTTTGTTATTTGGTGAAAGTTTCACTCTCACTCAATGAAAACAATGACTGCTTGCGATAATATAATTCAAAGTATATAACATGCGATATCTCGCAATTGTTATAGCATGCGATGTTTTCTGTATGTTAATCGATTCAAATCGGTCTTTTGAAAGCTACTTTAGATCAAAGTAAATGGGTTCAATTGAAGACGTATGAAATAAAATAAATGGAATTTATGTAAAGAGAAAAAGACAAAGTGTCACTAAGCCAAACTGCATACACAAGTTTTCTTAGCCTGTAAAGTTAAGAGTAAACAATGAAGGTCTGATGAAGATAGGAGAAACAGGTGCCGCAACGAGCTTTCAATCTTTACATACAAATCTCTACAATAAGTCTGCATCATTTCATCTTGATGAGGGAATAATGCCGATTTGAAATTGAAAAATTACATTTTTAAAGATTTATTTATACAAAACTCCATGGCGTTCCGCAGAATGGGGTTGGTCCAAACATAGCTTCTGGCTAGCTCGTCAGCCATTTCATTGCCCTCAATACCACTGTGTTCAGGCAGACAAATTAGGATGACTCTATTTTGTGATGCCAGTTTGATCAGTAGTTGAAGGCACTCCCAAATAACTTCTGAACTTATTTTGAAGGAGTTTAAGGCCGACATACAGGAATGCAGCCTTATTGTCCGAGAGAATATATACATAATAGATGTTTCGTGTACACGACGGCCTTTCTTCATATTCTCTAAGACATAATTCAATTGCATGTACTTCCTTCCGCGCCTGACGAAATGAGTTTTCTTGGCAAATGCCACACAAATGCCACCTTTGAAACTTGTGTTCGTTTGACATAATCGGACTAGTGTTGCCAGATTTACGGATACTTTTAATATGACCCTAAATCCCCAAACCCCTACAAAATGTAGACTGAAATTCCACAAATGCCATCTTTGAAACTTGTATTCGTTTGACATAATCGGTCTAGTGTTGTCAGATTTACGGATACTTTTTATATGTCCCTAAAAAGAACCCAAACCCCTACAAAATGTAGACTGAAGTACCGCAAATGCCACACAAATACCACCTTTGAAACTTGTATTCGTTTGACATAATCGGACTAGTGTTGCCAGATTAACGGATACTTTTTATATGACCCTAAAAACCCTAAACCCCTACAAAATGTAGACTGAAGTACCGCAAATGCCACATTAATACCACCTTTGAAACTTGTATTCGTTTGACATAATCGGACTAGTGTTGCCAGATTTACGTGTACTTTTTATATGACCCTAAAAACCCTAAACCCCTACAAAATGTAGACTGAAGTACCGCAAATGCCACATTAATACCACCTTTGAAACTTATATTCGTTTGACATAATCGGACTAGTGTTGCCAGATTTACGGATACTTTTTATATGTCCCTAAAAAGAACCCAAACCCCTACAAAATGTAGACTGAAGTACCGCAAATGCCACACAAATACCACCTTTGAAACTTGTATTCGTTTGACATAATCGGACTAGTGTTGCCAGATTAACGGATACTTTTTATATGACCCTTAAAACCCTAAACCCCTACAAAATGTAGACTGAAGTACCGCAAATGCCACACAAATACCACCTTTGAAACTTGTATTCGTTTGACATAATCGGACTAGTGTTGCCAGATTAACGGATACTTTTTATATGACCCTTAAAACCCTAAACCCCTACAAAATGTAGACTGAAGTACCGCAAATGCCACACAAATACTACCTTTGAAACTTCTATTCGTTTGACATAATCGGACTAGTGTTGCCAGATTAACGGATACTTTTTATATGACCCTTAAAACCCTAAACCCCTACAAAATGTAGACTGAAGTACCGCAAATGCCACACAAATACTACCTTTGAAACTTCTATTCGTTTGACATAATCCGACTAGTGTTGCCAGATTTACGGATACTTTTTATAGGACCCTAAAAAGAACCAAAACCCCTACAAAATGTAGACTGAAGTACCACAAATGCCACAAAAATGCCACCTTTGAACTTGTACTCGTTTGACATAATCGGACTAGTGTTGCCGGATTTACGGGTACTTGTTAAATGACCATAAAAATACCCAAATATTAAATAATTTTTAAACTATTATTTAAAAAGTACTTGATCTCCAAAATTAGGTAGAAATAAGTAGTTATGCTTTTCAGCGAAAACTTCATCACGTTGTTTCCGCAGGGTGATCAAAAACTGTTGCGACCTTCGAAATTTTTAAGACTTTCGTTAGCGATGAAAAGTCTTATTGAAGACATTTCGAGAAAACTATGTACATTTTATTAATTATTAATTATTAATTAATTATTTTTTAATTATTGCCAAACTCAGATTATGGCTTCTGATGCCAGTAGAAAATAAAACGGCCTTGGTGACGTCCCATTCGGACGCCATCCTTGTGATTAAAATTGTTTCATTAATGCCCCCGTCTTTTAAAGAGTGATGTAGAATATGAAGTTTTAGTAATAGATGGAACTGAAACGCCAGTAGAGAGACCAAAAAAAAAGCAAAAGCCTTTCTACTCTGGAAAGAAAAAAAGGCATACTATAAAAACACAAATAGACTTTATTTGGCAAACGAGAAGAGTTTTATTCTAACTAAACTAGAAACAATTTAAATGGCCTTTTGTCTTGGACTATGTGATTTGATTTACCTGATGTATGTACAGTATTTATGACAGGGGGTGTCTAAAGAAAGAATGAGGTATGTACATGTGAAAATTGTTTGGTGTAGGTCGTGGTTGATACTAAACAACTCGTATCGAGTTTTATTGCTGCATGTCGCGCATGTGATTGAACATAAATTGTTAACACATACAAATGTGCAAAACTAACTGTATTCAAGTATATGTATATATATGTATATATACCATATGTGTGTGTGTGTATGTATGTGCTATATGTGTGTGTGTATATATTTTTCTTTTTGTATGATCAAATCAGTAACACGCAACTGGGCAACGTGACTTGTAATAATTTGAGCGCAAGGGTGTGTGTGCTTCTATGTGTGTGTGTGTGTGTGTGCCATGTCTGCCCATACATACATACAAATGTATGCATGTATATTTACATACGATTATATCTAACTATATTTGCGCTCTGTGACTAAGTTAATACTTGTACTAATAGTTATTTGCGAAGAATTTCATTCGTGCCTGTGTGCGTGTGTATATTTCGCTAAAAAAACAAAAATAACAAAACAATTTCCAACAAGAATTGGAAATATTTTTTCTGCTCTCGTTTTTTGTGTGGCTTAACTTAAACCTATTTCGTTTTTTTATTCTTTATTTGTATGTGTGTGTGTGCGTGTGCGTCAAATACAATATATTCAAATTGTTGAGTGCACGCTTTTAGGCGTATGAAATATTATTTTATTGCATGTTTAACAGCGCATGTATGTGACTACATTTTGTTTTTCTTGTTGATTTTTTCTGCTTTCGTGCTGTTTTTATTTATTTCTGTTTTTTTTTTTATTGTAGTTTTTCTTTTACTTCCATGGAAAATATGAGAAATATGAATTGAATATTTTCTGTTTTGGTTCCAGCTACTAAACTCGTTCTCATTTTTATTTTTATTTTTTTTTTTGCAGTTACTCGTAATTGTTGTACTTTTTGTTGTTGTTGCTTTGTTATGCTTCTGTGAGGCTTATTTGGATTTTGGTACCTGGGAAAAGAAAATGTGTAAAAATATTGCTCTAAGGCAAAAATGAAGGCAAAATGAAGAAAACCGTTCAAAAAAAAAAAAAAAAATAAATATTCGATTTCATTGGAACAGTGTTTTTTTGGAGGAGGAAAGCATTGAAAGCCTCAGACAGTGTGAGACCCCCACCCACCAACACAAACTCACATGTCCGGACGGTAGGTCCTCCCCGAACCACCGTTAAGTATTTCGTCGGGAGGCCGTCAGAGCATTACTGCTCATGCGTCAGTTCTTGGTACATAAGTCAAGTTAACTGTCTTAAGGGTTGCCTGAATTATTGGCATTCAGGCCTACGTTGGGCAGACGGGTGGGTGCGCTCCATATTACGATCACGTACAATGCGGCGAAGTGCAGATATTATTCTTGCTGCCGCTGTCGGGACTGCTTGCCACTTATGTAGTGTGTGGCACATGTGATTAATAATATTAGCCAATGTGGGGGCCTCCCCAAAGGCTTCCCTTATCTCCGTTCGTTCGGCGTGGAAATGCGGGCAATAAAAGAGGATATGTCGTGTGTCCTCAATATCGTTAGGGCAGATCGGGCAGAGCGACTCTTCCTCGCATTTGAAGCGGTGCAAATAGTATTTGAAGTAACCATGTCCACTAAGTAGCCGCGTCATGTGAAAATCTATTTCAACATGTTGACGAGTAATCCAACTTTCAATATCCGTGATAAGTGCAAATGTCCATTTGCCTTTGTTCGCCCTTTCCCAGCGTAGCTGCCACTTTTTTATGCTGTGTTGTCGCTCCTCTGCCTTTGATACTTATGGGCTTAAATGTTACGGCATTCACATGCTAATATGTCTATCGGTATCATGCCTGAGATAACACCGACTGCTTCATCCAATACTGTGCGCAATGCACTTGCAACTCTTAGTGCGCTGCAGCGATAGGTCGCCCAGATCCTGGCAATGTACGATGGAGTTTGCGTTGCATCAGCCCATACTGGCGCAGCATATAGCATTATCGAGCTTGTAACGCGTGCCAGTAGTTTTCGTCTGCTGGACCGCGGCCCTCCAATATTTGTCATTATCCGGGAGAGTGCACCATTGACCTTTGAAGCCTTTTCACTGACTCTGCCAGTAAATGCTCCTTATATGTCATTCTGGCGTCGATCAGCACACCAAGATACCGCTGGTACGGTTGAGAAATAATCTCATGCTCCCCCACTCTAAATTTAATGACCTCGCATACTTTCCTGGAACTCAAGAGAACAGCTTCCTTTTTCTGCGCTGCCAATTTCAGATGTACACTGCGTAGCCATCTCATTATCCTTGACACCGCGTCACTGCACATCATCTCCAGCGTATTGATATGCTTTGCTACCACAACCAGTTCGATGTCATCAGCATAACCGACCAGTGAGGCGCCTATGTTCACATAATCACAATCTTTAAGACGCCATTATACATTACGTTCCACAGTGTAGGCCCAAGAACGGAACCCTGTGGTACACCTCGGGAGACGATGCAGCGCTTTACACCGTCATCAGTGTCATACAGCAGCACTCTACCTTCAAAGTATATGATAGAGATAATTCTTTGTATGTTTCCTCAAACACCAAAACTGCATAATCCGCGACAAGCTCGCTCAGTTGAAAGCATTCAATGTATGTATGGTGTGTATGTGTGTGTATGTGTGTGTGTGTGAAATTACAGAAAATCTCAGCTGTTGCAGCACCGGCAAGAACCAGCATTTACATAAAAATCGTAGCAAATCAGTGGCAAAATTTACAGAAAAGTGCGTTTTATTTTTTCTTTTATGTAAAGGGTGTTTTTTTTAGAAGTGTGGTTTTCAATCTGGCGGTTCGCGCGATTTTCACAAGAAAATTTTGTTCAGCGATGAAGCTCACTTTTGGTTGAATGGGTACGCTAAGAAGCAAAATTGTCGCATTTGAAGTAATCATAATCCACAAGCCATTCTTGAGACGCCGTTACATCCTCAAAAAGTCACTGTTTGGTGTGCTCTATGGGCAGAGGAAATCATTGGTTCATGTGGTCATAATGTTACAGTCAATGGGGAACGCTATAGAGCCATGATTAATGACTTTTTCGTGCCTGAATTGGAGGATGTTGATGTGGACGACCTTTGGTTCCAACAAGTCGGCGTTACATACCATACAGCCACACATCCAACGAAACAATCAATTTATTGAAGGAAACTTTTGGTGAGCGCATTATCTCGCATCGTGGACCTGTGGCGTGGCCTCCAAGATCGTGCGATTTAACACCGCTGCACTATGTTTTGTGGGGTTATGTGAAGTCGCTTGTCGACGCAAATAAGCCTGACATGATTGACGCTTTGGAAAAGAATATTCGACGCGTTATTAAGTACTGACATACGGCCCCAATTGCTGCAAAAAGTGGTCGAAAATTGGGCCTCTCGGCTGGAATTTATTCGAATTAGCCGCGGCGGTCACTTGCCTGAAATCGTTTTTAAAACATAATGGCAAATCACTAAATTCTTGGCCATAACATTAAATTCTATGCGTTTTATTTCTTCTGGAAAACCACACTTCTAAAAAACAACCCTGTATATTCTTTTCTATTGTTGCAGTTTTATTTATTTTCCTTTTTTTTTTGAAATTTTAAATGATATCTTTTGTTTTGCCGCGGGGGCTGAGCATGAAAAGCTTTCTTTCCATTGTTGAAAAAAGAAAATTTTAAAGAAAAGAAACTTAAAAAAGAAATGATTGATTTAAAATTGCTCACATTTTATTTTCGCAGCTTCCAAAGAAATACAGTTCGTTTCATGTGAAGCGATTTGCTACGTTGAAATCGATTGTATTGAAGAAGAACGAACGTTTAACAATGGATTTGTAAATATTAATATTAATTTAAAAAAAAGAATTAGAAACATTTTAAGAAAAATATAAACAAACATGCATGGTGAGTGTCCAGTGACACACCCATATTTTACAGTATTACATTTACTTCGTTATGTTTCGCAATTTTCACCTCTAATTATGAGATCTTGAAGGGTTTATCGTTTTAGTCTGGAGAAAGTCCACTGCGAATTGATCAACTTAGATGCTAGTTGATTTGAATGGTTCAACATTCGTATTTTGTACGAATTAGAATTAAACTTCTTCTTTGACGAAAGGAACTTATAATTCACAATGTAGTTGTAAGTTGGTAACATACCAAGGAGCGTTCACAATCATACGAAGCGTTGCAATATTTCGACATTTGAATTAAAAGAAATAAAAGCAGGGATAGCGGGAGGGTAAAACGCCACATATCGAAGTTAAAGTTTAAAAAACTGCTAAGAAAATCGTCAAATCATCTCACAGCTGGTTAGGAGTCGCTCCTAGAGGGTTAAAATGTAAGACCAACCTCCACAACAAATCACTGTTGAAAATTTCTGAAATTTAGCAGGCCTTCGTACAAAATTTACACATTGATGTGATGAATTAGTCTCTCCCGCTTTCAGTGTGATTCTGGGAGCAGTTATAACGTAAGACCGAATTCCATTAATAAAATGGAAAACTCTCCAAATTTTTGCCCCCACATATTTAACCCTTCGTTTCCAACCTCTGAAAGCCCCCATGCTTTCATACTAAGTTGGCATTTTTATAAATTTTGTTCCACCCGCTCCAAGGATGATCTTAAAGGGGTAAAATGTAAGAACGACTCGCAGACTCTTCTCACAATATTGTCTCTACCTTATCTCAATCTAATCTCTACCTTATCTCAATCTGGTCTCTGGCTTTTCTTTATCTAGTCTCTATCTAGTCTGTAGATTGTCACTAGATTGTCACTAGATTGTCACTATCTAGTCTCTATCTAGTCTATATCTAGTTTCTATCTAGTCTCTATCTAGTCTATCTAGTCTCTAGATTGTCTCAATCTTGTCTCAATCTTGTCTCAATCTAGTCTCTATCTAGTCTGTATCTAGTCTCTATATAGTCTCTATCTAGTCTCTATCTAGTCTCTATCTAGTCTCTATCTAGTCTCTATCTAGTCTCTATCTAGTCTCTATCTAGTCCTTATATTGTCACTATCTAGTCTCTAGCTTGACTCTATCTAGTCTATAGCTTGTCTCTATCTAGTCTCTATCTAGTCTCTATCTAGTCCTTAGATTGTCACTATCTAGTCTCTAGCTTGTCTCTATCTAGTCTATAGCGTGTCTCTATCTAGTCTCTATCTAGTCTCTATCTAGTCTCTATCTAGTCTCTATCTATTCTCTAGATTGTCTCAATCTTGTCTCAATCTAGTCTCTATCTAGTCTGTATCTAGTCTCTACATAGTCTCTATCTAGTCCTTAGATTGTCACTATCTAGTCTCTAGCTCGTCTCTATCTAGTCTCTATCTTGTCTCTATCTAGTCTCTATCTAGTCTCTAGATTGTCTCTTTCTCGTCTCTATCTAGTCTATATCTAGTCTCTATCTAGTCCCTATCAGGTTTCTACCTATCTGCTTATTGTACCTCAACCAGCCCCAAAATCCTTAACATTTTTTCTTTCAGATCTATATTCTTTCTCGCATTTATTCTTTAAGGAATCAATGCTTTAAAATGAATGGATACGAAAAGCACGATGTATATAAATAAATGGACTCGTTGCCTTTGAACAGAAAATACATTTTTCTACACAGCACCACCTCTTTCCAGGCAATGGCAAACCAACAAGAGTAAAAATTGCCTATGAAACCCTTTTCACTTCGCTGTTCGGATGCGGCATAAACTGTAGACCCCTACCATTCATATACAAATATAACACGCACAACATGGGTGGATGCGAAAACTCGGCCTGTGGCGCTACAGTCGGTCATAGTCGACACTGATAAACTGCAGTTCATTGCGGTAAATGCATAACACTTGCCACAATGGCTTGTCTATCTCTGTATCGGTGTTCTGTGATTGCATTCCCTCTCTCTTTCCCCCTTCTTCTTCCTCCCACCTATGAATTTTCCTTCCAATCAACACAAAGCTCTGTATTCATAGGGGTACACCCTATGAATACATAGGGTATCAAAAAAAATTAAAATTAAAAAAAAAAACCCGTCAAACACCCACCTCCTTCAGCACACCCACTGACAAACATATACTTATATACGATATCTAAATTAAATGAATATTAAAAAAGCTTGTCAACAAACAAGCTAACAAAGTCACAATTTCTAGTTAATCTTCGTCAAATCCAACGACATACGTACATAAAAATGGAATCGTTTAACAAGTTTGTATAGTACATGTTTGTAAATATTCGTATATTTATTTCTCATGGAGTTTATTGCGTGGTCGCTGTGGCGTAGTGGTAGTGAGTTGCAGTCTTACGCAGAGTATCTGGGGCTCGAATCTTAGCATAGGCAAAATCAAAAAGTAGAAAAATCAAATTTTCTACACAGCACCACCTTTTGGCAGGCAGTGACAAACCTACAAGAGTAGAAATTGCCTATGAAAAGCTTTTCACTTTGCCGTTTCATTCATGTACAAATATAACAAGCATAATATGAATGGATGCGAAGAGCTCGGCCTAGGCCCTCCATGGGCTGTTGTGCCATTAAAAGAAAGAAGAAGGAGTTTATTTAACAATATTATGCCAGATACCAACACAAATACCATACTAGAGAAATCACATTAGCACGAAATAAAAGTACTTCACACCCTTAGACTCATCATCACACTCATACATGCATATAAAAATTAACTTATGCATACAAAGAACATTTTTATTACTCGCTGTATTCTGCGACAAACATAAACAAACTTTACTTCCCTGCAGTGCCACTAACTAGCTCAGAAACTAGTTAATTAGCTATCCCAAAATAGTAAACCAAAACTAGTTCATTCGACGTGTAACGTAGCCTAGTGCCTACTGGTTTTTATTTTCCACGCTGATGTTCTATGAAAAGACAATCTTCGATATGTTGTGATATAGTCTCAAACTAGTTTAAAATTAACTAGTTGCGGACTACATTTTTTCAGAGTCAACACAAAAAAAGTATAACAAAAAATTTAATATTTACAGAATTTATTGTAAATATAGCAAAAAAAAAAGAACAAAAACTCAAAAAAGCAGACAACTACTCTGCTTCTTCTTTTATCTTTATCATAGATCCTTTATTTCGTAAATCAATATCAGTGAAAAATATTGTAAGGTATATGAGAATTACATGGTTGCTGTGGCGTATTGGCAGTGCGTTGGGCTGTTACGCAGAGTGTCCGGGGTTCGAATCTCGGTACAGGCAAAATCAAAAAGTAGAAAAAAACAATTTTTCTATACAGCACCACCTCTTGGCAGGCAATGGCAAACCTACCATAGTAAAAATTGCATATGAAAAGCTTTTCACCTCACCGTTCGGATTTGGCATTAAACTGTAGGTCCCTTTCATTCATGTACAAATACAACACGCATAACAAGAGTGGATGCGAAAAGCGAAAAGCTCGGCCTAGGCCCTCCTTGGGCTGTTGTGCCATTAAAAGAAAAGAATATGAGAATTACCTGACAATATTTTCACTGAATAGTATTATCAAAAGAAATTCTTCGTTGTTGCATATACAACAAATTAGAATTAGAAATTAGAACTTGATTTTAGCAAAGGATATGATCGACTAAGCTAAACATGGCCTTCTGATTAAAAAGCTACGTTTGATGGCATTTTTGCCCTTGCTTTTAAGATGGACAGAGTCATACAAATATCATTAACAGAAAACAATCAGAAAAGTCTAAGCTGCCGTCAAAGTGACTCATCATACATCAATTTTGAGCTTGTAACTAGCTTAAGTAAACATATTATGTAATTGGTGAGACTAATTCATTTTAGCACTGCAGAGTTACTACTACTGAACCATAATACAAAAACAACATTAAATTTTCGACCACTCTATGTACAGCAAACACAAATCACACGTTCACACACACAAATGCAAATAACAAATATCATTTTGCTAATTCTACTTTACTCTGTACGCAGTGCAAACTGCTCTTATGTAAATGTCTTACTACTCGTACTTCCCAGTAGGAAATGCAAGGAGTAAACAAACCAATGACTGAAGTGCTTCACTGAGATGTTGAGGACCTTCTCATCTTGATGAGAGTTTGTATAAAAAAACTGTTTTTGAAATCAAGGCAGAGGGAAAGATCTGGTAAAAAAAACAAAAAAACTAAAGACGTCACTTCTTTAGAGTGTAGCGGATACACGCTAAGTAAGTATGTGGGGGAAGAATTTTGGAGAGTGAAAATCAATGGAGGTCCGTTCATACATGTTAACCCTTTACGGGTAACTTCTGACTGTGGAGGAAACTGATAATTAATGGATGTCGGATATAAAGGGTGATTTTTATAAGAGTTTAGTCTTTGAAAATGAAAAAAAAAAAAAACAATGAAATTTTACAAAAGTGAATGAAATTTTTATTTGGATCGATAAATCAATTCCTGCCATTTACTTTTTAAAGATAATTTCACTTAAATGTTGCCCGCGGCTACGCTTCAAGTTGCATGGTCTATTCTGAAGGTCCAATTTTGGCACATTTTTCACACATTTCGGCCGGAATCTCGGAATCTCACCAATGACGCGTTCAATGTTGGTGTTGGCTTCCCAAGCAGCAATCGTTTTGGGCTTGTTCCTGTAGACAAGAGACTTAACATAGTCCCACACCCACAAAAAATAGTCTAACGGGGTCAAATCACACGATCTTGGTGGTCAATTGCCAATTGACCACACCAAAATGTGAAATTAACTGAACACCAAATTCACCTTTCAATTGAGATATGGATTCGCGTGCAGTGTGGCATGTAGCATGTGGCACCGATCTGTTGGAACCACATGTCGGCCAAGTCCAATTCTAGCATTTTCGGCAAAAAAAAGCGTGTTATCATCGAACGGTATCTTTCTCCATTGATCGTAACGTTGCGGCCTTCATCGTCTTTGAAGAAGTACAGCCCAATGATAAACCGCCTGCCCATAAACCGCCTGCCCACCAAACAGTGCATTTCTCGGGATGCATTGACAACTCCTGAATTACCTCTGGCTGGTCCTTACTCCAAATACGGCAATTCTACTTATTCTACTTACTACTTATTAAAAATCTACTTCTACTTCTACTTATTACAAATGAGCCTCGTCGCTAAATGGACGTAACTTGCGAAACACTTTTTTCACAACGCATGAATTTTCATAATAAATTTCAATACTTTGCAAACATTGTTCAAGCGTAAGTCTATTCATTATGAAATGGCAAACCAAACTGAGCATAAATCAAGTGACCGCCTGTCAAAAAGATCAACTCCGAAAAAAGTATTGCCAGGGTTGTTCACAAGTCATCAAAGCCATCAAATCAGGAAGTCAGCGAAATCCGCTCCGAAAACAGAAAATCATGGCCAGTGATTTGGTGCGTTCAAACGTTGCAGCGGACATTTGTTGACTGCGACTTTGGAAAAAATGGGTTAGAAAAATTCAAAAGTATTTTAGTGAAGCACGCTGATAACTTGCACAGATAAATCTTATTTACAGATGAAAAAATTTATACCGTGCAGGAGAAATTTAATAAGCAAGATGATAGGGTGTATGCACGGTCATCTAAGGAAGCATCTGAACTGATCCCACGGGTCAAAAAGGGGCATCACACAGCTTCAGTCATGGTTTGGTGGGGTGTCTCTTACGATGGGGGCACTGACTTGCATTTCTGCGAACAAGTGCGAACAAGGGGTCAAAACTTCGGCCAAACTTTACCAAGAAACCGTTTTGAAAGCTGTTGTGTGAAGCCACTTAACCATTGTTCCAAAACCAGCTGAGGACTTTCCAGCAGGATTCTGCGGCAGCCCATGAGGCTAAGACGACCCAGACCTGGCTTCAAAACAATTTTCCAGCGTTCATTTGCTCTGAAGAATGACTGGGCAACCCTGATCTAAACCCACTGGATTACAAATTATGGACAGCTTTAGAGGACTTGGTTGCCCTAAGAAAGATACCCCAACATTGCTTCTCTGAAGACTGCTTTGATTCGTGCTGTCAGTACTTTTCCAATGCACGAGATGCGTGCAGCTATTGATGATTGGCCAGTGCGACTTAAGGCGTGCGTGAAGGCCAAAGGCGGGCATTTCATATAAGTAATTGCTTTTTATATACAATACAGTACTTTCAAGAAGAAAGCAATTGCATATTTTCGCATGAAATGATTTGAATATCTTAATTGTAGAAACAGTCCATTATACGCTTTCGTCTCACGAGCTATTTAAGAAATGAGTTCCGTATACGCGAAACGTTTTGTAGCAGTCTTTCTTTGTTCCCATCGAAAAGGTTCCAAGATGTCAAACTTGAGTGCTTCGAAGTACTTAAAAAAGTCGAAGGCGTTTGTCCAGCATTGGAACCATCAATTTTTGGTGCACAAAAATGTGGGCGACTTGTTAAATCGCGGCATTTGCAGAGCCACCTCGAAACAGGAGGACTTGGTTATGAAGGGGATTTTCGAAGCTAATCCAGCCATATCCTTGAAAGCAGCTAAACAAAAATTGGCTCGAAAGGGCATAAATGTCTCTCTGAATACAATAAGAAACCGTTTGAGGGAGTTTCAGATCCAATTTCGAGCAACGACGGTAAAACCCTTACTAACTGCAAAGCAAATAAAAAAAACGCCAAGAGTGGGCAACTGAACATGTGGATGACGATGGGAGTCAAGTGGTGTTCACAGACAAATCCTCCTTTTGGATGACAAACTCTATTAACCGTGCTTGGTCCACTAAAGACGGTAAGATGCTCCAGCGATCAGTGAAACAGCCAGGAAAGGTTCATATTTGGGGATGCTTCACAAAACAAGGATTTGGCAAATTAATCATGTTCACGAGGAATTTGGATGCCAACTTCATGACCACGATATATAGGACACTCTGCATAGCAGTCCAACGCACTACCACTACGCCACAGCGGCCAAAAAATTTAATTATGTAATTTAAATTTGGTAACATGAAATGTGTGTAACAGTATTTATGTCTCGACTACGTAGGTTGAAACCTCGGGCGTGTTAATTTCTCTGCTCTGTATATAGTGATGTTGAGATGTGTATTTCACTTGATTGGAAGCACTGACTTAAGTTGACAAAATTGCCAACTGGGTAACGTGTGTTGTGTATTTCTGAGCCCGTTTTTATTTATTCCAGAATTTCATTTTTACGCATTAAGTATTTCGAACTTTATTTTATATATGTTTTGTTTGTTTTGCAATATCTTTTTCCTTTCTTTATCTATCTTCTTTCTTTTCTTTACGGAGAAAAGGAAATCTTTACTCCCTGGGGATTTAATTAAAATGGTTTTCTTTATATATTTTTTATTTTTTCTTTATTATAGACAGGCTAAACATTTAACATTTTTCATGCTTATATGTAAACTTTAATTTTACTTCTTTACTTTATGCACACAAATAGCTTTTAATACTCTCAAACGGACGGCATGAATGGCATTTAAGTATATACGAGTTACAAAGATAGTTGCCCGATTTTGACCAAGTACAAGGTGGGGCAAAAGTAATGTCATAATGTGAAATGACATCAAATGTCATTGTACTTTGATATTTATGTTATACTTAAACAGATAGATAATTAGTTGACCATAAGCAACGAAGCGACTGACACTTTCTCATCACGAATTTGGAGCCAAAATGCCCTAAAACGAGCACAAATGTGCATCAACTAAGGAGGTGCTCATTTAACCGATAAAATGTTTTCAACTTAGTAATTTTTCATCTTCAGAAAACTTTCTATGAAAATGATTTACAATTTTTTTCACTTCTAACAAAATGGCAGCCAAATGAGAATTGGCCATGACATTACTTTTGCCCCCACCTTGTAGTTTTAGGCTGTATTCTGTCTGTGACCGTTTATCACATGTCATCAAATTCTGCATACTTGTTCTAGATCAATTTGCGACGAAATAGGAAAACTTTGAATAGGCAAATAAAAACTTTACCATCAAAACTTGAACATTCTGTTATTCTGTCTGGACCACAGCCAGACCTCACAGAGGCGTGATTTCCGAAGATAGCATAGTTAAAGAAGTTTTACAAGAAGCTATAAAGTCGTTGAAGAAAACTGATGTACTTATTTATTTTTTGAGCATAGTACAAGCGAGCAAATTACTTTTAATTACCTAAATCTATACTTAATTTAGGGCGTGGGATTTTTTCATTTATTTTTTAAGGTAAATGGGAACTCTTGCCAACAGGTGTTACTACGGGCTCAGTAGGCAATTGAGAAGTAGAGCCCTCTCTCGACCGACGAAAATAACGCTCTATAAGTCCCTCATCCTTCCCGTGGACGTGGACATTGACCACCAATGATGAGAGGCTGTTAGGAGCGTTCGAGAAGAAGATACTCTGCAAGATCTACGGTCCAGTATGCGTGAACGGAGTGTATCGAATAAGATGGAACGATGAGCTGTATGAGCTGTACGCCGACACTGACATAGTCAAGCGTATAAAACTCCAGCGGCTTCGCTGGCTAAGTCAGGTTGAGCGAATGGAAGAAAGCGCTCCGGCTAGAAGGGTGTTCGAACCACGGTGGAGGAACACGCAGAAGGGGACGTCCTAATCTCCGTTGGAAAGACCAGGTGCAGGGCAACCTGACTGCACTTGGCCTTATCAACAGGCGCCAGCGCGCGCATAGCAGAAGTGACTGACGGAGCTTTGTGGAGGCGGCCAAGACCGATCATCGGTTGTAGTAAATAGATTTGGAGGAATGAATAAACAAATTTGAAATCATGAACAAAGTCTTACTAACTTTTTCCCACAGTAGTATATACTGATTTTATCAAAGCATTTGATAAAGTCAATCATTGCCTCCTTATTAAAAGAATAGGTTTGATTGGATTTCCGCCCTTGCTTTTGAGATGGATAGATCATATATCACTAACAGAAAACAAAAAGTGATTACTTCCGGAGTTCCTCAAGGGTGCCATCTGGGACCTTTATTATTTCTTCTGTTTACCAATGATTTGCCATCTGTTATTCGAAATTGCAAAATTGTAATGTATGCTGATGATGTAAAGTTGTTCTTATCTTCAAACTCTATAATCCAACAAAAAACTTCTGCAAGAAGATATAGATAATTTTTTAAAATGGAGCCGATTAAACTTGATGTTACTCAACCTGGATAAATGCTGATTTATGACATTTACAAGGAGACAACATATGTCTGCTAAATATTCTTTACAGGAAGGATCACGCTCTGAGTCATGAATTGATATTTGTTGATTTGAGTGTGACAATGGACTCCAAATTAAGTTTTAATTTACATATCAACTCGTGTGTGAACAAAGCCTAAAGTTCGTTAGGATTTATTAAACGCTAATCAAAAGAGTTTAACGACCCTTGTACAACGAAAACGCGATTCACTTCACTTGTTAGACCCATCCTTGAGTAAGTATGCATCTTCTGTCTGGAATCGTCAATATAATTGCTACATAAGTAAAATTGAGTCGGTTCAAAAACAATTTCTTGTTTTTGCACTGAGTAGTTTTTGTTGGAATACTCTATTGAAGCTTCCACCGTATGAACATCGATTAAAGCTTATCAATCTATCGACATTGATAAGCAGAAGAAAAATGGTGAATGTAACATTTGACTGTAAAGCTTTTGAATGGCATTCTATCATCTTCGTATTTACTAAATGAAATAAACTTTAATATACCCTGTAGAAGCTCACGTTATTTTATTCCTATTGAACTTAGCATATGCAAAACAAATTATGCTCAAAATGATCCTTTTCGTGGAATAAGTAGAGATTTTAATGAACATTACAAATTATTCAGCATTTTCGATTCTATGGAACACATCAAAACAAACTTACTTATCATATTAAATATCAATAAACAGCTGATGATTTTATATCTGTAGTTGTGAAGAATGCCTATTTGGATATACGCGGCGGTTGCGTCGGTCACCGATCCATACGTTATGTGGATGCGCCCCTCTGTCGTGTTAAGCGGGAGGAGGGTCCGTTGGGATACGTTCGTAAAAAAAACATTTATTTATAACATTTTTGTTATATTGCCTTCATGTGTGGGTAGATCATTGAGACAGTAATTTGTACGCAGAAGGCGGAGTAAAGTAGCAAGAAATTTATAAAGCCAATTGAGCCAGAATTAGAAGAAGATATGCTATACTATACTAGTGTTATATGAAGTGTTATGAGTATATGTAAGTAATGTAAAAACATGTTTCTCAAAGGTTAAAGTTGAATTTCAAATCTCAAAAAAAGAAATGGCCGCAATGGTTCTAAAAGCAGCGAGCTGTTTTCCATTGATATCTTGAATTGCTATATACTTAAATTTTATTAGCAATATTCTTATGATGGCTACAAAATTATTGTAGCAGACGCTAGTTTCGCAAGTCTCAAATTATGAATTGCTTAAAAGCAAACTCATGGCGCACACACACATGCAAGTAAGTACATACCTACAGGGTATGTGAATATTGAATAACTTAACAAAAAAAAAACCCATCGATTTCCATATATGAGATATTTTTATTTGACTTGGTCCTTTACCATTTATTTGGACTAGTTTTTGAATACAAAATCACTCAAGTGGCCGCTGTTATTGACCAAAGCAAAATGTGCCCTTTTTACTGCACTTTCCATCGTTTTTTCGAGCATCTCGGGCGGTATAGCGATGATTTTGGCACGAATGCTTGTTAATGGTCTGAAGCTGGCTGGCGTATACTTTGCTTTTCAAATAACTCCACAAAAAGAAGTCCAGAGTGGTCAAATCTGAGTGGTCAAATCCACCAGTTCATTGGTCAAATTTGAAGATCTGGATCTGGTCAGTCAATGTAGCCATTTTTTGACACCACACGTCCAGGGAATTTTCGTTACAGAAACTGCATTGTTTGATTTGTAGTGTGGCATGGCGCATCATCTTGTTGAAACCAGTAAACCACAACTTTTTCACACATTTTTGGGCAGACGAGATGAGTCAATGGTGGTCGCTGTGGTGTAGTGGTAGTGCGTTGGACTGCTATGCAGAGTGTCCGGGGTTCGAATCTCGGCACATGCAAAATCAAAAAGTAGAAAAGATAATTTTTCTACCCGGCACCACCTCTTCTTGGCAGGCAATGGCAAACCTACAAGAGTAAAAAATTGCCTATGAAAAGCTTTTCACCTCGCTGTTCGGATTCGGCATTAAACTGTAGGTCCCTTCCATTCATGTACAAATATAACACGCACAACATGAGAAGATGCGAAAAGCGAAAAGCTCGGCCTAGGCCCTCCATGGGTTGTTGTGCCATTAAAAGTTAAGTAAGTAAGAGATGAGTCAACCAACATCCACCGATATCGATTTCCATCGACTGTTTCACCTTCTCTGAAGAAAAATGTCCAAATGATGGTTTTGGCGCCAACGCCGGCCGGCCCAAGCAGTCATTTTTTGGTCATGCAATGGTGTCTCATGGATCTCGTGTAGATTCTCCATTCCACAAATGCGCCAATTTAGCTTGTTAACGGCGCAAGAGAGAGTCATCAAAATTTCCTTCCAAAAATCAGGTTTAGTATCAACTGTTGAAGCGACTGTTTGGCTGTATTCCAAGCGACGTGGACTGGACGGTCTGTCGGCAATATTCTTTGAGTCAATTGCACTTTATATGGAAAAAAATGCTAATCAAACTTCAAAATGCGAAGTAATATGGTTCCACTGACGCCAAAGTGGTGAACGCGGTGACGATACGACACATGTGAGTTCTTGGCAACACTCTCTCTTACCGCTTCAACCAGTTTATTGGAACGTCTTGGGCGTTGATAAACGGCTTGTCGTTGATCTCCCTTGAGCACTGACCGATGATCAACAGAATTCGACACACGACAAACGACGAATAGTTTTGTCCGACGTTGCTTGTTGGCCACGACATTTTCGAAGATGTGCACTCTTCGAATTAACACAACGGAAGGACTATTTTCAATGAACAGCGACACAATTTCGGCGCTTAGTTTCGGCGTGAAGCGATTCATGGTTAAAATTGTACTGAATTGGAGTTTCAAAAACAAGATTACTCCAGTCAATCGGTTGATAAATGTTCAAATTATTCAATGTTTACATGACGACATAAATGATGGAGCACCCTATACATACATATGCTAGAGTATTAGGTTAATCCATTAAAATTTTACCATTAACTAAAATCGTTTTTCAAACTATTGAAATCAATAAAATCGAAAGCAAAATACATCGACTCATTTAAAAAAATAGTTTCGCGACAAATACGATGTGAGACATGTGACATTACTAACCGAGCGAATAACTCGACCTGCATTCACATACACACTCACATGCACGTAGAGGGAATGCCAATGTGAGATTAGTTTCTGATGAGAATTATTGATTGAATGAAGCGGGTGTAGGTGTGTGCAACAATATTATCACACACACACACACACACACACACACACACACACACACACACACATACATACATACATACATACATACATACATACATACATACATACATACATACATATATACATACATACATACATACATACATACATACATACATACATACATACATACATACATACATACTTACATGCATAGTATGTATAGCTAAACAAACTGACAGGATATTAATTCATACATATTTACATATTTATATGCAATCTATACATGCAAGCATATGCTCACACATACATACAAACAACACCACATTCAATCTAATAGTACGAGGGTAGAACAATGGATGAAGAGGCAAGTTTTTCAAAAAAAAAATTTTCTATTTTTCCTCGTAATCCCCTTTTACAACACACTTTTCCTAACGTTTCTGCCATTTCTTTAACACCTCCAAAAAATACGATTCATCAACCTCTTCAAAATACGCTTCTGTCTCGACTATAACCTCTTCGTTTGAGCTGAATTTTTTCCCCCGAGCCACGTTTCCATGTTGGGGAACATAAAAAAGTCGCATGGAGTCAAGTCGGGCGAGTACGGTGGGTGCGGCAGTTCAATTCGTAGTTCAATTCATGCAATTTGGCCGCGACAATTCCGGATGAACGTGCTGGTGCGTTATCGTGGTGAAACAGCACTTTTGTATCGGATCGGTCCAATAATTCACTGTAGCACTGCCCCGTGATCGTTCTTTCTTTCTGCAAAAAGTCCATGAGGATTATTCCCTTGGAATCCCAAAAAATCGTGGCCATGACCTTTCCGGCCGATGGGACCGTCTTTGCCTTCTTCGGAGCAGATTCAGCCCGAAAAATCCATTGTTTTGACTGTCGCTTGGTCTTTGGCTTATAATAATGGATCCAGATTTCATCAACGGTTACGACTCAATACAAAAACTCCTGCGAATTTCGCTTAAAGAGGCCCAAACACTGCTTCGACATGGACAGCCGTATCCGCTTGTTGTCCACCATAAGCAATCGCCGCACCCATCGGGCCGACACCTTTCTCATGCTTGACCTATCATGTAAAATATTAATTACCATTCCGTACGACACTCCTACGGCCTCTGCTACTTCGCGGAGCACTTTCGTTCGGCGATCAGCGAGAATCATATCGCAGACCCTTTCAGCGATTTCCTCGGTAACCACGTCTGGGTGGCCTGGGCGCTCTTCATCAAAAACAGATGTACGACCACGTTTAAATTCGTTGAACCAATATCTCTTACGGTTGTCATAGATGGTGAAGGGTCCCCATAGACAGCAACCAACAACGCTTTTATTTCTTCGCATGTTTTTACATCCAAAAATAAAAAGCGAATTACGGATCGATATTGTTCTTTTTCACATGTGATACTAATGGCTGCCCAAATAAAAACTAACCTATGAATCAGTTTGATTCATTTAGTGTGGTGTCGTGTGACAGATGGCAGCACACGATGGTAATGCCAACTTCCCTCAGCAACGCCACTTCTCTTCACACACGGGTACTTATTGATCTACCCTCGTATTCGTAGTAGCCACTTTCAGGTTTCTCATACTAAATTCAGCAGATGACAATGATGAGGATAATCATGATTATTTGAAGCGGTTGAAAGCACACGCTACGTACGTACAACAACAGCAACAACCTGAGTAACGCCACCACAACCAACCAACGCCATTGCCATCATCACAATCAAGTATAAGCCACCAACAGACAACGACTACCCACGCGCCCACACACACACACGCACAGACTAACTCAAATGAATGAGTATACGGCAAAGATGAGCGTAATTTAGCAGAAGTAGAATGTAGAAAGAAGCAAACCACAAAATATTTCATATATTATGATAATAATATCAAGCTAGTGTATCAGTATGTGTACGTACATACACACACACACACATACATACCTGGTAAATATGTACATACATGCCGACAGTAATATAGATTGAGCTACCCATGTGGAAATTTAAATTAGATCTTACATACAGAGTTTCTGATGCGAATAACATTGAACATTTATCAACCGATTGATTGGAATAAACTTGTTTTTGAAACGTCAATTCAGAAGAATTTTAACCATGAATCGCTTCACGCCGAAACTAAGCGCCGAAATTGTGTCGCTGTTCATTGAAAATAGTCGTTCCATTGTGTTAACTCAGCGCGTGCATATCGTCGAAAATATCGTGGCCAACAAGCAACGTCTGACAAAACTATTCGTCGTTTGTCGTGTGTCTAATTCTGTTGAGCACCGGTCAGTGCTCAAGGGAGATCAAAGACAAGGCGTTTATCAACGCCCAAGGCGTTCCATTGAACTGGTTGAAGCGGTAAGAGAGAGTGTTGCCAAGAACTCACATGCATCATGCATCAAGAACTCCATCAGCATTTCAGCGTCAGTGGAATCACCTTACTTCGCATTTTGAAAGATGATTTGCATTTATTTCCATATAAAGTGCAATTGACTCAAAGAATATTGCCGACAGACCGTCCAGTCCACGTCGCTTGGAATAAAGCCAAACAGTCGCTTCCACAGTTGATACTAGACCTGATTTTTGGAAGGAAATTTTGATGACGGACGGGTCCCGTTTCACACTCTCTTGCGCCGTTAACAAGCTAAATCGGCGCACTTGGGGAACGGAGAATCTACACTAGATCCATGAAATACCATTGCATGACCAAAAAATGACTGCTTGGGCCGGCCGGCGTTGGCGTCAAAACCATCATTTGGCCATTATTCTTGAGAGAAGGTGAAACAGTCGATGGGAATCGATATCGGTGTATGTTGGTTGACTCAACTCGTCTGCCCAAAAATGTGTGAAAAAGGTGTGGAGACGGTTACTGGTTTCAACAAGATGATGCGCCATGCCACACTGCAAATTAAACAATGCAGTTTCTGCAATGAAAATTCCCTGGACGTGTGGTGTCAAAAAATGGCTACATTGACTGACCACCCAGATCTTCAGATTTGACCACTGTGCACTTCTTTTTGTGGCGTTATTTGCAAAGCAAAGTGTACGCCAACCGGCCTCAGACCATTAACGAGCTCAAGGCAAACAATCGGCCCAAAATCATCGCTATACCGCCCGAGATGCTCGAAAAAACGATGGAAAGTGCAGTAAAAAGGGCACATTTTGCTTTGGTCAATAACAGCGGCCACTTGAGTGATTTTGTATTCAAAAACTAGTCCAAATAAATGGTAAAGGACCAAGTCAAATAAAAATATCTCATTTATGGAAATCGATTGGTTTTTTTTTGTTTAATTATTCAATATTAACATACCGACATAAAAGATGGCGCATCCTGTATATTACTTATATAGGACCTAATTCAGTGATATTTTTCTCGAGTGCTTTTCAGATATTTTCGTAAACAAAGTCATGCTGTAATAGCTGAATACTTTTTTTTTTATGTGAAAAAATACTGTAGAAGATAGATAATGTTAGTAAATCATATCTATGGAAATTTAAAAGAGTAGCTTATTTCTATATTATCACCGTGACGTAGTTGGTAGTGTGCTGGACGGCTGCGGAGAGTGCCCGGTATTTAAATTTCGGCACAGGGAAAAAATTTAAATGTAGAAAAATCGTTTTTTTTTGTTGTACAAGACACAACCTTTTGGCCAAACCTTCAAGAGTAAAAATAACCTAAGTAAAGCAGCTTTCACGTTGTCGTTTGGATTTGGCATAAAACTATCCGATCATGGATACAAATATGTCCTACATAACATCATGGGCGGTAGTGCCATTAACGATGAAAAAGAAAAAAACTTAATTTAAAAAATTTGGTTTTGAGCAATTTCTTTGTTTCTCTGCAAGGTATTACGAATATATCGGCAAAACTAAACGATTCGATTATATACGATTGTAAGCTCTTCTAATATGGGAAAAGAAAAAGAGAGAGATTGAGAAAAGAAAGAATATACATAGAAAAAATGGAGACGAGAACGAGTGTGAAATATAGGAAAGAGAGATACAAAGTGATAAAGACTGAATAGCATAAGCAGGGAGAAGAGAAATATATTAGAGATAGTGAGTGATTATAAAGAGAGAGCAGAGAGAGCAGAGAGACCAGTAGCTTCTCTTACCTCAAAATTATTGCAGCGGGAAGAAGGGGAAGAAAAAGTTAAGATTTTTCGACTTTATGGTGAGTGTGGTAGACAAAGAGATGAATCTTTCCTTGCAATTTAGGTATTTTCTGAAAGCCAAATCCCCTATTGAATGATAGCTTGCTAAGGAAAATCTATTTCATCGTTTTTCTATGGAAAATATGAAGGTGAAAGGGTCACCGGTGTTCCAATGGTAAGGTAAAGTGGAAAGGGGAATTAAAATATTTCGTGTTACAAATGCACCGGAGTCCCAATGGTAGTCAAAGGGTTAAAGTTTGAAAAGCTTTTGGCACCGCCTTTCGAATTCGGCCTAAAACTGTAGATCCCTTCCATTCATGTACAAATATAACACGCACAACATGAGTGGATGCGAAAAGCTTGGCCTTTGGCACTACATGCGGTCATAGTCGACACTGATAAACTGAAGTTCATTGTGGTAAAGGCATAACACTTGCCACAATGGCTGTCTATGTCTTTATCGGTGTCCTGTGTGATTGCATTCCCTCTATCATTCTTCCTCCCACCTATCAATCTTCCTTCCATTCAACACAATGCTCTGCATTCATAAGGGTACACCCTGTGTGTTGAATAAATCAATAATAAAAAAAGAGTTAAAGTGGAAAGGGGGAATTAAAATATGCGGTGTTACAAATGCAACGCTTTAGGTCTCACTAAGCGGAGACATCATTTATCCAATAGCCATTTTTTTGTTTGATGAGATAATGAATGGAGCAACGAGAACATTTCCAACTGGGTATAAAGATTATCAGAGTGTTGATGTTATTTTCTCATTTGGTTGTAGTGTATGAGTAGCTGTACCTTTATGTGCCTCTGTGTCTCTCTCTCTCTCTCTCTCTCTCTATCTCTTTATATATACATGTGTGTGTGTGTGTGTGTCTGTGTTTGTGTGAAGGAAGGACTTACTTGCTATTACAGTTGATGCTTTTAGTGTTTTCCTCAATGTCTGCTTCCTTGATTGTTTGCTTGGCGTGCATTGAAGTGCGTTATTAAGTGCGCTTATACACTTACTTAAGTGTTATCCTTGAGTTTTAATGCTCTCTCCTCTAAATGAAATTTATTGTAATAATTTGGGGAAATTTTGACACAACAAAAAAAAAAAAAAAAAGAAAAGTTTTTGTATCTATGTACTGAAAGAAAGAAATCCGTATCATAACAAATAATAAAAAATTTCTATCAACTTTATTGAAGGATATAGAGTGGGCGCGAAAGAGCGGGACCAGGGTGAAAGTGAGTGGGGGGAGTGAGAGCGCAGATGATGAGTATATCCATTATTGTTTTGGCACCCATCAATTAATTTACTTTTCATCTGGAGTATAAGCTTAAACTTTCTACCCCCCCCTCCTTTACCCCCCCCCCCCCCCTCCTTTACCCTTGGCGCCCTTTTTTTCAACATGTTAGAGTGTTGGTAGTACGGTAAGGCTAAAGATAACAATGAAAAAGCTTTGTTTATTGTATTTGCTTGCCACACAAACACACACACACACATAAACCATATTATTTCGTTTCTGGTTGGCAGGAAATTATTCTTTTTAGTTGTTACTTTTGCCTTTTAATATTCTCTATGGCAATCTTAATGTTCATGGAAGTCTGAATAAAATTCATGCATAGGAAATGTACTCTAATTGATGAAGTTGCCAAAAATGCGTAAAAATAATGTTCCAAATTAAAAATAAAAAAAAATGTTTTTGTTATTTTATTTGGTTTTTTTTTTGTTTTCAAATTTTCTGTTGCTGTTTCGTTAATGTATTTATTTATTTTCTTGTGTTTAACAAATTTCCAGGAAATCATAACAACAAACAAAAAAATTTAACAACGAACAGGAAGCTTTAACCCTAAGTCTATCGTCATGCTTAAATGGAACAACAGGGGCAACAAGAGGTAGATGGAAACCGGAAATGCCTGTCAAAAGAATGAACGAAGAACAGAAAACACAGAAAACGTTTTACTGTTAAATGCTGCAATTTTGTGTTGTGCAAAGAAAAGGAAGAAAAATAACGAAGAAGGTAAGGAAAATATATAAACACAAAAAATGAGCAACACACTCATATACAAATTTTACTACTTTGCAAGCAGTATAATAATAATCGAGGTGGTATCTGTGTGTGTGTGTGTGTGTGCATGTACCTTTGAGTGTTTCTCTTTAGCATGATTCGCTTTCGAAACGGAGCTTTTCCCTCTCCTCTGGCTCTTCGCTCTTGCTGGTGTGCTCTTTATCATTTACCATGGCAATTACTGCTTTTGATGCTCCAAACTGAATATGTATGCTTACAACTAAAAAAAATATACATGTTATGTTGATGTTCAGTGCGACCAACAGCAGACCACATCGAGCAAGTTTCTAGTCAAACAGACTAATAATATTTCAAGTCAATGCATACCAGTTTTTGGACTAGTTTAGGTCCAGTACTGTTCTTCTTCAATGACAAGCCTTTATGAAAAAAAACTAGGCTGTTCTCATATGTTTGGACTAGGTAAGTTACCAGTTAATGTCCCCCGTAGTCTAGGTAGTATAATACTAGTATAAGACCAGAGCGATTGGGTACAGGGTATGTTCACATGTATGAACATAAGGCAAAAGTAATCTAATAATGTGTATGTGCTATAATTTTTGCAAATAGCGTCAAATATCACTTGGCGCTTTGGCATTTATGTTGTACATAGTTAGACAGATAGAGAATTAGTTGACAACGAGCAATGGTGCGATACACAGCTCAGGCACCGACGGAGATTTTGAAACACCAATTTCCGGGCCGGGTAAATTCACGCTTTGGGGCTTTTTGAAATTTCGCGTTTATCACAACAAAACATAAACCTTGCAAGACTTGAAAGCCGACATTGAAGAAGAAAATGTGCATCAACTCAGGAGGTGGTCATTTGACCGCAGAAATCGGCCACTAAACTCTGACTAAATTCAAATTGTATTCACACCACAAATCGTACATTAAACCAGGCCATAGAATCTGGAATGCAATCGTCTCTTACGTGACGAAGTAAAAAAATATTCGACCCCAGATATATCAATATATCAAAAACTAGGTACGAAGTTTGCAGGAATTTACATTAGGTAACTCTGAATTCACAATTGCCAGAAAACTTAGAACTAAGCAAGTGACACTCTGCGAACACTCTGCTCCAGAATCACAATTTAATACGAATTGTTAACCTGATTGTTACAAAATACCCAAAAACCAGAAAAGTTTACTCTACTGCATACAAAGCCATAGGTGGCTTTTCATATATGTATATATTACCTTTTGGAATTAAAATTTCTTATGGGAGGGTACAAAAATGTGGATCAGCAACCTTTTGTGAGACGAATTATTTTATTTTGTTTTAATCTCGATGCACACATAAATTACAAAAAACTTATTTCTTTCACCTTCTTTCAAACAAAAGAGCGAGTAAACAAAATACATTCTTGCAAGTACATCACGACAGCGCACTCTCTTCCTCTCCCTCTCTTATTTATGTATATGATGTAAAAAAATTTCTCGCCAAAAAAACAAAACAAAACAAAATACGACTAACAATAACAGTAAATCCCTCTGAAGTCAAATCCGAAAAGTCATCATCTCTCCGAAAAAATTACTCGATTGTTCGCAGTCGACCTTGTATATGTACGATATATGTGCACATGAGATAACAAAGACTGAGCCGACTGAAGCAGAGAGCTTGTACTGCATGGGCCCGATCCCCATAACCCATCTCACATTTTTTAAATTATTTTTTAATGGCATATACTTTTTTGTATAAAGATCTGAATGTAATAATATTTTAAGTATAGATAAGTTAATTATGAAAGGGAATCAAAATTACTGAGATTTGCCCAAAATTGGCAAAAATGCTCAAGTTTTAGCAAATTGTTTTTAAATATAAATTTTTAAATTATAGGTAAGTGTATATTAAAATGTAGCTCGAGTGCTTACATTGGTTAAAAAGTACCTACACTAAATACATTTTTTTTATTAGATTTTCGGGAACTTTATATGTTTTAAAAAAAACATCTTAACAATTATGAATATGATATTTTTTAAATATATATTTTTGGCAAAATTAAATTAGTCACAACTTAGCAAAATTTACCACAAAAGCTAAATCAGTGGAGGGTTAATGGTTCTCTGTTGGAAATAATCCGTCAATGGTGTACTTTCGATGACTATATCGCTCGTTTGCTGCAAGACTTTCATAGCATTTAAAAAATTAATTATTTCGTGTAAAATATCATAACTGTATTTTTTGAATTCTTTACGTCAGAAGAATATTTGCCAATTTCTCAATTGTGGGAAAATTGAAAAGATTAATGTTGTATGCCGCAACGTACACAAGCCATTCCTTACATACGGTACAATCTGAGAAATCCGAGGTAGGAAGAAGCACCTTTTAACTCACCTTGAACAAAAATATATAAATTATGCATAACCATCTGGTGAATTATACTACGCAGCTACTGAGTAAGCATGGTGGATTTCAACAAAACCACCAACTGGCTTACTGTCGTATGCGGAGAGAGAGAGAGAGAGAGAGATTCGAGATACCTGTGATAGAGGACTCTGAGAGAAATTGGCAGTGCTGTCAAGTGTTGTAGCTAGAATCATAACTGTGCATTGGAAAAGAGAAGCAAACACAGCATTTGCTTAAGTAACAAGTTAAACTCAAAATATCAAGAGCAAATAGTAATAGTACTTGAATTTCACACTTAAGTTTGCTGAAGCCACAAAAACAAACCCACACTTACTCATGTACATTCACACACGCCCATACATACTCGTATGTACGAGTATATTTGTAGTCATGTATGCACTTATGTATGTAAACAAACGCACTAATGATCAATCGGGCATAAGATAAAATATGGCATCATCATTTGTTGCACGTCATGTTCGCGCGCTACACTGGCATTGAGCATTTGTAAAATTTTTTCTCCTCTCGCTTCCACACACTCGCACACAACACACACACAGAGATAATTTCCTTTCGAGCGATTTTTCAAACCATTGACAGCACAGCGTACATTTTGCGGATGTGTATCAATTTGGTGTGTGATGTGTGGTGTGTGATGTGTGGTGTGCAATGATTTTACTAATTTTGGGAGCAAATGCAAATGCATACGCATTTTCTCAAACTCGAATGCGTGTGTACTTGTGTAATTTAGTTGAAAATGTTTGCCGCTTCGCTGAGTTGACTGGCTAGTTTCTTGTTAGATTTTTAGCATTTTCGTTATTTCACTAGCTGCAATCTATCTTTGTATGCTCATAAACATCATCATGTGCTTCCATCATCATCATCATCATCAGGTTTAACAGCATGATGACACCATGGAGATTTCCAAATTTAACATTTCCCCAATGTCCCAATGCTCCCACGTTCGGTTGTCATCATCAGTGTGAGCCTTGCCTTGATTCGTGTGATGTTCGTGTGATGGTGATGTTTGTCTGAAGCCTGACGGAAATTCACAAATCATACGTGGGCACATAAAATTTTCGAAAATTTTGATATTTGACATTTTCATAGCTACAATTATGTTGCATTCATCTAGGCACTTAACAAAATGCTGTGCCTGTAAAAAGCTTTCTTAAGCTTCATTCCTATCAGTGTACATTGGTACTATGAATGTATGCGTAAGTATTTGTTAATGCATTCTCCGGGTAATTTAATTTCTCATTATGTATTATCTCTCATCATACATGCACACATTCCGCTCATTTCGTTTAGGCGCGTAGCTGTGCCACTTTTTGCCTTGTTGGTTGAAATTTAAATAAGTTACAGTGTGTGGAGCGAATAAAACTTATTTAAATAAATTGACTTTAAGAAAAAATATGTTTTCTTTAAAATCTATTATAAGTACGGTTGTGTAGTACTGGTCGCTGTGGCGTAGTGGTAATGCGTTGGACTGCTACGCAGAGTGTCCGGGGTTCGAATCTCGGCATAGGCAAAATCTAAAAGTAGAAAAAATAATTTTTCTGCAGGGCACCCACCACCATCTTTTGGCAGGCAATGGCAAACTTACAAGAGTAAAAATTGCTATGAAAAGCTTTTCACTTCGCCATTCGGATTCGGCATTAAACTGTAGCTCCCTTCCATTCATGTACAAATATAACACGCACAACATGAGTGGATGCGAAAAGCTCGGCCTAGGCCCTCCATGGGCTGTTGTGCCATTAAAAGTAAGTAAGTAAAAGTAAATGTGTACTTCATCAAACGAACTCAATTAATATGCATCAAATTTAAAGCTATGCAGCAATTTCAACAATTTCAACAATTACACGATACAGTGAATTCATTTTAGAAAGTAAGTATTCATTAATTTCAGCACTTCTCCTTGTTTCCACTGGCACTGTGTAGTTTCCGCTGTGGCAACCAAGACAACAAACCAAATTGCAGCAGCACTATTTACTGCCATCGTTGTTTATCGTTGTTTACGGTAACAAATTGAATTTCGTTCTTGTAATTATGTTGGCGACAGCGTGCAGCAACAACAAGAAGTGCAACAGAAGCAACAAGCAACAAGAATGCCAAAATTAAAATTTAATCAAAAATTTGACATGTTGTGCAAGCAAACAGAAACTTTTAGCTGAAAATTGTTGAGAAATATACGAGTACTTATATGGTACATAGTCGTGTGTATATGTGTAGATATGCTTGTATGTATGCGCTCGTATGTGTGTATGTGTCGAAAGTGATGTGAGAAACTTTGGTATATCAGTATACCAGAATATATTGCCTGTTTAATTGTAAACTTTTGCCGGACCTTTGCAGCTGAAGATTTGCGTGTGTTATGCAACTTTTGTGTCATGTGACACACATGCGGGTCTTCCCGAGCAAGGAACTTTCTCTCTGCATGCTTCGTTTATTAATCCACACTCCCTATTCCTTCTACTCTCTCTCTCTCTCTCTATGTTGTTCTTTGTGCATTCTCCTTTCTCTCCTTTCTCGTCTTTCTCCTCACACATATAGTTTTCCAATTCACACTTCATATTCCTTCTTCTTTCACTCTGTCGTTCTGTGTACATACTCCTTTCTCTATACCTTTCTCTGTTTGCATACCTCGTTTCTCAATCCACACTTTGTATTCCTTTTCTCTTTATCTCCTCTCTCAGCTTTGTATTTCTACATATATCGTTAAGTTTCCTTCCCCTGTCATTTTTCTAAAACTTCTCTTTTTCACCACTCTCTTTTCTATTTTGCCTCTCTTAACTTGCCCTTTTAGTTTCCTTTTTGTATCATCTTTTCTTCTGATTTCCTCTTGCGTCCTTCCTTTTCCCACTTTACTTCTTTCTCATTCCTTTCTTTTTGTTACTTTTTCTCTTTCGATTTCAGTTGGTGGTACTTTCTATCTGCTTTTGCTATCCTCGTTTCGTTTTATAAACCTCTTTGTTCTCTTTGTCGTTGTGGCGTAGTGGTAATGTGCTACGCAGAGTGTCCGAGGTTCGAATTTCGGCAAAAAAGGCAAAAGGCAAAATCAAAAAAAAAAAAAAAAGTAGAAAAAATTATTTTTCTGCACGGCACCACCTCTTGGCAGAAAATGGCAAACTTACAAGAGTAAAAATTGCCTAAGAAAAGCTTTTCACTCGCCGTTCGGATTCGGCATTAAACTATAGGTCCCTTCCATTCGTGCACAAATATACCGCGCACAACATGAGCGGATGCGAAAAGCTCGGCCTAGACCCTCCATGGGCTGTTGTGCCATTAAAAGTAAAGTAAAAGTTCTCTCCCATCTTTTCTACAACTCTCTTCTACTCCTATTCTCTTTGTGTTCACTCCGATCCACCTCTATTTTTCTCTCCCCCTTATACCTCTTTTCTGCCCTTCTCTCTTTCTCATTTTATTGCTCTGTCACTTTCACAATCGTTAAACCTTCGCTTTTTTACTTTTTCTTTATGGTCAAGTCGCACTGCACAAGGTGAATTTAGTATGTGTGAGTATGTTCTCTTTGTATTTAAAATGTAAGATTAAGTATATGTGCAAATTGTTGGTGGCTAAAATCTATGAACCAAAACGTTTATGAATTTGACATTAGAACTTTATTTTTCTGAGATGACTTCTTCACCCGCATTTTCTCATTTCTTCTCTAATTTTTTTCTCTTTTCTCCTCATCTTATATCTGACCTATCTTTCTTTTTTTGTAGTCTCTTCTTTTCTTTTGTCTATCTTCTTCTCTTTTTTTCTCCCTTTCTGTAGCAATTTTTATCTTTTCGATGGTACAGGAATCATTTCTTCTCGAAATTGTTTGGAAAACCTCCTTTGTGGCCTGAAGAATGAATGCTGGACTGAATGGGATTCCAGTTGTGGTTCAGTTCCTACACAGGAAGAAACAACTGGAATAATAGTCATGGAAACTGCTTGGTTATTCATTTCGTTAAGAATCAAGAAACTGTTTTTTTTAGCTTTCCAATAGCAAAGATTTTGAGTATGAAACGTTGCCAAAAGTGGAAAAGAACTAAAGTTTACATAAGAATTCGTTTCTCACATCTATGCAATAGAGGGTGAAGGCCTGAAAGTAAATTTTTCTCTCTCCTTATTTGTCTGGTTATTTTTATCTTTTTTCTAAGTCTTATTTTCTTTTGTTCTATTCTTTTTGGTAGGATTCTATGGTCCTTTATTCTTTTTTCCGTTCTGATTTGAAACTAAACTGTTGCAATTTACTTTTGTTTCTATATTCTCTTTAACGGGACAGCTGTTATTTCTCGGATCGCCCTCATTTTTCATTGTTTCCTTTTCCGTTTAACAGTTAGAACAACAAAAACAATGTACAAAAAAAAAAAAAAACCCAAAAATGTACAAGCGAATAAAAGACACAAGTAAATGCTGAACTCAAATTGACCTCTGTAAGTTGAGAGCATGGCGAGAGAGCGGTCGAGCTTGTGAATGAGTGTGAGACTGAGTGAGTGACTGACTGAGGTGAGTGAGTGAGTGACATTAACGCTTGAGTGACCCTGAAAATGGCAGAAATGAAGTGATGATTATTATATTTTCCTATAAACACACACACACACACACACACACATACACTCACGCACACGCCCTTAACTAAATTGAACAGGCTAAATGGATAAATGGGTAAATCACAAATTTCGGATACAAATTTGTGGCAATCACGTAAATAATTTCGGTTTTGATTGACAATAATATTTGAATGGAGAGATGATTAACATCAAAAAAAAAAAAAAAATATTTAAGTATAGATTTATGAAGTTATGGAAATTGTTTTGGAGGTAAATGTTATAAGTGGAAATATTTATAACGCACGTTTGCTGCAAGACCGTCGTAAATTCAATACCTAAATATTCTAGTTAAGTATACAGAAATAACTGTTATTTAGTGCTTTATATTGTGACAAAAAAATCATAACTGTATCGTTTGAACTCTTGACGTGAGATGAGTCTATTTCGATATCATTTGCATGTAGTGATGGAAAAATTTAGCAAAGTTTAAATGTGTTTCTCTCAAAATTTATGTTTTTTGAGTTATGGCAGTCTGTCAGCAAACGAGCGATATACCCACATATACACACATATGAGGTGAGAGGTGAGAGAGTGCAATAGTCCTAATGTTGTAGAGAAGAATTTCTACCGATTGGGACTGAACAATATCTATAGCCGAACTTGGCCCCAAGTTGGAGGGGCCACCAGCTGGAGGACATCCACCAGCTGGATAGAGGCACCTTCCCTGTAGAGGGTTCGGACATTCCAGGTGCATATCCGCAAATCGTTGTCCTTTGGGCGTTTGCGAGAGTCGTCAACATTAGGCGGGTTAAATATCCGAGGCTTCGTTTGAGGATTCATTGGTGAAATATTTTGACGTGGTGGGTTCCAAGCCCGAAACACAGCCATTCATTCAAGGGCACGGAGAAGCCCGCCGCACACATTAGTTAGCTCACTGACGGTTGTCAGATCGCTATCCAGGGGACGCCACGAGGAGGCTGTGTGTCGACTTGAAACGTAGAAGCGCAAGGATCGACCATGGACGCACCTGCGACTGTCACGAACTTTACCTTGTGTCCTTCGCCACAGGCCCCCCTCGTCGGCCCTTTCACTGTCTGACCTGGTATACAAATTATGCCAATATTAAGCATACAACTAACTTTAATCATATCTTGAATTTTGGTCAGTAATTTGCCGGTTCCTCACAATGCAAGAAATTCAACCGGTTTTGAAATATTCCGAGCAGACTCCTGCAGTTTGGAGTTTCATATCGAAATCAGCTCCTACATGGGAAGAAATGTCACAGCCCTTCCCCAAGTTCAATTTAAAGTGTTTTAAGTAGTCTGCGATGGGTAAGGTATATTCCGTGTATGTGATAGAATTCTACTGTGTGAAAGGTTTTACAAAGTCATGTATCTCAGAATCTAATTACGTTTGAAGTTGCATTGGCTTTAGTCTATAGTTTTATAGTCAGCAAATAGCATACACTAGCTTCTTAGGAAGGTCCTATAACATAGAGCATTCTACATATTTGCTTAATGTCTCTGTGTAGCAATTGTTACAAAAGAACATTAACTTAAGTATTTATAAATATTCAAAGGTTATTAACCTTTAATTTATCCAGTAATAATAAAAAAAACGGTTCCAAAACTAAAAACCTGGAGCTGTGACTGCTGCTTTGTAGACATTCTTAGCTACTCTCAAGTTATGAGTGATTTAAAAATTACAGCCATTCCCTATGTGCATTGGAGAAGAATATTTCCTTCAAGACAGCGCTTTTTATTTAATATATTCTTTGTTACAAGCAGTTTTACTATAAAATGGCTACCGTTTGTGCTAATTTGGACCATAGCAGTAATAACACAAACAACCCTTAAACTAAACTAGAAGAAAAGTGGAAAGAAAATAGAAGTATAAGGTTTTTCAACAATACGCCTATAAGTATGCTAACTTACTATGCCATGAATATCATTTAGAAATTATAGTAAAAACTATTATGGTAACAGTGCATAATTTATTAAATTTTTGTTTCACTAAATTAGACCATTTTTATTTATGTATGTATGTAAAGGGTGATTTTTTAAGGGATTGGTTTTTGAAGAAAACCGAGATTTTACACAAGTGAATGAAATTGTCGCTGTGGCGTAGTGGTAATGCGTTGGACTGCTGCGCAGAGTGTCCGGGGTTCAAATCTCGGCACAGGCAAAATCAAAAAGTTAAAAAAATAATTTTTCTACACGGCACCCACCACCACCACCTCTTGGCAGGCAATGCCAAACATACAAGAGTAAAAATTGCCTATGAAAAGTTTTTCACTTCGCCGTTCGGATTCGGTATTAAACTGTAGCTCCCTTCCATTCATGTACAAATATAACGCGCACAACATGAGTGGATGCGAAAAGCTCGGCCTAGGCCCTCCATGGGCTGTTGTGCCATTAAAAGTAAAGTAAGAATGAAATTTTTATATGCATCGAGAAATCAATTCCTGCGATTAACATTTTAAAGATAATTTCACTTAATTGATGCCCGCGGCTATGCTTCAAGTGGCATGGTCCATTCTGAAGGTCCAATTTTGGCACACTTTTTCATACATTTCGGCCGGATTTTCGGAATCTCACCAATGACGCGTTCAATGTTGGTGTTGGCTTCCAAAGCAGCAATCGTGTTTGGCTCGTCCCTATAGACAAGGGACTTAACATAGCTCCACACCCACAAAAGATAGTCTAACGGGGTCAAATCACACAATCTTGGTTGCCAATTGACTACACCAAAACGTGAGATTAACTGAACACTAAATTCACCTTTCAATTGATATATGGATTCGCGTGCAGTGTGGCATGTGGCATGTGGCATGTGGCATGCGGCACCGATCTGTTGGAACCACATGTCGGCCGATTGCAATTCTTGCATTTTCGGCAAAAACAAGAATTTGTTATCATCGATCGGTACCTTTCTTCATTGACCGTAACGTTGCGGCCTTCATCGTCTTTGAAGAAGTACGGCTTAATGATGCCATGCCACCTGCCCATAAACCGCTTGCCCACCAACCAGAGCATTTTACGGTATGCATTGGTAGCTGCTAAATTGCCTCTGGCTGGTCCTGCCTGGTCTTCACTCCAAATACGGCAATTCTACTTCTTCACGTATCCATTGAGCCAAAAATGAGCTTCGTCGCTGAAGACGATTTTGCGATAAAACAAACTTTTCACAGCGCACGAATTTTGATAAAAAAAATTTCAATAATTTGCAAACGTTGTTCAGGCGTAGGTCTAGTATTCATGATGAAATGACAAACCAAACTGAACATTTTTTACCTAGACACATGTCAAGAATCACGCGTGAACTAACAGAAATATAAACGTCAAAAGCCACGTAGCAAAAAAGTCACCCTTTATATGTTTATAAATGTACATATGTAGATAATACTCATGTCTAAAACAAACTGTAACACTTCCTTTTGAGAATATACCATATATAAATAAAAGGAGTACTGTACTGCAAGTACAATACATATTTATATTTCATTACAGCACCATTCAAATACCTATACAAATACCACGTATGCATATGTGTGTCTGAGGCACATACATTCCTCGAGTGACTTCATGCATGTTTCGTCCGCTCTACGCTTTTCCATTTCATGTCATTTATTATGCCATGAGTACCAAGGATTTAGTTATAGTTTTTTTTTGTTTTGTTAGTTTGTTTGCCACTGTTTTTCTTTGCCCTACCAAGTAAAGTGCTCTAGTGTGCCTATAAGCACACACACACACACATACAAAAATAAACTGCCACACACACTCATATCTACTTACATATATAACCTCTTAAATTGTTCATGCGCTTGTTATATGTGCTTCACAACCTGTTACACAAATATATGTACATACTATAAAAAACACGCACACACACGCACACACACACACACACACACACACACACATACCACACATACCACACATCCATACATAAGTATATGCATACTCTCATACAATTAGGGGTTTTCGTTTCGTTATGCTTTTTTTTCCATCGCATCGATGTGGTATGTCTCAACATATCTTTTTATCGTCTAGTTTGAGTTTGCGTTTATGCTTTTGCTTTTTCTTTTTCCCATTGCTTGCAATGGCAAGTCATCAACCGCAATAGATCATTTCATCATACTACTTGATTTTCTATTGTTTTTGCTGTTAAATGAACGTTTATGTAATAGGCTCGCACGACTAGTATGTATAACATTACTGCATATTTTTAGGCATTTTAATTATTTAAATGAACTAATGGCATATTGTGGGTAGGCATACTATAAATAAGTATGTGCTACTTTTCATTTTTTACAAAATAGTCTACAAAAAATCAAAAATAAAACGAGCTTTCTTTTGCGTGTCATTTTGGTAAAAGCAATGCTTTGTCTAGGTTCGTAATTGTTTGCTTTATATATGGTACTCGTACATACGTAGAATACGTAATGTAGTGTTGTATTGTAAGTTTTGCATATTTTTAGGCGTCTATTAATTTTTGTTTGTTTAGAAGAAAACAGGCAATGGCAAACATACAAGAGTAAAAATTGCCTATGAAAAGCTTTTCACTTCGCCATTCGGATTCGGTATTAAACTGTAGCTCCCTTCCATTCATGTACAAATATAACACGCACAAAATGAGCGAATGAGAAAAAGCTGGGCCTAGGCCCTCCATGGGCTGTTGTGCCATTAAAAGTAAGTAAAGTAAGTTAGAAGAAATCAATGGTGCCACTTGTGACTTAGTTTTTTCTGGATATTTTTGCAAGCGATAAAAGTTGAAGTGAAGCTTAATCTGGAAAAAGGAAACATGTTTTTCCTCTAGAAAATGCAAGACTTGCTTGAATTCTTCAATTAAGCAGTCTTAACAATAAAAACCTACGCAGAAATAATCGCTGGAAAGAAATTAGTTATTTTACTAGATTTCTGCTAAAATTCAGTGTGCCTAAGAATATTGAGATTGAACAAAGAATCCCTTTGTCCTTCCTCCCTCCTCCTTCAATGACACAACAGCCCATGAAGGGCTTAAGCCGATCTAATCGAATCCATACACATCGTACGTGTTATTTTTTGAATATGAATGGAAGGGACCTATAGTTTTAGGCCGATTCCGAATGGTGAAGTAATTATCGGTTTATATACAGTAATCCCGCTTAACTTTTATCTACTTTTAATGGCACAACAGCCGATGGAGGGCCTAGGCCGAGCTTTTCGCATCCACTCATGTTGCGGGTGTTATATTTGTACATGAATGGAAGGGAGCTACAGTTTAATGCCGAATCCGAACGGCGAAGTGAAAAGCTTTTCATAGACACTACTCTTGTAGGTTTGCCATTGCCTGCCAAGAGGTGGTGGTGGGTGTCGTGTAGAACAATTATTTTTTTCTAGTTTTTGATTTTGCCTGTGCCGAGATTCGAATCCCGGTCACTCTGTGTAGCAGTCCAACGCACTACCACTAGGCCACAGCGACCACCCGCTTAACTGCATCAATGCAAATGAACAATTTAAGGTTCAATTACCTGGAGAATGAAATGAACTGAATAATTTTAAAATATATTTAACTAAAAATGTTATATTTCTGGCGCAAAATGGGAAACGTTATTGAGTGTGGCTCATTTAACCGGGGATTTCTGTATTCTACTTAAACTGGCTAAATTGACTTAGCTAGGGTTATTTATAATAAGCTGAACTATTAAAACATGGGGCCTTGGGGTGGGGAACACAAGCTAAAGTTGGAGGTAGTCTTTCAAACAAGTCCTTGCGTTTCTCCGTCGACAAACAGCCTTCTCATGGCGTTTCTGGATAGTGAGTGACATGACACCCACCACAGAGATTAGTAATGTGTGCAGGAGATCTCATTGGTCTTAGAAATAAAACTCCAATGAATCCTCTCAACGAGCCTCACATGATAAAACTCCCTAATGATTACGTCATCGGAAACGTATAAAGGAGAATGATTTACGATTATGAACCTAGCTTTTCGGAGCCCTCTACAGGGAAGGTGCGCCCATTCATGCGGCCAGATATCCTCGAGAAGTATCAAGCTGACATCATTGTCAGCATATCCAAGAAATGTGTTAGACGGGATAAGGTTGCCCCACAAGAGCATCCTGCGGTCACGATCTAAAACAAGAATTTGCTGTTGGATCTCGTTGTTTAGTTTTTGTTTAGTTTTTGTTTAGTTTTTTAGTTTTGAAACCTGGAGAAATATGATAAAGGCGATTAGCCAGCCATTCGTCCGTGAACAATCCGTGACAAAAGCAATTTATTAAAAATAACTGTTAAAGTTGTAGAAAACGATTTAGCACAAATTTGTGAGAACGCTTTTTGTTTGACTTTTAGTGTTCTGCAAAACAAAAAAAAAGAAGAACTTTTTATTTCACAAATAAATTGCTTCTTTTTCTCTTTTCTGATTTTTGTAAAATTGCTACTTAGTATTGATGGCAGTTACACGCTCAACAGCAACTGTGACTTTAATATAATTCAAAAAAAAGGTGAAGATAATTTGATGGAGCTATATGAAGTAGATAAAAGGTGAAGGTGCCACAATTTGCTCGCTTCCATTTCTGTGATTGTGTCATTCAGATGGAAAGAATTTATGTGAATTTTTATGCCTTTATTCAACCTTTATTTCAGAACAACATAGGAAGGAAGCACACTAACACACACACACAATACTTATGTACAAATGCAGTACATTCATATATCACGCACCACGGTCCAGATGGGAAAATCAGTATTCCTTACACAAATGCACATGTTCGTACGTGTGTATGTAAGTAGTACATCTCAGTAGGGTAGTTATCCCTGTAGGGAAGGCAACTGGTTTAAAATTAGCCGATAAATTGGTTTACTAAACACCACAACTACTTGGTCCCACATTTGGTGTCTTTCCTCATCGTCAACTGGTTTATTTAGTATTATTGTGTTGTCCTAGGCAGAGGTGGTCGCTGTGGTTTAGTGGTAGTGCGTTGGACTGCTACGCAGAGTATACGGGGTTCGAATCTCGGCACAAGCAAAATCAAAAAGTAGAAAAAAAACATTTTTTCTACACGGCACCACCTCTTGGCAGGCAATGGCAAACCTACAAGAGTAAAAATTGCTGTGAAAAGCTTTTCACTTCGACGACGTTCGGATTCGGTATTAAACTGTAGGTCCATTCCATTCATGTTCAAAATATAACACGCACAACATGAGTGGATGCGAAAAGCTCGGCCTAGGCCCTCCATGGGTTGTTGTGCCATTAAAAGTAAAGTATGAGGTCAATTCGTCCAGGCTTGCATATGGTATCTTTCAACTAGTTCGTAGGAAGTTATTTTTGGAATAGATTGTAAACCAATTAAATCTCAATTCGTCCAGGCTTGCATATGGTATCTTTTCAACTAGTTCGTAGGCAGTTATTTTTGGAATAGATTGTAAACCAATTAAATCTCAATTCGTCCAGGCTTGCATATGGTATCTTTTCAACTAGTTCGTAGGCAGTTATTTTTGGAATAGATTGTAAACCAATTAAATTTCAATTCGTCCACGCTTGCATATGGTATCTTTCAACTAGTTCGTAGGCAGTTATTTTTGGAATAGATTGTAAACCAATTAAATCTCAATTCGTTCACGCTTGCATATGGTATCTTTCAACTAGTTCGTAGGCAGTTATTTTTGGAATAGATTGTAAACCAATTAAATCTCAATTCGTCCACGCTTGCATATGGTATCTTTCAACTAGTTCGTAGGCAGTTATTTTTGGAATAGATTGTAAACCAATTAAATCTCAATTCGTCCACGCTTGCATATGGTATCTTTCAACTAGTTCGTAGGCAGTTATTTTTGGAATAGATTGTAAACCAATTAAATCTCAATTCGTCCACGCTTGCATATGGTATCTTTTCAACTAGTTCGTCGACAGTTATTTTTGGAATAGATTGTAAACCAATTAAATCTCAACTAGTTGAAAGATACATATTTTCGGAATGGTTCCATTCCATTGTAGACCAATGGGATTATGGTATTTCAGTTTTGCAACCAGTTGTCTATGGAAGGATTAAAGAAATTTTTCCGTTCGTGACTAGTATTACCCAAGTATCACTGACAATTTAAAAACGTTTGTTGCTGTACTAGAATTGATTTATATATCAAATAAATAATAAATAAAAAAATGAATTATAAAATAAAAAGGTGAGTTGTAGTCGCTGTGGCGTAGAGGCAGTGCGTGGGGCTGTTACGCAAAAGTGTCCGGGGCGGAGTTCAAATCTCTACAAACACACATAAAATAAAAAAATTAAAAAAAGTCAGGCGTAAGTCTATTCATTATGAAATGGCAAACCAAACTGAGCATAAATCAAGTGACCGCCTGTCAAAAAGATCAACTCCGAAAAAAGTATTGCCAGATTGAAAACCACACTTCTAGAAAAAAAACCCTTTATTTTTCTGACATTTCAAAATCCATATATGTATGTCAGTGGAAAGTCTTGTAAAGTAGATGAGAATTACAAGACAATATTTTCATTCAACCATTCAAAACCATTGCAATTCAAACCATTTGAAAAACTATTAATTTAGATGGACTACATTGGTTAAGCTCCCTACAGGGTACTCATTTTAATGTACATATATGTAGGCATGTATGTTTGTGTATGTGTGTATGTAAACTTAAGCTTAAAACATTAATTCACACACACACACACACACACACACATACTTAGACGGGCACACACTTTCCACTTTTCATGGGTGTCTACTTTTAGGCTAAATGTATATAAATTTGTAATATCAGCATGTCCCATTGAGTACACAAATGTTTTATTTGACTACAGTAAAAAAAAAAATACAACAAATGTGCGTGTGAAGGAATTTCAATTGAGCAATTTCCCTTTTTCGTTTAGTGTTTTTTTTTTTCCTTCCCCTTTTTTGGTTTTTATTTCATTTTTCTTTCTGATTTATCAAATAATTCTGTCTGTCTGCTTTTGGTTATTGCTGTTGTTGTTCTGTTCTGTTCTTGACCGCAGTTGTTATGAAGTTCACAAAACAATTTGATTGAAAAAATTTCTTTCTCACTTTCTCGCTTACTCCAACTCCATGCTCTTACGAAAGCGACGGTTATGTTTTCATAACGCCTTGAAGTAGACTAAGTACTTGAAAAGAAATACTCAACTACTTTTTCTAACTTTCTCCTTAGGAAGGGTCACCGCTTTCGATTCAATACATTTTCGCATCAACTTTTTCTTTATTTTTACGAGTAATATTTTTAATATAAATTTATTTTAATTTTAAATTTCAGTTTGTCGTTTTCCTTTTTAATGGTATTTTATTTTTTTTCTGTTTAACTTTTTCACATCTTTTCTTTATTATTATTGCGATTATTTTTAGTAATACTTTTATGGTTTTCGGCTAGCAGCCTTTATTTGACTTGAGTTTACTTTAATTAAAAATCAATGTTGCGTTTCAAAGTTTACTCAAACGTTAAAGGGCATAATCTCATCTATTGATTACTGTTTGGTGCTGGCTTTTCGTTATACATACATATGTATATACCTACTTGCATACATATTTACACTCTTACCTCAGTATATAGTATAGGCTATTCTATTGTACATAAGTACATAAAATATTATGTATTTGCATGCCATCAGGTGTTTTGAAATGCTCAAAATTTTCCCTATTTAGTCTATATGAAATATTGATTTTCTATTAAAAAACTAGATTGTTATTTGTTGTCATACTCACATATTTGCTTTTAGTTTAAAATAAATAATCAAGTGAGCATAAAATATACATGTATACATACAATAATCTGCTAGGTTATAGTATATTCTATGTAGGTATGTTTTATACTTTTACTGGGCATCTCAAAAGTGAAATGGTTAAGCTATGTTTACGGCCTCTGGACAGCCGTCTCTAAAATGGGTATACTAAGCGCCAGAGCAGTAGCCTGGTGGTACACTATATCATATCGTATAGTGAACTTCACAAACTTTCATACAAATGCTTCGACTATGAGCTGCAATGTTTATTACGGCCGTGGCGCTGCAATCAATCAAAGTCAGAAATGTTCGAAAATCTGGTAAATTTTTATTAAGATTGAGTTTGAGAATTTTGGTTAAAAATAAAAGGAAATAAATAAAATTCTTCCCGTGATACTAACGATAAATAAAACAGTCTCTAAACAGCTAAGATTAGGAACATTAAATATAAAATGTTTAATCTTTAAAAAAAAAAAAATTACTAACAGGCTCAAAGTAGCACAATTGCTTTGAGAGATCCCGATTTCATAAATCCACGCCCAATTAATTTTTTTCACTTTTTGAGAATAGATCTATGTAGATCGATATTTATCTATTATAATTTTATTTGGTTTATCAAAAATTTGGGAACTAGAGGGTTAAAAAACGGCTCAATCCATTAGTGCATATTTTTGCATATTTTACAATGCAGCAAATGCATGTTTCTCCGCATTCTCGAAAAACTCTACATTTTCGTTGGTGCATATTTTCGGATAAGTGTGCATATTTTTTGCATAAAAATAATAGATATTTATCTATTATAATTTTATTAGGTTTATCAAAAATTTGGGAACTAGAGGATTAAAAACGCATTCAATCCATTAGTGCATATTTTTGCATATTTTACAATGCAGCAAATGCATGTTTCTGCGCATTCTCGGAAAACTCTACATTTTTCGTTGGTGCATATTTTCGGAAAAGTGTGCATATTTTTTGCATAAAAATAATAGATATTTATCTATTATAATTTTATTAGGTCTATCCAAAATTTGGGAACTAGAGGGTTAAAAACGCATTAGTGCATATTTTTGCATATTTTACAATGCAGCAAATGCATGTTTCTGCGCATTCTCGGAAAACTCTACATTTTTCGTTGGTGCATATTTTCGGAAAAGTGCATATTTTTGCATATAAATAATAGATATTTATCTATTATAATTTTATTAGATCTATCAAAAATTTGAGAACTAGAGGGTTAAAAAACGACTCAATCCATTAGTGCATATTTTTGCATATTTTACAATTCTCGAAAAACTCTACATTTTTCGTTGGTGCATATTTAAGGAAAAGTGTGCATATTTTTGCATATTTTATAATAAATGCATATTTTATAATAAATGCATATTTTATAATAAATGCATATTTTACAATAAATGCATGTTTGTGCATATTTCCAAAAAAATGCTTGATGTACCTACATTCTTTTTTGTTCGTTTTGTTAATAATTTAATGTAAAACTTGCTTTGTAAAATTGTAGCTAGCGAGCATAGTTCTATTCGATTTTTTAGTGCATGAAATTCCTTGCCTCTGGGTTCTTTGGTATTACATATGAATGTTTTCTTGTGGAGATTATTTACTGAATTGTTTTCTATTTACCTAAAATCTTCTATCTTCTATAAATGAATGAACGGAACAGCTTACGATGATCTACCCGAAAAGAATCACGTGTATTGCTCGTTCGAGTATTTGCCGCCAGAGGGTAAAGTGCGGTATTGAGACAAAGTCATTTGCGCCATGCACTCATGAGAACAAATTCGGTTATCATCAAGCGTGAGGTATTTTTATTTCTCACAAAAATTACATTAAGGTCACTTCTATTCGTGTTCAAATATAACTCGAACAAAAATGAAAGGTTACGAAAAGTTCGGCTTAGGTACTTGGGCTAGGTTGTCGGCCCAGGTATTATGACAGAAATATGTAGTTTTCAAATTGCTTGTTAAAAATTCTACCTCTATTTTTTGGTTGTTGATACAACCTAGCAGGAATACGATCGGCCTCCCTGCCTATGATTCAATTGCCCAGTATTGCCCCATGTTTCTAATAAACAAAAAAAAATAACTTTGATTTATGTGCACTTCTTACTTCATAACAAATAAATACAAAATTAAAAAAATGGTAGAAAAGTGGTAAAAAAAATTTAAAAAAAAAGTAGTAAAAAGTATTCAAAAGTAATTGTACAAAATTTCAGTGCTGAACTGTACATATATATTTCCAGAGATATAACGTACTACAAAAAGTTTTTGAGATATCTCGTCAAATAATATTCAGGTTGTATGGGAGTTGCCACGCCCACTCTACATTAAGAACTCACACTCCACTATAACCTCAGTATTAAATACTAGCATACCAAATCTTAGTACCTAAGGTAGGTGCCACATGGTTCTAGAGATACACTTACATAAATAAGCATATGGTTTGATTTGTATGTGAGGCACCACACCCACTTTTCCAATCCTCGTTATTAATGTTGGTGTGCACCTCAGGCCTCATAACAAATAGTACATTGTGTAAGTTTCAGCGCAATCGGATGGTTAGCTTTTGAGTTTATCGCTTTCAAACGAACAGCTCATAAAATTATAAACATTACATATATTTATTGTTGTGATAGCAGACAAGGACGAATGAATTCCTGCAACGATGAAGACGGAAATCTGGTGACAGATATTCAGGGCATAATGAGATTATTGAGCGAGCACTTTTCGCGGCTGCTTAATGGTGATGACGGCAATAATCCCGCCACTGCGGAATCTACTCCGGAAACCCCATTCTCCAACCATGGAAAGGGAGACTCTTCGAGTGGATCTAGTGGTGAACGAGGACTAAACGAAATATCTTGTTGAGCAAGGATGAGTGCATAACTTATATGCCTGTGGTCAATTTCTGGAAAATTACTTCCATCCAGGATTTAATATGAACGATAACACACAAAATAGAAAAAGAGAGTTAACAACCTGATCGTTTTATTCGCACATGTTAAATGGGTTGGCGAATAAAACACCACGCTAATAACGCACTACTCAACACATGCATACTCGTACACATCTACACTTCGCCATATACTTAGTCCACGTATTTTTACTGCATTTTTACATAGTCAGAGATAAAAAACTTTATTCTTGTTGCACATGCTTTGCATTGCGAATATGCGCTCATTGTATAGAACTTAAGCAAAGTCAAGAGTGAATTTGAAAAGAATGAGATAAGCCAAAAAGCAAAGTACAAAATTCTACATAATGTCACATAAAGTTAAAAAAACAAAAAATACATTTTCAATAGAATGTTATCTGTACGGTGTAATGATATAGTTCCTGGTGTCTGGTGGTGTCTGGTGTCTAATCGTTTACATAATACCCAAACTCCTTACAGTGTAAAAGGACAGAACATTGCCTGGTTGAATAAAAGAAATTCAAAAAATATGGCGCTTATCATGTTAGTAAAATTGTACTTAATTGTAAATTAAGTACATACTATAGTACTTTCGAACGAAATTAGTTAGTATTAGTTTCAACATTTTCTTTATTTTATGCACTTTGCGGTTCACATTTGATATTGCATTGAGCATTCACTGCTTTTTTGTATTTACATGTCATTCTTTTTTCATTTTATTTTCTTCTAACGTTCTAAAGCACAAGATTTTTACACAAGATTTTAAAAATTTTCCTACTAATGCAACTAAGTACTAAACTACAATCTAGTTAGTGCCAATTCTAGTGCAACCATGTACTACTTTTATCACAAATCCTCTATGCTTTACGTGCTATTGTTCTCTTTCGTCGTTTTGTATAAGTTTGCTAGTTCTACTGTAGCTGCTGTGTATGCATGTATGTGTGGCTGTATATGTATATATGTATGTATGTACTAAATATATTTATGTACTTATATACTTTGTGGTTTTGTTTACACACCATCCCGCCAATGCAACCACTTTAAGACATTACCAATAAACTCTACACTCTGGGATAGAACAGAAATTGAGCTGTTGACAAGCATGAAAAAACGCATTTGCAATGGAATTAAAAATTTCAACTCCTTAGTTGTCATTTTGCAGAAAACTTTATCTAAAATTATGTTTAGATTTAAAAATTGAATACCAAATAACTTTGAAATTATTTACACGTACACTTTTACTTTATGTAACATTCATGTCATAACAATGATATCGACATTATTTGGTTTATTGGTCAGGATTTCATATATACTCATTGCGTGGCATAAGGTACCATTACGTAAGTAAAACCTGATATAACTCAAAAGCCCTGCAGATTTATTAACTTTTATAGTATATCCTCAAACCAGAGCTTTAGAGTACTTAAGTAGTTTCCAGTACCAGTACCAGTACCAGTACCAGTACCAGTACCAGTACCAGTACCAGTACCAGTACCAGTACCAGTACCAGTACCAGTACCAGTACCAGTACCAGTACCAGTACCAGTACCAGTACCAGTACCAGTACCAGTACCAGTACCAGTACCAGTACCAGTACCAGTACCAGTACCAGTACCAGTACCAGTACCAGTACCAGTACCAGTACCAGTACCAGTACCAGTACCAGTACCAGTACCAGTACCAGTACCAGTACCAGTACCAGTACCAGTACCAGTACCAGTACCAGTACCAGTACCAGTACCAGTACCAGTACCAGTACCAGTACCAGTACCAGTACCAGTACCAGTACCAGTACCAGTACCAGTACCAGTACCAGTACCAGTACCAGTACCAGTACCAGTACCAGTACCAGTACCAGTACCAGTACCAGTACCAGTACCAGTACCAGTACCAGTACCAGTACCAGTACCAGTACCAGTACCAGTACCAGTACCAGTACCAGTACCAGTACCAGTACCAGTACCAGTACCAGTACCAGTACCAGTACCAGTACCAGTACCAGTACCAGTACCAGTACCAGTACCAGTACCAGTACCAGTACCAGTACCAGTACCAGTACCAGTACCAGTACCAGTACCAGTACCAGTACCAGTACCAGTACCAGTACCAGTACCAGTACCAGTACCAGTACCAGTACCAGTACCAGTACCAGTACCAGTACCAGTACCAGTACCAGTACCAGTACCAGTACCAGTACCAGTACCAGTACCAGTACCAGTACCAGTACCAGTACCAGTACCAGTACCAGTACCAGTACCAGTACCAGTACCAGTACCAGTACCAGTACCAGTACCAGTACCAGTACCAGTACCAGTACCAGTACCAGTACCAGTACCAGTACCAGTACCAGTACCAGTACCAGTACCAGTACCAGTACCAGTACCAGTACCAGTACCAGTACCAGTACCAGTACCAGTACCAGTACCAGTACCAGTACCAGTACCAGTACCAGTACCAGTACCAGTACCAGTACCAGTACCAGTACCAGTACCAGTACCAGTACCAGTACCAGTACCAGTACCAGTACCAGTACCAGTACCAGTACCAGTACCAGTACCAGTACCAGTACCAGTACCAGTACCAGTACCAGTACCAGTACCAGTACCAGTACCAGTACCAGTACCAGTACCAGTACCAGTACCAGTACCAGTACCAGTACCAGTACCAGTACCAGTACCAGTACCAGTACCAGTACCAGTACCAGTACCAGTACCAGTACCAGTACCAGTACCAGTACCAGTACCAGTACCAGTACCAGTACCGGTACCAGTACCAGTACCAGTACCAGTACCAGTACCAGTACCAGTACCAGTACCAGTACCAGTACCAGTACCAGTATCAGTACCAGTACCAGTACCAGTACCAGTACCAGTACCAGTACCAGTACCAGTACCAGTACCAGTACCAGTACCAGTACCAGTACCAGTACCAGTACCAGTACCAGTACCAGTACCAGTACCAGTACCAGTACCAGTACCAGTACCAGTACCAGTACCAGTACCAGTACCAGTACCAGTGCTTTGGTACTGGTACTTAGAAGAACTTAACTACCAATACTTTTTCAGGTACCTGTACTCAGTATTTCGATTTCAAGTACTTTCAATTAGTTTCAAGTACCTCGAGTATTTTGATGTTTTTAGTACGAAAGTAAAAATATTATGTTAAATGGAACACTGATTCGTATAATTAGGTTAGATTTGCAATTTGAACTACCGGTTATATTGAGTGAGGCAACCTTAATGTCATTCGTATTGTGTGGAAAATTAAATTTATATTTTCGGTTAACGAAATGGGTCGATATTATGGGCAACAACATTGGGAAACACTAAAAATTTACAGGCAAAATGGTTAATCATCTACCGAAAGTGTAGGAAATTTACCTTCACAATTTGATAGAAGTGAAGCGCTTTCCACGCAATTTGTGAACCGTGTGCGTGAAACTGGATCTGAACTCCTACAGAGTGCACAACGGAAAAAATAGCTTGCTGTTGCTCATAGTGAGGAAGACACGTTACAGTGAATGGTGTGCGCTACCTACAACAAAATGGCATCTGATTATTTGTGCCCTATTTTAGAAGATATGTATGTACTTGGCTAACATTTGGTTTTAACAGGATGGCGAGCCGTGCAAGGCCAGCCGAGGAAGTTATTTAAATGCAATAGTGTTCCACAATTAACCGAAAGAACTGGAATAAAAATTACTTTGAAGAGAAGTTATTCGTTTCTTATGTACACTAAAATCAAATTCCAAATTTTAAATGAACCCCCCGGTACAATGATAATGATAATGTTATGTCAATATCACTGACGGATCCAGAGATTAACTAAGTGCGGTGGTTTAATTATTTGATAACCAAATATTTTTTTCAATCATGGCCAACCAAAAAAGATTTATGAAATTTTCAAAGCAAGGGGAAAAATTCACTGAACCACAGAAATAAAAAAGGCATACAAAATCGCAACTCAGCTAACTAAGGTTGTACTGTAACGCCCATACCGCAGTATAAAGTATTATTTATGAACGAAGTTTTTTTTGATGACAATCACTATGGAATTGGAATTGGCACACGGCAAACAACAGAAGGGCGTTAAAAAGTTTCACTTCTTTTTTTTTCTTTTCAACTTTTCTTTTTAAACCGTTAAAATTGCTTGCCAACCCATAGTGCGCTATACCTATACTTTTCCTACTTCGTACTCAACCACCTACTTTCGCTCTCTCTCTCTCTCCCGCTCTTGCTCTTTTTATTGTTTGCATTCGTGCTCTTGTCATTTGGCTGATGGCATTATTTACAACATTATGCAAAATGATTTAAGCTGGCTCAGCGTTGTGGTGAAATCCAAGTACGTCTACTCTACTCACCTCTAATCATTAGAGTCTAATGTAAGCATATACATACACACTCATATACTTATACTCGCATGCAAACAAATGCACATAAGTATATAAGTTGAAATATGCAAACATACCTAACGTATGTAACGTGATGATGCAAATTGGTTTAAAAGAGGGTGTTAAATACTTGACAAACACAAAAAAAAAAAAAAAAAATATTATATATTATATGTGCCCTGTAGGGCCAAACAAATCTAGTCAACCAAAATTACTGGTATTTCAAATAGTTTTGTAACATTTAGTTTTTAAAGTGGTTGAAATCAAATGCAGTGGGCAACCATTTTAACCATTTTAAGTAAACGATTCAATGAAAATATTGTTTTTTTAATACTCAGCTACTTGACAATATTTTTCATATACTCGTATATGGATTTTGAAATGTCACCAAGGTCATTCAAAAGACATCTATCTAACTACCAACTAGTTGAAAAGATATGCAAGCCTGGACGAACTGACTTGTTCCCTGGGCAATTGAATGTTAAGTAAACCAGTTCACGATGAGGAAAGACAGCAAATGTTCCGCTATGGTAAATAGTTGTGGTGTTTAGTAAACCAGTTTATGGAGTAGCTTTAAACCAGTTGGTTTCCCTCCAGGGTGGGTATAAGTAGTTACAAAGTATATACATATTACTGTGGGCAGAAGTTAGTAAGACTTTGTTCATAATTTCTAATTTTTTTATTCATTCTTCCATATCTATTTCGTCCCCTTCAAAGTAATCCCCCCCCCCCCGGCCCCAATACACTTGTGCCAACGTTTTTTCCAATTCTCGAAACAGTTGTTAAAGTCAATTTCCGGAATAGCCTTCAATGCGCTTAGCGATTCATGTTTAATGTCTTCAATTGACTCAAAACGGTAACGGTGTCCACGAAGCGGTTTCTTGAGTTTAGAAAATAGCCAAAAGTCACACGGTGCTAAGTCCGGCGAATAGGGTGGTAGGGTGGTTGCGGAACGATATCAGTCGAATTTTTGGCAAAATGGTCTCGTAAAACCAATGCAGTGATTTTGGAACCAATCGTGCATTCACTCTTCTTAGGCCCAAATGACCCAAATGATGTTTTAAAATGGTTTTCACTGATCCTTCCGACTGATCTATTCCAACGATGCCAGTAAGGTCTCTGACTGTTAATCGTCGATTCTCGATTCCGTCGAGCACCAATTCCTTGATTTTATTGACCAGACGTGTTGATCATCAGTTGATGTTGATGGCCGTCCTGGACGTGGTTCGTCGTCAACGCGTTCTCGACCATCTTTGAACAATTTGTACCAATCAAAAACACTTGCTCGCAACATACAATTATCACCGAAGGCCTTTTGCAACATTCTGAACGTTTCGGCACCAGAAATTTGATTCCGCACACAAAATTTAATGGAACTTCTTTGTTGAATAATTTCACTCATTGTGAATTTCAAATCGCCGAATGCACTTTTTGTACTTCAGAAAGACAAGCAAGCGTATACTAAACACTAATGATTATTTTGATGTGACATTTGGCACAGATGTCACCGACAGTCATACCAACCTTAAAAAAATAATATTTTGATGAATGGGTTTCCGCGCGAAATTTAAATTGAAAAGTCTTACTACTTTTTGCCCACAGTAGTATGTATGCGTTTGTGTGTGTGCGCTACTTGACCAACATTAGTGTTGTGTTTTAAAATTCTTTTTTAGAACTTCACGTGCCTTTATTTTGTCACTTTGTTACCATATTTTTGTTACCTTTTGTTAGCCAGAGAAAAAAAACATACACACATAAAAACCAGAGAGATGACACATGTCATAAAAATGTATTGTTGTTTTTTTTTTGTTTGGTTTATTTTGCATTTAAAACACAACTTTTTTCGAGCCAAAAAGAAGGTCTACCAAATTCATGGTATGTGAAATGTACAACGCAAATTAAGTGAAATAAATTAATATATAAAATGTAAAATAGTTGCCTACGTTACATTTGGAATAAGGTATATAAGGTAAAGGAAAATGTAAGTATACATTTCCATGACAGCATTTGAATACGAAATAACATATAGTACATTGGAAAATTGGGATATTGATTTCTTTTTTCTGCAATTTGTTATTTGTTTGCATGGAAAATCAACTTGGTATTTTATAAAAAATCGATTTACTTTGTCTTTCTGTTTTTCTGTTTTTCGATTTTTTTTCTATATTATGCCACTTTTTTTCACATCTTCTTATTTTTCTTTCGTTCCTTACTCGCTTAAGTATTAAGTATTTTCAACTTATGTATGCGATATTGAAAAATGTTGCAAAAAAAAAAAAATTTAATATTATCAATTATTCAAAAGTGCATACACCAAATGTTTGAATCTTAGTGAAGTTGTTGTTTTTATACTTTTCGAGTATGTTAAAGTGGGCACAACAGCTTTGGCAATGAACTTTTTCAATGACCTCCAAATGTGTGGGTGTGCGCATGTGTGTGTGTGTGTGTCTGTTCTGACCAAAATTAATATCAAACAGATGGATGCCCTTAAGTATTTCTAATTCTTTTTGAAGTTTTCCTTTCATTTATTGCTAAAAAAAAAAAAAAAACTTTAGCATAATTCATGGCACATATCAAGTCAACAGTCACCAATTTTGCTTACTTCCAACAGAGCAGAAAACTTGTAGTAGCCTTCATGATTCTGGTGAACTTAATAGTTAGTGCTACAGTAATTGCTCGGTTTGAAATTCCACTGTTAAAAGTTCACCGTCTTTCGTACATTGATAACTTTTCGCTTGAACTCTGTGACAGTGACTTCTTGATGCCGATTTCAACAAATCTTTGTTTGTTTTCTTTTATACCCGAAGTTTTGGGTTAACGAAGCGCATATGCTAATTTTAAATAAAAAAAAAAAAAAAGTTACAATGAAGTTACACAGAAGTGTTAAATTTTAAATCACTTACGTCAACAGTGAATGAATTCTAAACGAATTCAGATGATGATTTCGTGAAGAAGGCGGCCAAGACCGATCATCGGTTGTAGTGCCAGTTAAGTAAGTAAGTAATTCGTGAAGAGAATTTGTGATATAATAAATGCTTGAATAGATTCAATATGTAAAATTAATGAGAATTACTCATAGATTCAATGGTAGTAATTCATAGATTTTTATTTATTTCTTACTTTATTATTTACTTTGCTATTATAGTATTATTATTATTATAATGTTGATTGTTAGTTAGTTAATAATAATTTCTATTAAGATGTTATTTGTGATTTCGCTATTTATTGATTCATTCAACAAAAGAAATACGCCCATGAAAAAATGCATGGATGAGTGGCGTTCATTGAGTGATATGAAAATATCCGCAACTATCCGGATAGTTTAGATCTTGTATCCATTGCAGATCTAATTTCCAAGATCTAGATATCTTTAATATATGGTACTGATCCACAAGGATTCGGATACCGAATTAAATGAATCTACAGCTCAGAAGTATTCGAATATTTCGAAATACAAAATTTAAATATTCCAATTTACAGATCTCGAGTTTTGTGTCACATTTTTTTCAAATACTATTGAAAAACGAGAAAAGAAAATTATCAGTTATTCCGATCCATTCTCCAGATCGATATAAATATTAGAAATCTTGTATCGGCAATAGGAATAAGTCTGGGATATGAAAATTTAAAAAAGGTTGGGATACTGCAAAAATAAAAAAAAAATTGTAGCTTATCCGATTACTGCAGAAAAATAATTTAAATATTGGAATCGAAAAATTATGACTTAATTATGGTAATAAGCTAACGCTTTCCGAAAAGATAAACAATTCGACGATATCCGGATAGCTATAGTGTTGTATCAGGGATACGGATAGGTTATATTTCATATCCGGAGAAATAAATAATTTGACATTATCAGGATAGTTCTAGTGTTGTATGAGGGATACGGTACGGATAGTTTGCATTTCAAATGCGGAGAAATAAATAATCTGACATTATCCGGATAGTTCTAGTGCTTTATCAGGGATACTTTCATTTCAAATTCGAAGAAATAAACAATTCGACGATATCCGGATAGTTCTAGTGTTGTATCAGGGATACGGATAGCTTACATTTCAAATCCGGAGAAATAAATAATCCGACGATATCCGGATAGTTATAGTGTTGTATCAGGGATACGGATAGTTAACATTTCAAATGCGGAGAAATAAATAATCTGACATTATCCGGATAGTTCTAGTGCTTTATCAGGGATGCGGATAGCTTACATTTCAAATTCGAAGAAATAAACAATTCAACGATATCTGGATAGTTTTAGTGTTGTATCAGGGATACGGATAGCTTACATTTCAAATGCGGAGAAATAAATAACCCGAAATTATCCGGATAGTTCTAGTGCTTTATCAGGGATGCGGGTAGCTTACATTTCAAATTCGAAGAAATAAACAATTCGACGATATCCGGATAGTTCTAGTGTTTTATCAGGGATGCGGATAGCTTACATTTCAAATTCGAAGAAATAAATAATTCGACATTATCCGGGTAGTTCTAGTGTTATATCAGGGATACGGATAGTTTGCATTTCAAATCCGAAGAAATAGACAATACGACGATATCCGGATAGTTCTAGTGTTGTATCAGGGATACGGATAGATTACAATTCAAATCCGGAGAAATAAATAATCCGACATTATCCGGATAGTTCTAGTGTTGTATGATGGATACGGATAGATTACAATTCAAATCCGAAGAAATAAACAATACGCCGATATCCGGATAGTTCTAGTGTTGTATCAGGGATACGGATAGGTTACATTTCAAATCCGAAGAAATAAACAATTCGACGATATCTGGATAGTTCTAGTGTTATATTTAAGGGATACGGATAGTTTGCATTTCAAATCCGGATATCTTAGATCTTGATCTACCCCTAAGTACTATACATTGTCTATGTTTTATACTATCTGGAGCTATCTCGATACTTCAGATCTTCGGTATCCATATAATTCAAATCTCATATCCGTAATCAATATAACTCAAACCTTGCTTCCGCAAAATCCGGATATACATATTAACAAAGGTTCGGATTTCGGATAATATGTATGTTAACAGAAGCTCGTACTTAGTATCTGAATACTTTGGGGCAGTAGCTTAAATATTCAAATATATAATTCTTGTGGAACCGTTCGTTACATTTGAATACTATTTCTTATTAAATATTTTTAAAGAAAATGTAAAAATCATTATCCGGTATTATCCGTATATTTAATATCTCTTATCTGGCAACGGGATAGTTCAAATCTGATTTGCGGACATAGAAATTTCCAAAGACTCAAATTCTAGACAGATTTAGTTTCATTGTAATACAAATTCTAGGGAATCAGATACCGTATTCTAATACAGCTAAATACTTAGGTATGACGTTAGATGCCAAGCTCAAATGGAGTGAACATGCTAAAATGAAAAGAGATGAACTTGACATTAAATATCGAAATCTTTATTGGTTTATTGGGCGGAACTCGTTCCTTTGTCCTCACTGCAAGCTCATCTTGTATAAACAAGTTCTGAAACCTGTCTGGTCATATGGTGCACAGCTTTGGGGATGCACCAAGAAATCAAATGTAGCAGTTATTCAGCGCTTTCAGAATAAGATGCTTCGAAACATTGTAAATGCTCCGTAGTATATCTGAAATAGCGATCTTCATCGTGATTTGAATGTACCAACTGTAAACGTGGAAATCTCTAAACTGGCGGAATCACACCAAGCTAGACTACATCAACATGTAAATGAGGAAGCCTGCCGACTGCTTAACATAAGTGAGCTAAGGAGACGACTTCAACGCGTAAAACCTTTTGAACTGGTAGCTGGAACGCAATAATATTCCTTTGAAGTTATTTTTATATGCATAAATAATTAAAACCACTGTAAACAGCTCGTTGGCCAAATTGACTAGTTGCTGTATTAGGGAAACATGATGTTTTCATTATCCGAATGGTTCAAACCGGAATTATCCTCGTTCCATTGGAACAATAATTCTGATTAAATATTAAAAAATGAAAAAGAAAAACAAAAATCATTATCCGGCATTATCCGGATAGTTCAAACCTCTTATCCGACAACCGGATAGTTCACATCTCATTTGCGGAATCCGCATGTGTCGCGAACATAGAGATTTGCACAGGTTCAGATTTTAGATAGAGTATAGAGTATAAGCATATGCATATCCTGAATATCCAAATACTGTGGATTAGGTACTCGAATAATCGAATCTATCAATTTAAAGTGTTTGTATTACTGTTATTTGAATAATATTTTGTACTTTTAAATTTATATGCGATACAATAATCGAATAGTTCGGATCTTGTATCCGGATAATTTCGAAGTTCTATGTAAATAGTTCGAGTTTTGTTTGTACCCAGGATCCGAATAGTTCAGACCTCATCTTCGGCATCCGAAACTGTTTCGGATATTCAAGTTTACAAAAAAAATTCCAGCATTCTCAATTTCATTTATTCGTACACCAGTGCGTATGAGTAATATGAGAAGATATAACCACCACTGCGTATGAGCACTATGAACATTTAAACAGCATAAATAATTTGCGATTAGGTAATTTCGATATGAAATTATTCTACAAATATTTAATCACATTCACTAGCAAATCCTTGGCAAGGCAATTTGAGACTGGCATGGTGACATGATGCCACTTTATACCAAACTATTTCCGTTTCAGTCAAGGTGATTTTCCCAATTCTTCATTGACTTCTCCAATCGTATGCTGGAGAAAATTAAACAAGCTACCAACTTCGACATCTTACCTACTTACTTAGCTGGCACTACAACCGATGATCGGTATTGACCGCCTCCACAAAGCTTCACCAGTCACTTCTGCTATGCGCACGCTGGCGCCAGTTGATAAGTGCACCTGGTCTTTCCAACGGAGATTAGGACGTCCCCTTCTGCGTGTTCCTCCACTGTGGTTCGAATAAAACACCCTTCTAGCCGGAGCGCTTTCTTCCATTCGCTCAACATGACCCAGCCAGCGAAGCCGCTGGAGTTTTATACGCTTGACTATATCAGTGTCGGCGTATAGCTCATACAGCTCATCGTTCCATCTTATTCGATACACGTCGTCCACGCATACTGGACCGTAGATCTTACGGAGTATCTCCCTTTCGAACGCTCCTAACAGCCTCTCATCATTGATGGTCAATGTTCACGTCTCTGCGCCATACATTAGGACGGGAAGGATGAGGGACTTATAGTCGAGAGAGGGCTCTACTTCTCAATTACCTACTGAGTCCGTAGTAACACCTGTTGGCAAGAGTTAGTCTCCGCTTGATCTCAAGGCTGACATTATTGTTGGTGTTTATGCTGGATCCTAGATAAACGAAATCCTTGACGACTTCAAAAGTGTAGTTGTCAACAGTGACATTTTGTCCAAGACGCCGTGACTCTTTGTTTGTTGACACAAGGTATTTCGTTTTGTCCCCGTTCACCACTAGACCCACTCGACGAGACTCCCTTTCCAGGTTGGAGAATGCTGCACTGGCTGCTCGAGCGTTTTTGCCAATGATGTCAATATCATCAGCGTATGCTAGCAGCATGACACTCTTGTAGAAGATAGTGCCAGAGATGTCGATGTTCGCAGCTCGAATTATTTTCTCCAGCATAAGGTTAAAGAAGTCGCACGATAGGGAGTCACCTTGTCTGAAACCTCTTTTTGTATCAAATGGTGCTGGAGAGGTCTGTCGCAATTTTCACTGAGCTTTGCAGGGATACCAAAATCAGAGATTGCGGCGTACAAATGATCCCTAATCGTGCTGTCGAAGGCGGCTTTGTAATCGACGAATAGATGATGGGTGTCGATCTGTTTTTCTCGGGTCTTTTCCAGGATTTGGCGTAGTGTGAATATCTGGTCGATGGTGGATTTACCAGGCCTGAAGCCACACTGATAAGCTCCAATCAGCAGCTTGTTAACGATCGGCTTCAGTCTTTCGCACAGTACGCTCGATAGAAATTTATATGCAATATGAAGAAGGCTTATCCCACGGTAGTTGGTGCAGATCGTGGTGGAATCACCTTTCTTACGGATTGGCAGATTGGGCCAACATCGCCATCGCCGACATTATTTTCAAAGCGGCAAGTATTTTGCGTGTGACAGTCAGCGAAGCTTAACTACAAATCAAAAAGTCATGGGTTTTTCTTTTTATATCAAACAAATTTCTAGTTAAATGAGGAAATTTGTTTTTAGGTCAGAGCGTTTCAAGCGTTTCAGAGCGTTTAGGTCAGAGCGGGCAAGTTTCAACCGATTGAGAGACTGAGAAATTAATAGAAAATCATTAATATATCAATTTAATTTTTAAGTATTTTTATAAATTCTAGTAGTAAAAAGGACCACAGTAATTCTCACCGTAAATAATCTAACCTTCAGCCTAAGATTCGGGATATTTCCTTGTAAGTGTTATACTCAAAATGTATAAATTTTGATCCACTGAATTCAAACGAAGAGTTTTAAGTGGCATTAATATCGACATAAAACTCATGGAGTTCAAGCGATACCAATGAAATCTAAATCTAAATCTAAATTAATTTCAAAGGTTTCAAGATGCTTCAAATACGACTGTGATATAAAAATTTCTCAACGTCTCTTATGGTAAACTGGACTGGACACATTTTATGAAAGCAGATCACAGTAGATATTTTGTTCAGAAAATTTCGAGTTTTCCGAGCTTTAACTGCACATAGACATTCTCTTTTCAGAACCCCATTGAAATTCTAATTAATTTCTTTCTATGGAAATAATAAATCACACACTTGACTTGAAATAAATCATGGCACACACAGCATCGCAGAATCAGTAAAAAGTTAACCATTCACCTTTTCTTTTTGTTAGCGTCAACTTTTCGTTTACAGTGGTCAATTTGTTATAAATTGTTATGTAAATTGCAAGCAATTATGGTATATAGTGAGTGTAGGTAGACATGCCATAGCAAACTTATTCACTTACCATATAAAATCTTTGCAATGCGAGCAAAATGTTGGCTGCTTGAAGAAGCGCGGTATAAAGCAATGATCTTTCACATTGAAGACATTCTTCTTTTTGAGCGCTCCCTTGCGAAGGCGTGACTTCATTTTATTTTCACCGACAGCTTCGTCGCCGCCTTGCTGTAATAGTACATTATCGCTATTGCAATCGCTCACATCCGAGCTGGATGTGGCGGCGGACATTGTTGATGACATTGCTGACATGTTGCTGGTGGTGGTGCCTTGGTGGTGGTGGCTTGGTGGTGGTGGCTTGATGGTGGTGGGTGTTGCTGGTATTTATAAAAATTTGTAAAATTGCAATTGCTGTAGCGCTGATGTTTGTGGCTTTTATTGATTTATGTTATGGGGGGAGGGGGGGGCGGGGGAGCCTGGGTCCTTTTTCTGTTTAATGTGAATAATAAATCTTTCCTTTTACCGATTATTTTCTGGGGTGTTTTATTATTTCGATTTTAATTAATTTTTAATTAATACTGGCGGCTCCTTTTCTATTTTTATATTTCGGTTTATTTTTGTTTGTAGTGACTTTTTTAATTGCAATTTTTAATTGCAATTTTTAACGTACTGTTTTTTTTTTTTGGTTTACATTTGAATGCTTGTAGTTTTTAGTATTTAAGTTTCACTTTCTTAATTTTGTTTTTAAATTTGAGATTTCTGTGGTTGCTGTTGTTGTTGTTGTTGTTGCAGTTACTTAAAACATCTGTTGAGTGAAGGTTTTTTTGTTTTGTTTTGATATTTGTTTAATATTTTTCAGCTTTACTTTTACTATATGGAAACTATATTAGTATTTAATTTCTATGAATTTTAATTATTATTTTAATGAGTTTCACTTTGCTTTCCTTGTTAAAGTCAGTACCAGTGCTTGAGTTTTATTTTTCCTTTAATGATTTCCATTAATGTTTCACTTTCTTCTTTCGTTTCTTTACTCTTTTCCCTTCACTCTCCTTCATACATTTTCCAGCTATGATGACGGCGATGATTTTAAATTTTTGTTTTTGTTTTTGTTTTATATTATTTGAATTTTCGTTTTGTGTTTTTTGCTGTTAATCTTTTGTAATTTATTCTGATTTTATTTTATTTTCCGCTAATAGCGAAATTGCTTTATTTACATTTGCATATGAGCGCACACACTTATACACACTTATACACACATATACACACATTCACTCACACACACGCAGCCACTAACAATCATACATTTATGTGCTTGTGTGTGTATGTATGTAAACGTATTCAGAATTGTAATGACTTTTTTTTTTGTTTTTTTTTTTTTTTTGTGTATCCTTTTTTTTTGCTTTTGCTTTTATTTTCACACTCTTTTAGTTCAAATTAGCCACAATTATTATTAGGATCTTATTATTGTATAAGAGTAATTAATTAATATTTGTTGTTGTTGTTATTGTTGTTGTTGTTGTTGTTGTTGTTGTGATTTTACTTCCAGTTTGTTGAATGTGAATTATGTTGACATTTATTAATTAATGTTATTGATGATGCTTTACATAAGCACCCTTTACATCTGCATAACTACTAACTATGAATATTTTTGTATTTCTCCTTCCCTTTCCAATTGAAATGTATCTGAAAAAGTAGCAGAAAAACGCAGAAAAATATTAATTGATTTCTAACTGATTGATTGGTAACTTATGACTGGTACTTGGGTAGAAATGTTAGCATCTGTTGAGATTTGTTAGGTGAAGAAAGGGTAGTTCATAAGAATACTTTTATTTTTACTTTTACTTTTACTTTTACTTTTACTTTTACTTTTACTTTTTGAATGGCACAACAGCCCATGGAGGGCCTAGGCCGAGTTTTTCGCGTGCACTAAATTGCTTGTAGAAGATCGAAAATCCAACCAAAAATCACACCATAATCCAGATCATAAATCAAACTAGTCCAAATTCTGATCAAAATTCATATTGCAATTCAGATCTTTTACTTTTTACTTTTTGAATGGCACAACAGCCCATGGAGGGCCTAGGCCGAGCTTTTCGCTTTTCGCCACTCCACTCATGTTGTTGTGCGTGTTATATTTGTACATGAATGGAAGGGAGCTACAGTTTAATGCCAAATCCGAACGGCGAAGTGAAAAGCTTTTCTAGGTAATTTTTACTCTTGTACGTTTTGCCACAGAAAACTTATTTTTTCTACTTTTTGATTTTGCCTGCGCCGAGATTCGAACCCCGGACACTCTGCGTAGCAGTCCAACGCACTGCCACTACGCCACAGCTACCAACTCATAAGAATACACAATTATTTATTTCTTTAGCTTAGTACAAGTGAGAAAATTACTTAATTTAGGTGGAGGGATTTTTTCATTTATGTAGGCACATGGCCTAGCAAGAGGAGGGAGGGGAGTAGGCTTTACACAGAGCATTCTTTAAGCTAAATTTGCTATGATGAAAGTCAAAAACTTATGGAATATCGTTGGCTATTCGAAGCATTCTAGACATTGGTTCGTTGGCGCCATAAACTGTTCGGTGAGTATTAAGACGAAAAGCGGGCACAGACGTAAGGTTACGTGGGTTGGTGTTAATAAAAATAGTTTGGAGCAACGCGGATCGGTCAATGTTTCCAGTCAATGTTTCCAGTCAATGTTTCCAGTCAATGTTTCCAGTCAATGTTTCCAGTCAATGTTTCCAGTCAATGTTTCCAGTCAATGTTTCCAGTCAATGTTTCCAGTCAATGTTTCCAGTCAATGTTTCCAGTCAATGTTTCCAGTCAATGTTTCCAGTCAATGTTTCCAGTCAATGTTTCCAGTCAATGTTTCCAGTCAATGTTTCCAGTCAATGTTTCCAGTCAATGTTTCCAGTCAATGTTTCCAGTCAATGTTTCCAGTCAATGTTTCCAGTCAATGTTTCCAGTCAATGTTTCCAGTCAATGTTTCCAGTCAATGTTTCCAGTCAATGTTTAGGCAATCATAAATGCTGTATTTACTAAGTACAGAAGTGAAGTGAAGTGAACAAGTCGAACATCTTTGCCATTGCTTTGGCATTTACTCAAGTTTTTTAAGTGCCTTTTAATAATACTGATTTTGATTTTCATTGATCATCTGGATTCATTCGAACGTTTTAATTATATTTCCAGTCAAGTTGAATACATTTTTCTTGAAAGTACTTCCACTTTTTTAAAACAGTTAATTTACTATACATTACACAAAAAAGTACCGTGAAATAATGATTTAAAAAGCCCGCTTAAAGGGATTGCAAAAATGTATTTTTGTTGCTAAATTTGCAGCATTCTCCTCCATCCTGAATGGAGCGCTTATTTGAGCGTGATCTGTCATTCAGTTTGTTTGAAGTGCTCGATTTTGTCAGTTCATCTCGAGAGTGTTTTTGAATAAAAATATCTCAAACAAAGAATTTGTCTCAAATGTTGCTATATCAAATGGAATTTCATATGATTCGGCTGAATATGTTACAGAAGGCTTACAGTAAAACGACTTTATCAAAGTCACGTGCTTATGAGTGGTATCGGGCATTCAAAAGCGGTCGAGATGTGGTGAAAGATTTGCCTCGCTCTGGTCGGCAATGTTGACAGTTACTTTTCTTTGATTATCGCAGTGTTGTGCACTCGGAATTCTAGCTACAAGGTCAGACGGTAAATACAGAATATTATCTGGACATTATGCGGCGTTTGAGTGAGCCAAATTCATCGAAAAGGTCTTATACTTGTTCTTTTAATGGCATACCAGCCCATGGAGGGTCTAAGCCGAGCTTTTCGCATCCACCCATGTTGTGCACTTCTCAGCAACATGTGTTTTTTGTTTTGTTTTTTTTTTTGTGGGAGGATGAAAGGGGCGTACAGTTTTAAGTCAACTACTAGCGGCGAAGTGCAACGCGATTTCGTTGTGCGATTTTTACTCTTGTATATTTGCAATTGCCTGCGTTGTTTTTTTCTTCTTTTTGATTTTGCCTGTGCTAAGATTCGAAGCCGCGCACTATCACTACCGCCCTGCGACCACGAAAGAGAAAAAACTGATGGATTTTTCACCACGACAATGCAGCATCTCACAAGGGTAAGGCAATCATTGTCAACGAATTTCTAGCCCCAAAATCTCAACAAATATCATCGAACAACCAGCGTAGTCATCTGATATCGCTCAGGCTGACTTCTTTCTCTTTTCAATACTCAACTCACCACTTCGAGGCACTCGTTTAAAGTAATTAGAAGACATAAAAGAGAATTCGCAGCGCGAGAACTGAAGTCAATTGAGAGAAAATGTTGTTGATCATATACTTACTACTTATGTAGCATTTGTATTTATTTGCATTTTTCGATATTTAAACTTATTCTCTCTTTTCTATTATTAGTTGAGAGAGATATTGCGGTTCTTATGTAATTTTGTCTATTGTTTGTTTTTGTTTTGTTGGCGCTTTATATATAATCTCTCATCTGTTTCCCGTTACAGCTGAGAGGTTCTCACTCTGTCGCTGGTTGAGGGCATTCACACATTTGGCGGCCACTTCTCAGCAATACCTATTTTTTGTCTTGCGGGGAAAGAAAGAAATTATTCCCGGAATGATGAAATATTTGTTAATTCAAATTTGGAAAATTTACTTTAATTGCTGTCAAGTTTGTTTGTCTTGGAAACCAAAATCCAATTTAAAACCTAGTGAAATCTTTTTTTTTTTCTCTAAAATCATTCAACTACTGATATTTCTTTTTTCGGTATATATTAAATTGTATGCGGAATATCTACGAGAATCTATGTATTTTTAATAGATAAGGCCTGCGTCGAATAAAATTGTCCGTTACATTTCTCCCCATACTGTGCTATGGAAAGATTCAAATTCAACAACGCGAAAATGGCAAACGAAGTGGAAGTGCGAGAAAATATTATTTAAAATCTTTCAAAAGCAACCTCACTGGTCATTCAAAAAAATTGCCAAAGAGGTAGGGCCTAACCCTAAAACCATTTCTCGCGTTATTGAACGTTTTAAGGAAGAACTGCGTATTGATCGGAAGAAAGGTTCTGGTAAAAAGAAGGAGCCACATGACTGTGAGAAGGCGAAGAACGTTGTGACCATTTTAAAGAGAGATCCAAACATTTGGGGAAGGAAATTGGCGGGGAAGGCTGATTGCTCAGAATCTTTCGTGCGCAGGAGTAAGAGGGAAGCTGGGCTGAGGACGTACAAAGTTCAAAAAGTTCCGGATAGAAACGACGTGAAGAATGAAACCGCAAAACAACGAGCGAAAATGCTGAGCCGAGATTTTGTCAAGATATTTGAATGCTGCATAATGGACGATGAAACTTATGAAACTACATGGCCAGGAATTTTATACAGCTGATTCTCGAGGAAATGACGCTGAAAAATTCAAAGTCAAAAAAATTACAAAATTCCCACAGAAATTCCTTGTTTGGCAGGCAATTTGTAGTTGTGGAAAAAAGAGCAGCACATTCGTGACATCGGGTACAATCAACTGCGAAATATATTTGAAGGAATGCCTGCAAAAGAGATTGCTTCCATTTTTACGCCAACATGAAGTGTCCCCTTTTTTTTGGCCTGACCTCGCTTCATGTCACTACAGCAAAACGGCCTTCGAGTGGTTCCAACGGAATGAAGTGATTTTGGTGCCTAGAGAAGCCAATCCACCAAACTGTCCAAAACTAAGGCCGATTGAGAGGTACTGGGCTTTAGCAAAAAAGGGGATGAAGGTAACAAAAACAGTGGCCAAAGACCTTCAAGATTTCAAAAGAAAGTGGTCTGCAGCAGCTGTGAGGGTGTTGGACACTACCATAAAAACATTAATGGAAGGGGTTGCTGAAAAATTAAAACTTTTTATTAAAAACTAATAATTTGTGCTTTCTTGTTCTTATTTTTTTAATCTAAAAATAATTTGCAATATAAAATACTTTAGTTTAAAAAAATCGGACTAGTGGTTCAAAAGATTTCATCATTTTTGTACCAGACAATTTTATTCGACGCACTCCGACACATTCTCATGACATTACATTACATTTTTTACATCTACTCATCTCCAATTTATATTTAATATATTTACCTATACTAAAATGAAAGTCAATATGTGTATAATTATACACATTAATTAAATTATTTCAGGAAATTTTTTAATTAAAATTAATTAAATCCCGCGCCTGGGTAAAAAATTTCACTTTGAGTGAATCAATCAAATTGCGTCAAGCTTCAGCTATACCGTGATAGCCTAAAAGTATGCAACGAGAAATTTTTTTCACAAGCTGGCAATTTTACAACGCCATTTATGAATTCTCTTTGTGATGTTCGTTAACATTTAGATTCTATACGTCGATATTTTTTGTTCACTAATTTCACTTTTTTTTTTTTTTGTAATCTTATTTCGCTTCAAGCGTTACTCAGATACCAACAACAAGCAAGCCAATGTAAAAAAATAAAAATAAATGCCAGTCAAACCCCATGTCAAAGACAACTTACTTTACTTTACTTTTAATGGCACAACAGCCCATGGAGGGCTTAGGCCGAGCTTTGCGCATCCATTCATGTTGTGCATGTTATATTTGTACATGAATAGAAGAAGAAGAAGTTATATTTGCACATGAATCAAAGACAACAATTGGCAGTATCTCGTACAGCGTAGTAACTCATTCCCAAATTCGTTACATAATATCCAGATTTTGAAATAAATACGTTTGATATGAGAAGAAAAATTAGCTAGTAAACTATTTAAGTGTGTGAGTGAGATCGAAAAAATCGGATAACTTTGCAAGATCACTCACTGCTTTGAAACTCTTCATGTGAATGAAAAATGAATTCAAACTGTAGGCTTTTGCGTTGCAGAAATTCTGATGAAATACGATCACATGTTTTTTGACTTGTGAACTTTCAGTTGAGTCATGGCATCGGAAGTGGAAAGATGCGATTTAGTTGTTGAATTATTTCCGCAGAGGAGCCAGAAAACCATGGCAAATAAATAAATGATATTTGCATAAGGGATTTCAATGCTAGGACAATTTAAAGATATCCGATTTTTTCGATCTCACTCCTTATAATATAAAAAATTACGTTAAAATCTGATAGATTGCGACAAAAACTGAAATACTAAATCTTTTTTTTTTACAATAATTCAAAACCTGTAATAGAACATTGAAAAATTTTTGCATAAATTCAATGAACGCTGTAGCGAAAATAGCACAAACTGCTTCTTATTTGAAATATTATCTGTTTAAATTTAAAATATTACATTTTGTTAAGTATCGCTTTCAAAACTTACTTAGCAGACCTTCAAAAAAACAAAAAACAAAAAGACTTTTAAACCAACGCAAACAAAGTTAGTGATTGCCAAGGAGAGAATTGATCAATAATTCAAACTGTGACATTTGAATTTTTGTAAAGTACGTTCTAATCTCCTGAAAGTATACTAGAAAAAGAGAATCAAAACTATCGCAAATATGCAACAAAAAAAAAACCCGAATTCAGTGCAAAAACTAAACAAACAAATTAAGTCTTTACAATTATTACTAATACGTATTTATCCATCCGTACTTCAATTAACTTCGACGTAAATGTCGATATTCAATTAAACGCAACAATTCCAAATGCAAACAATGCCACAGAGTAGAGAAAGAGGAATTGCATAGTGCTTTCAAAGTGATAATTTTTACGCTCTCAATTCGCGATTTAGAATGCAAATGAAATTCTTTTATAGTAGTTATCTACTCCTGCCTTGCACACGATTCCGAATAGGAAGTGCTGCTGCAACAATGTAACAACAAATAAACAAAAGCATGAAAAGTTGTTTCTACGTGCAACAACAACAAATTATATAGTGAACACTAGTTGATGTGCATGAAACGAAGAAGAAGAGAAGAGTAGAAAACGAAGTAGGAATAGAAGAAAATAAATGTGTATAAATTTACGCGCTCAAATGTGTAAATTGCGAAAATGATTTTAATTGAAATGATGGCGCCACCACTGCCAAGAACAACAGCAATTACGCGGACGAATACTATGGATAACAATAACAATGGTAATATTTACACATACATTCTCGTACATATGTATGTTACCATAGTAAATGTGTTGGGTACTGGCATAGTGGTAAATCCAACAGCGGCAGAAGGAGAGCAATGAAGAATGCAACAAATGCACTCGCAGTCACTATACAAACACAAATACAAATATTCGTTAGTATTTACATATGTATGTATAGTATGTTTAAGTGGAGTGTGTGAGTACAAAGAGCGTTTCAAATGCAACAGTTACCGTTACCTGTCTGTGTATTTATACTCTCTCTGTTGTTGTTTTATTTTTTCCACAACGTTTCTATATGACTTTTTGATGTTGTTGTAAAACCATGTAGACTTTTTTTTACGTTTGTACGTAAATGTTGCTGTATATTTTATTTACATGTGATATTATATGGTTGTTGTTATATTTTGTTTTTTATTTTTTTTTATTATTTATTTGTTCTTTTCTTTTTCCTCACATTACAATTACACTTATACACACACACGCGCGCCCTTACACAAACACATGAATACAAATTGTAGTACGCAAAGGGATTGTAGTAAATGTATCAAACAAAATATATAGTAAGTAGTAGTGTGTTCAAAATGTAATGAAGAAAAGCATGCAGCAATATAAAATGTACACACGAGTAATTTAGTAAGTATTTACATAGTATCTTTACTGTAGTATGTTTTTCTGTTAGTTTCTGCGTTGGCTTTAAAATATCAAATTGTGTTATGTTTTTGAGAAGTTGTTTTTTTTTTTTTTCTTAATTAATATACACTTTAATTTTTAAGTTTGATGTCACTTAAAAGACGTTTGGAAAATACATAGAGAGTAAAACTTCATTTAATTTGTATTTTGTTTGTATGCCTTTTCTATTTTACTTGAAATTTTGTATTTTTTCGTGTTAGCAAAAATTTACACGTCCACTATGCTCAACAAATCGTAACATTGTGAAAATTCCAACAAATCTCTAGTTGCATTCAACCTAGCATGTGGTGAGAATGTTAATAAATTGTACCCCTAATATTGTTAAGGGTAGAAAATTGAGGCGCCTAGTGAACAAAAACGAAAAGCTTTCAGTGCACGACAGAAAGCTTTTTTTCGTATTGTTCTTAAGCGCTCTCTCCGCCAACAAACACTGCCGCTATTCTCTCCCTCGCTCTCTTTATTTGTTGATGGGTTTTTGTATTTACTCTAGCTGTATATACTTTTCTAGTGTGGTGAATAGTTGTTTGTTGTTGTTTTTCTTATATTCAGTTTACTATCCGGGATTTTGTACTCTCTCTCCATCTCTCGTTTTTGTTAATATTAGTACAATTTCATTATAATGAGATATGTCAATGGCCTTTTTTCTGTTTTTGATTGCATCCTGCGCTGCACTTAATGTGAAATTGTTAGTGTAAAGAAAACTTTTGCGAGAATTTTGTAAACAAAAGAAGAGGATGGGGTTACTGTTGTTTGTATAAATCATTATTTCTCTCTTTTTGTGGATATCTGCACGCGTTCCTTTTCTCTTCCTAAATATAAGCTGTACCTTCGAGCTCTTTAGATTATGTTTAGTTATATTGTTTTTATTTCTTTGTTATTATAATGTGGCAATATGTAGGGTCAATTTGTATGGCAAGAATTATGTACATTATGGTCAAGCATAAAATTTCATCAAAATATAAATGTTTACCTCTATGGACGATAGTGTGAACGTTATCATGGAAACACAGAACATTCAGAGATTATGAAGCTCTCATTACTCTCAACAGCTAATTGAAATCTTGACTGGAAATGGCGTGTGAAATTGAACTCGACACAATCGTAAGAGGTAGCCTCCTCGGCATGGTGTTACTGTTACTAAGAGGATTAACCGCTATAAGAATTCAGCTTAGAAGCTCGACTGGGGCCCAGTGTTGGGGAGTTAGGAAAAGAGGGGACCAGTTAGGAAAAGAGGATATTCAACTTTGGTAAGGTTTAAGAAGGTGCTTGATCAGATTAGTAATCATTCACGACTCAACCATGCTAGTTAAATTTTTTCAACTTTATGTTTTGGATTGAAAACAGATTCGCAGGACACTAATGCCAAACTGTACCATTCTCGGGTGAGTATCGGAACAACAGAAAAAGTGAGGCTTACTCCAAAGAAGATAGAAGAAGAAACTCCCAAAAAACTATCACTTCTATCACGTGAATTAGAGATTAGAAGCTCGTCTGGGGCCCAATGTTGGGGAGTTAGGAAAAGAGGGGGCCAGTTAGGAAAAGAGGATATTCAACTTTGGTAAGGTTTAAGAAGGTGCTTGATCAGATTAGTAATCATTCACGACTCAACCATGCTAGTTAAATTTTTTCAATTTTCTATATATTTTATATTTTTTTCCCCCATTTCCCAATTTTAAATGTCTCAATTGTATTAAATTTGAAGTGGCTATGTATGTGTACTTAATGAATACAACAACAAGTTTGTATTATTATTACTTTATTCCTCTTAAAATATACCGGCAGATTATTTTTCTATTTATTTTTGTATTTTATTTATTTTCGAGAGAATACTTTAGTATTTCTGTATCACATTTTTAATTGCTTTCTAAATTTAAATTTACGTTTGGTATACAATTGAAAAATATTTTTGCAAATTTAATCTGAAATGTTTATTTGGTTTCCATATTGTTTATTGTTCATAAATGAATCAAGTTTTCAATATTTATGGGTGTTTAAACGAAAATTTTAGTTTTTGGAAAATATGAGCATACAAAGACATAAATATTTTCGAAAGAAATGAAAAAAATGCCTAAAGGTGTACTAAAGGAAATATTAAATAGAGAATTAAATTCAAAATTAAAATTATTTACTACTATTGAGTGGAAAAATTATTTAAGCAGAAGTTGTTTGCTTAATTGGTGGAATGAACTTTAAACCTGCTTTAGAGCATAGAGCACATGAAATGAAACCGAGAGAGCCGATGTCAGGGTAGAGCTTTTTTTATACGAATGCAGAGAGGTTGAACTCATACAAGCAGAGAGAGAGAGAGAGGGAGTAGATCTCTCAGTATCATCTCTTGTGCTCTATGTCTTAGTTTTTTCGTTTTCGTAGTTTCCAGAATAGGTTAGAGTGGCTGTCCCTTACCTTTACTTTACTTTTAATGGCACAACCGCCCATGGAGGGCCTAGGCCGAGTTTTCGCATCCACTCATGTTGCGCGTGTTATATTTGTACATGAATGGAAGGGTCCTACAGTTAAATGCCGAATCCGAATGGCGAAGTGAAAAGCTTTTCATAGGAATTTTTTGTCTTGTAGATTTGCCATTGCCGTGCCGTGTAGAAAAATTATTTCTTTCTACTTTTTTTTTTTTTTTGATTTTGCCTATGCCGAGATTCGAACACTGGATACTCTGCGTAGCAGTCCAACGCATTATCACTACGCCACAGCGACCAGTTTTCCTTTATTAGGACCTATAGCACTTTGGCCAATTAGGTCCGTTTCCATAGTTAAATTAATCTTTATTAGATTTATTAAATTTCATCATTATTAAATCCCTCAAGTCAGCGGATTCAACTAAAGAAACTTGATCCATTTTGTAGTTTTTATAAACTTTTCTAAATCGCTGATGTCGACGTCAGCAAGGTTGCTGAAGAAAAGTTGATCTAAGGATGTTAGTCAACGTGCGGCAGGCGCTAGACAATTAACGTTAGTGGTCAGTCCGGATCTACTGGCATGCCATTTCAATCAGACAATGTCCAGTGATTATCGCTATAATGTTGCTAATACTGCCATTATTTAGAGAGGCCAGAGAGCCTAACATCCTCGAGTTGCAGGGGAGCTTTTGTTTGGAAGCACGTGTACTTTTCTCTCCACCTACTGTTAGCTATGTTTAAATAATTTTTTTTTTTCTTTCTTTTTCCCTTTAATGGTACAACAGCCCTTGGGTAGCCTAGGTCGAGCTTTTCGCATACATTCATGTGAATACACAGGAATATATGGAAACGAGATAGCCGATTGTCTGTGGCAAGAGAAGCAGCACCTAAGATTAACATTTGCCCCGAAACTTCTCTAGTTATAGGAATAAAAAATATTAACTAAGATGAACTAAGAAAAAATGATAGTAGAAGTAGGATAGCCTACTGGACTTAAATCCCTAAACGTAGACAGTTAAAGATACAAATTTGTTGAATGTTCTTCCTGTCACCGCCCTTTTCTCAGGCCTGGGCATAGCACAGCACCTGCAGCTTTTGTCATAAAGGCAACAAGACGCCGGAGCACATCTTTCTTCACTGCGGGGTACTCAATCGCAGATTATCCGGGACACTTATTTCCATATATGTAGTTGTGACATTCTATATAACTTCTTCTTCTTCTTCTTCTTCTTCTAATGGCACAACAACCCATGGAGGGCCTAGGACGAGCTTTTCGCATTCACTCTTGTTGTGCGTGTTAAATTTGTACATGAATGGAAGGGACCTACAGTTTAATGCCGAATCCGAACGGCGAAGTGAAAAGCTTTTCATAGCAATTTTTACTCTTGTAGGTTTGCCATTGCCTGCCAAGAGGTGGTGCCGTGTAGAAAAATTATTTTTTCTACTATTTTTGATTTTGCCTGTGCCGAGATTCGAACCCCGGACAATTCGTTTCAGTGAGTAAATTGGTGCTAATGAATTGTAAAGGAAAATATAACAGGTAAAAAATTTACATTTAACTTCAAGCTTTTACAAAACAAATCAAAATTTATAGTTTTTGGTCGGTTATTATTTATCTATGCAAATCAGCTATTTTTATTTATTTATGCAATAGAACACAGAATTGCAACAGTTAGCATAGCAAACTCAAAAAAGAAGCTCAACAAATCGACTTGACGGCAGTATCGAGTAGTTTTATTAGTTGCGTTGTTTTTGCAAAAGCTTACACTTTCAATTTTGTTGTTATTGGTTATACCAGTTACGGACTATTTGTGTTTTTGTTGTTCGTTTCTCTGCGAACGAAAAGATAACGCAATCATCAAAATCTCCATTTATTTATTGCACCTTGTGGAATATTGTATAAGAGCTTCGAATTTGTGCAATTTGATCAGTTGATGGGTAAAGAGTTTAGCAATGTTCTCTCTTTCAATGTATGGCATATTAGATGGTCAAGAACCGTTATGTACTCATGCAAAAGGACTGTCCAACAATGTATTGAAGTGTGCATAAGCGAACATTAGTGATTTTAAGTACCAACAATAACACAACTGAGAGTGAGTGCAGTAGGTGTAGGTATATTTACTTTTTTCCTCGCTCTCATCTTTTTATGCGCTCTGTACTCACATTTGGTATGGGCATATTTCAATTGAACAACAATAACAACAATGCACCAATTCTGTGTTGTATGTGGAAAATTGTTTGTGTACTTACCTTGCACACAGCGCTTTACTGCAATGATTGTAGTGCATTTATTCTCCACACAAACAAAATTACAAAATACTTATTTTTGTTTTTACTTATTCCAGTTTTAGTTTCTTGGAAATATAGTACATAAATATGCAAATAAAATGTAGGAATTATTACTTAATTATACGAGACAATTATTGTGGCATACATACATACACTTTCTTTGTTACATCAAACCTTGAAACACGCATACATACACACACATACATACATGAAACAAACATATGTAGAACGTATCTTAATTTTCCAGTAGACATTTTCTAATTCGTAGCTGGTGTCAAATTAAAATTGCAAATTTATTTGTTTTAATTGAAATAAAAAAAAAACAAACAACAATAGCTATAACAATAACATTCTAAATTGAAAACAGCAATTCTAGAAAAAATTTAGATATTCTTAAGAGAAACAAAATCAACTAACTACAGATTCGAATGAATGGAAAAAAACAAAACGCAAATACTTTTAATTAATATTTATATAGCAAAAAAATACAAATACAATGCAAAGCAAAAAGAAAAACAAAACAAAACAAAACAAAACAAAACGAAAAACCAAAATAAAACTTGAAGATCAGAAAAGTGAAATAAGTATTGCAAATAACAAAAATATGACATGCTGATATCACATTTCACACTTGCATGCTTGCCGCTACCATGCCGCAAAGTGGCACATGTAGGCAAGTATCGCATGCCACATGCCACATGGCACAATTAGAGTAAATACTCAGTTTATAGAGTAAGTATGCGGAGTAGAGCTTTTTGTTGTTCCTTATTGACATAGTTGCATAATTGATTTGTAAATGATAAATTAAATTGAAGCGAAATTCATGTACGCTGCCAGCGCCTTAATAAATAAAACGTTAAGTTCGGTCGTGGGCGTACTTTATAAACCCTACACCCCCACTTTAAAGTAAAATCACTTGGAATTTAACGAAGCCGAACGGCAAAGTGACTAGCTTTTCTTAGGCAATTTTTACTCTGGGTACCGTGTAGAAAACATGACTTGAGCTCTGCAGTGATCAGTGATCAGTGATCAGGTAGACGAAACAATAATACTTGCTCGGAGAACATACATCCGCCTACACTTCCATGCAGTTGGAAACCATCGGTTTGAAAATACACCGAAACGACTCTTAATCGCATACCCTGTCGAAGGAAAAGAAGTGATACAGTGGTTGTTGAAGGTCGAATCTAGAGACTAATTAAATTTAGCCTGATAGCCGAGTTGGTCACACGAGCTGTTTCCCAAAGAGGTCAACAGAAGTTAAAAAGTCCAGGGTTTTCATGGCTAACGAAGTAGTTCTTCCTAAGACACCTATGGTCCACCGTACCGAGTGCTATCTTGTGGACTTTTGATGTGATAACATTTTTACAGATTTTCTCATAAATTTCTATGTCACACTTTTTCCAGACGCACTTTTTCCAATCGCACTTTCTTGTCCCACTTTCCAGTTACTCTTTTTCCGTTCAAACTTTTCTGTTTATATTTTTAAAACGTGAAAGTGAATTTGGTGGTGAATTTTTGGAAATGATTTTGTTATATTACGATTTCTACTACATACTATTTTCTTCTAACATTTTCTACTACTTTTTTACGATTATTATTCTCCTAGTTCTACAACTGTTTTCTCTTTTCAATTTACTACTTTTGCTACTACTATTGTCCTACTATTTCTAGATACTACTATTTTTTACTTCCTCTATATTAGTATTTTCTACTAATTTTCTAGTACTATTTTTAATTTAACAAATTTTCTAGTATTATTCTACCGCTTATTCTTTTCTACCGCTATTTCCACTACTATCCTAGTTCTATTTTCTACTACTTTCATACAACTATTTCTAGATACTACTATTTTCTACTTCCTTTATACTAATATTTTCTACTTAATTTATATTACTATTTTCTGATACTAATTTCTACTACTTTTCTAGTACCATTTCTACTATTATTTTCTAATAATTTTATACTACTATTTAGATTACTTTTTTCTGCTAATTTTTTTTACTACTTTACAAATATTTTTTTATAACACTTTTTCCCACTATCTTTTACTCCTATTATTTCTCTATTTCTATTACAAGTTTCTATTTTCTATTACTTTTCCTACTACATTTCTACTATTATTGTTTTCAATTTTTCCTCTACTATTTCTAGATACTGCTTTTTTCTACTACATACTATTGTTAATACTATTTTTTATTACTTTTCTAATTTTGTTTTCTACTACTTTTCTAGTAGATACTATTTTGATTGCTTACTACTTTTTTTCTACTGTTATTCTGCTGTATCTACTACTAGTTTCTTTTACTTTTACTACTACTTTTCTACCGCTATTTCTACTACTATTTTCTACTACTTCCCTTTTACTATTTCTAGTTAGTACTATTTTCTACTTCCTTTATGCTACTATTTTCTACTACTCTTCTAATATTATTTTTTACTACTTTTCTAGTACTATTTCTAGTACTATTTTCAATTTACCAATTTTGCTATTACTTTTCTAGTTCCATTTTCTACTTTCCTATTTCTAGCTACTACTATTTTCTACTTCATTTATATTACTATTTTCTTTTAATTTTCTACTACTTTTCTCTACTTCTTTTCAAGTACTATTTCTAAAGCTATTTTCTACTACTTTTCTGAAATTATTTTCTACTACATTTTTATTACTATTATTCTGCTATTTCTACTAATAGTTGCTGTTACTTTTATTACTACGTTTCTGCCGCTATTTCTACTACTACTTTCTACTACTTTGTTGTTACTATTTCTCCTATTATTTTACTATTTCTAATACTTTTTTCTATTTTCCAGTACTGTTACTACTATTTTTCTACTATTATTTTTTGCACCTAGACTGCTCCTACTACTCCTTTTTTACTACTTTTCTGATATTATTTTTTAACTACATTTTTACCACTACTATCCTGCGAACCTACTATTATTTTCTATTGCTTTTAGTACTTCTTTTTTACCGATATTTCTTGTACTATTTTCTACTGATTTGCTATTACTATTTCTAGATACTACTATTGCCTACTTCTTTTATGCTATTCTTTTCCACTACTTTGCTATTATAACTAGTACTAGTACTATTACTTACTTACTTTTAGTGGCACAACAGACCATGGAGGGCCTAGGCCGAGCTTTTTCGCATCCACTCATGTTGTGCGTTTTATATTTGTACATGTTCTATTTCTATTACTAATTTCTACAACTTTTCCATTACTTTTTTTTCTATTGGTTTTACTACTTTTCCAAAACTTTTTTCTACTACTATTTTCCACTAATCTTTTTTCATATCAAGTTCTATTTTCTATTACTTGTCTAGTGTTATTTCTACTACAATTTTCTAATACTAATTTCTACTACTTTTCTGGTGCCATTTCTACCACTTTTCTTTTACTTTTTCATTACTTTTTTCTACTATTATTTTTACTTTTTCTCCAATACTTTTTATCTACTACCATTTCTGACTAGTCTTTTTTCATTTAAGTAAGTACATAAATAATCCTTTAAATATGCTAAGCTTTTTGATCCTCATGACATGTTACCACGTTACGTAGCTTCGTATCTTCGTACCTTTTTTACTAGAGCCAGTATATGAAATAAATTTACTCTTTGCCTTCCTTTGAATAACCAATCATAGCCAGAGTAAAACAAACTTTATAAATCAGTTTTTCATTAAATTTATTTAGAAAATTCAAGAAGAAAATCTTAATTCCAGCCCTTAAATTCATGAATGAATTTCCTATAATTTATTTAAAGATTTTAACTGTATGTGGACCATAAAAATATGAATTTCTCTATATCGTGAATTGCATATTCTAAGGCGGACTACAAAAAGCCACCCACACAACGGTTAATGTTCTCTATAAATTTGAAGCGACTTTTGAGCGCCCACAATTGCCTCACTTACTCTAGATGTCGATGTGCGGTATTTAAAGCTACTGCTCGTTAGAAGGGCAAAAGTAAAAGTATTAACATAAGTAAATCTAATTCAAGAATGAGCATTGTACTACATACGAGTATTAAATAGATTTAAAAACTCATCAGCAACTGCTGCTGCTGCTGCTGCTGCTGCTGCTGCTGCTGCTGCTGTTAGAGTTCAATGCACTAACATTTTTCTATGCAAATTGACAAAGCCAAACTTAATAACAACATGTATGCAGTTTTGTTGTTATTAGACAAAATAAATGTTTAACTTGAAGTTATTCATTAGCATTTTTACTTTCTATGCTACGCTAAGAACGAGTAGTGCGGAGTAGTGCATGCACGACGTTACTGCGAATGAATGAAGCTAATACATTTTTATAGTAAATATTTTTTACCTTTAGTTAAGCGTATACCGGCTTCAGATTACAGCACTTGAAAATCATTTTATAATAAATGAGTTAGTTATATTTAAAGCCCACCACCTGTGCACTTCTATATAAACACAATAAAAACAACGACAACAACAACAACAACAGCAACAGCAACAGCAACAACAACAACAACAACAACAACAACAACAACAACAACAACAACAACAACAACAACAACAACAACAACAACAACAACAACAACAACAACAATAATAATAATAATAATAATAATAATAATAATAATAATAACAACAACAACGACAACAACAACAACAACAACAACAACAACAACAATAATAATAATAACAACAATAATAACAACAACGACAACAACAATAACAACAACAACAACAACAACAACAACACCAATAATAATAACAACAACAACAACAACAACAACAACAACAACAACCACCACAACCACAACAACAACAACAACCACAACCACAACTAAAACATTAAAAACTCGTCCTACTCATTTTTTTTGTATCCATTTGTATTTTGGTTTGGCTTTAATTGGGAAATAAACAAGATACTTTTATGCACTTGATTAAATGCGAAAACAAGAAACAAGTCAACTCAATCGTAAATGCACCACCAAATAAAATAATATCAAAAAAAAAAAAAAAAAAAAATGTTGTTAAAAAGTGAGAAAAAAGAAGAAACAAAATTTCAGTCAGCAGCATAATTTACGCAAGCTCTTACTAAAAATGGTACCAATTTATGCGCGACTCTAAATGAAACTCATTACGAAACTTATGTCATTTAATGGAAGTGGTTATTTGTAAGTACTTGGTTAAAAATCGAAAGAAAACTTGATTTTTCTGGTTGGAATGTATACATTCATTAAGGTGGTCCATGACGAAATGAAATTGTCCTACGCATGCCTTCTTCTTCTTCTTGAAGTATCTTCGAAATGCCAACAAAATATCTCACCTACATATATTTTTTACTTGATGCTACTTAAAAAGAATGTAAAATAAAAATTTGGGATATTAAGTATTTCGTTTTTTTTTTCTTCTGGTTTTCTACACGAGAAAGTCATAGTTATAGAAAGTAATAGTAGCGAAATATTCGGCCTAGGCTGTCCATGGGCTGTTGGGCCATCAAAAGAAGAAGAAGAATAGTGGGATGGAGTTTCATGGAAAATAAATTGATCGATAGTGTATGATCTTTGTCATCACAAGATGATTTAAGGTCCGATGGGGAAACAGCAGTAAAAGTACAAAGTCTGGTTGGACGACCTTTAAAATGAAAAAAGAAATAAAAATTGTATCTTCAAATTAACATACATGAAGTATTTCTTTGGCATTTCTTCAAAGAAGAAGGAGAACACAATAAAAATCACCCTATGAAAGAATAAAGATGATCTAAAAGTGATAGTATTTTTACTTATACGTACACTTAGTAGGGACATAAATACTGTGACAACATTGAACACACCCATTCCAATAGTAGAATTGAATATTCCCTGTTATTACCACATGGTTTATGAAAGCTAACCTCTTTAGCGTAAGTCTGTAACGGGAATTCAAAATTGTGTTAGCTTTCACCATGGAGTGGTCAGATAATGAGAACCGTATCGCTGTTATAGCACTTTTTAAGTGTGAAATGACAAAAGGCGATAATTTCAAAACGCTCCGCCCACTCGAGATTAGTCGCATGTTCGTCTACCGGTGCATAAAACTGTTTGAGGAGACTGAAGAGATATCAAAGACCACAACCGGTCTGGCGATCCACAAACAGGTCACACGCCGCAAGCCATCAAAGCCTTCAAATCCAGAATTCAGTGAAATCCGCTCCGAAAATAGAAAATCATAGCTCGTGCGATGAATATCACGCAAAAGTCCATGAGTCGAATTATTAAAAAAAATACTTGGGATTTGGTTCGTTCAAACGTCGCACCGGACATTTGTTGACTGCTGCTTTAGAAAAAAATAAGTTAGAAAAATCTAAAAGTCTTTTAGTGAAGCATGCTGACAACTTGCTCAGAAAATTCTTATTTACAGATGAAAAACTTTATACCGTGCAGGAAAAATTTAACAAGCAAAATGATAGGGTGTATGCACGGTCATCTAAGGAAGCATCCGAACTGATACCACGGCTCGAAAAGGGTCATCACCGAGCTTCAGTCATGGTTTGGTGGGGTGTCTCTTACGATGGGGTCTGACTGATTTGCATTTCTGCGAACAAGGGGTCAGAACTTTGGCCAAAGTTAACCAAGACACCGTTTTGGAAGCTGTTGTGCAGCCACTTAACCATTTTACTTTACTTACTTTTAATGGCACAACAGCTCATGGAGGGCCTAGGCCGAGCTTTTCGCTTTTCGCATCCACTCATGTTGTGCGTGTTATATTTGTGAATGAATGGAAGGGACCTACAGTTTAATGCCGAATCCGAACGGCAAAGTGAAAAGCTTTTCATAGCAATTTATACTCTTGTACGTTTGCTATTGCCTGCCAAGAGGAGTAAGAAGCAACAATAAGTTTTCTAATCTTATTTTTACATATCAGACAAGTTTCGAAGATAATAAGAAGTAGTCAGTGGAGCAGTCTGAGGGAGTTAAAGATAATAAAAGCAATTAAAGACAATCAGGAGCAATTTGAGACTGTCAGAGGCAGCCAGAAACAATAGGAAATGTATTCAGAAATCAGCAGGAATCAGAGGTAGTATGAAGCAAATTAGATAGGGGCAATAAAATGCAATCTGGTGCAGCCAAAAGCAATCGGTAGTACTCAAAGGTAATAAGCTAGAAATATTGAAAAGCAGTCATAGGCAACCAAGAGCAACAAAAAGCAATTAGGGGCTTTTGCAAAGCAATCAAAAGGAATGGGAAGGATTAAGATACTTTATTCAGAGGCAATAAGTAGCAGTTACCTAAGTTAAGTTAGAGGTAAGTAGATATAGGCAATCAGGTGCAGTTCGAAAGTAATCATAGCCAATAGAAACCAATCACGGTCAATAATATGCAATCAGTAACAGTGTGAGGCATTAAGCAGTCAAGCATAACCAACGGCAATGTAAAGCAGTGCTGGGCATTCAAATAGCAATAGAAAGTAGCCTTGTGAAATTGAAGAGATTTATATGTAATCAGAGGTTAAGCAAAGCACTCAAGGGCAACCAGTGGCTAAGTATAAGAAGCAATCGAGCATTCAGGTAGAAGCAATTCAAAGCAGACCCGAGTAACCAATAATAGATAGAGGTAATCAGTTGCAATTGCAAGGATAGGCAGATAAATGAAAACCCATCACAGGCAATATGAATCAATTAGGAAGAGTCAGAGGCAGTCAGTAGCCATAAGCGATAGTTAGCCAGAGGCTATGAGGCATAATCAGAGACTGTATAAAACAGTCAAAGGCAAACAGGAACAGTAAAGTGCAAAATATTCCATTCACAGGCAGGCATAAGTAATTACGGTTAGTCAGAGGCTTTCACGGGCAGTTTTCAAATTTAGTCAAAAAAGGTCATAGGAAGCAGTCAAAAGTAATTGGCTACGATCAAAGGCAACAACAAAAACTAAACGTTAGGAGAACTCGAATGCAATTGTAAGCAATCAAACTGAATGGGTATGCAGCTTCTGTTTTTGAACAGTCATCAACTCTCAGGTTTTCTTTTTTAATGATAAGTAAATAAGACCAGCGCAAAAGGTCACAAACTTTATGATGCGACCCACTAGAAGTGAGACAAAGGTCTCCTATTTTGGCAGCAAAAGGTGGGCAACAAATAGTTTTTGGTTTTATCAACCTAGCTATAATATATAAAATATATGTGATGAACATTCTGTCAAAAATGTTCAGGGAATTGTTCAATTAAACACAAAATATTTATTATTTATTCAAATTTAATGTATAACCTTCAAAGTACGCCCCTTCCGAGTATGCCCCTTCCGAGCATGACCCTTCCGAGTATGCCCCTTCCGAGTAGGCCCCTACTTAATGCCAAAGAATAATCCAATCATCGCAACATTTTTCAAACACATTTTCCGGAAACGACTTCAGTTCTCGCAGTAAATTCTCTTTTATTCCATCTATCGGAAACGGAAATGGAAACGGGTGCCTCGAAGTGGTAATTTGAGTTTTGGAAAGACTTTGACTTGACTGACTTTTTCAGCCGGAGTCATAACTGCTGTGACCCACTAAAAGTGAGGCAAAGGTCATTGTTCGAGGAAGTTTGTTGAGTTTTGGGGCCAGAAAAAATCCATGAGTTTTCTTGCCATAAACTTGCCCTTCTTCATTGAATTTGCTCTCTCAAACGTCGCATAATGCCCAGATAATATTCTTTATTTACCATCTGACTTTCATGATAAGAAACCCGAGGGCACAACACTGTGACAATCAAAGAAAACAGTCAACATTACCTTGACTTTTGAACGACTTTGACGTGTTTCTTTCGGTTTCGGTTCAGTTGGAAGGCGCCATACCGAAACTTGTTGGCTGGTTTGCATGCCAGACTCGTAAATCCTTGTCTCATCACCAGTTCTAGTGTGTTTTATAAATGTGGGGCAGGTATTGATTGACACATTCTAGCATGTCTTCAGAGACCTTTACGCGATTGAGTTTTCGAAGAAAATTCAGGTCTTTCGGAATTAGGTCTTCGGAGCGGCATGCCCAAACTATCCTGTACAATGTATACAAAAAGTTCAGCGGCTATCTCTCTCACACTTAAATGATGGTGTCAACTTCTGTTGAAGACGTTGATGGCCGACCAGAGCGAGACAAATCTTCCAACACACCTCGACCGCTTTTGAATGCCCGATACCATTCATAAGCACGTGACTTTGATAAAGTTGAAACACTGTAAGCCGAAACGAAATTCCATTTGAGAATACAAAATTTCAGACAAATTCTTTGTTCGATATATTTTAAAAATCGAAAAAAAAACTCACTCTCGAGATTATCTGAGAAAATCGAGCAATTTAAACAAACTCACGTCAGGATAGAGGACAGTGGTGCCAACTTAGCGGCGAAAAGAAATATTTTACAATTCCTTTAAGTGGGCTTTTTAAATGATCATTACTCGGTCCAATCTATTAAGGGACCCCAAAATAAGTCTTTCCGTTTGTCTTTCGTTCTTCTTTTATTAGCACACAAGCTCGTGGAAGGTCTACGCCGAGATTTTCACTGGTTTTTTACCCCTATGAATGCAGAGGTACTTCTGCTCCTTCAAATAGTCTAATACCAACAAGGCAATTCCGTTCTATTCTCTCTGAATATTCTATGGTAAGTAAGTAAATTTACATATTCTAAATAGCCTGTGGTCGCTGTGGCGTAGTGGTAGTGCGTTGGACTGCTACGCAGAGTGTCCCAGGTTCAAATCTCGGCACAGGCGAAATCAAAAAGTAGAAAAAGTTATTTTTCTACGCGGCACCACATCTTGACAGGCAATGGCAAACCTACAAGAGTAAAAATTGCCTATGAAAAGCTTTTCACTTCGACGTTCGGATTCGGCATTAAACTGTAGGTCCCTTCCATTCATGTACAAATATAACACGCAAAACATGAGTGGATGCGAAAAAGCTCGGCCTAGGCCCTCCATGGGTTGTTGTGCTATTAAAAGGAAAGTAAACGGGGGAGTATAGGGTGTGCCATCTTTTATGTCGGTATGTGAATATTGAATAAGTTAAAAACAAAAACAACCGATTTCCATATATGAGATATTTTTATTTGACTTGGTCCTTTGAAATTTATTTGGACTAGTGTTTGACTATAATATCAAACAAGTAGCCGCCGTTATTGTCCTTTTTACTGCGTTTTCTATCATTTTTTCGGGCATCTCGGACTCACTTTGAGTCCGGTATAGCGATGATTTCGGCACGAACGTCTGTCTTAAGCTCGTCAATGGTCTGATGCTTGCTGGCGTACACTTTGCTTTTCAAATAAACACACACGAAAAGCAGTCAGGACGGGGTCAAATCTGGAGATCTAGGTGGCCAGTCAATGGAGCGACCATTTTTTGACACGACATTTCCAGGGAATTTTCGTTGCCGAAATGGAATTGTTTGATTTGCAGTGTGGCATGGCGCACCGCGTCTAGTTAAAACCAGTAACCGTCAATAACTTTTTCACACATTTTTGGGCAGACGAGATGAGTCAACCAACATCCACCGATATCGATTCCCGTCGACTGTTTCACCTTCTCTGAAGAAAAATGGCCAAATGATGGTTTTGATGGTTTTGGCGCCAACACCGGTCGGCCCAAGCAGTCATTTTTTGGTCATGCAATGGTGTGGCATGATCTCGTTCCCCAAGGGCGCCGATTTAGCTTTTTAACGGCGCAAGAGAGTGTGAAACGGGACCCGTCCGTCATCAAAATTTCCTTCCAAAAATCAGGTTTAGTATCAACTGTGGAAGCGACTGTTTGGCTGTATTCCAAGCAACGTCGACTCGACGGTCTGTCGGCAATATTCTTTGAGTCAATTGCACTTTATATGGAAATAAATGCTAATCAAACTTCAAAATGCGAAGTAAGATGGTTCCACTGACGCCAAAGTGCTGAGCGCGGTGACCATACGACACGTGTGGGTTCTCGGCAACACTCTCGCTTACCGCTTCAACCAGTTCATTGGAACGTCTTGGGCGTTGAGGAACGGCTTATCGACGATCTCCCACTGTCCCACTGTGTTGTTGTTGACGGTACTGGTTCGCCATGATATTTTCGACGATATGCGTTGAGTTAACACAACTGAACGACTATTTGCAAAGTACAGGGGCGTCACTATTTCGGCGCGTTGTTTCGGTGTGAAGCAATTCACGGTTAAAATTGTACTGAATTTTGACGTTTCAAAAACAAGTTTACGCAAGTCAATTGATTGATACGAGGTATGATCAAAAAATAACCGTTATTTTCAATTTTTTCAAAAAGTATTTATTTATTCATCAACAACTAGCTTGTCCCCTTCAAAGTAATCCCCCTCAGACTTATGCCAGCGTTTTTTCGAATCCTCGAAACACTTCTGAAACGCGCTTTTTGGTATCGCCAACAGCTCCTGTTTCGAGTTTTCTTTCATCTCCTCAATCGTAGCAAAACGCTTCCCTTTCATCGGGGTCTTCAGTTTTGGGAAGAGGAAAAAGTCAGCGGGGGCCGGGGGCCAAGTCCGGTGAATACGGTGGTTGAGGCATGATAACGGTTTTGTTTTTGGCCAAAAACTTACGCGCAAGCGACATTGTTTTTGCTCAAAATTTAGCAATTTTGGAACAATCTTCGCTGCCGCACGTTTCATGCCTAAAACACCCGTAAAAATTGCTTGGCATGAGCCGAACGATATGCTAACATCATCAGCAACCTCTCTGATAGTGATTCGACGATTCGACGATTATCCAAAATCATTTTCTTCACTGCGTCAATGTTTTCATCGGTTGTTGACGTGCTCGGGCGACCAGGACGAGCATCGTCATTGACATCTTCTCGGCCTTCCTTAAACCGGAACCGGTTATACCACAATTGAACTTGTGTTCTGCTCATAGTAGACTCGCCAAATGCCAAAGGCCACAGTCAGCATTTCATATGTCCTTGCGCATTTAATTTAATTTTTTACACAAAACTGAATACAGTTTCTTTGATCCAATTTTTGGAATAGTAAAAAATCGAAGAGCTCACCAAAACACGACTAACATTTTTATCTGTCAAAAACAAACTGATAATCCAAAATGGTTGGTATTGCCAACATATATAACAGACATGTGTACCAACATAACAGAAAATAGACAAATGCGAAAATCGAACATACGTAACTCACGAAAATAACGGTTATTTTTTTGCACACACCTCGTACGTGGTTAAATGCTATTCAATGTTTACATACCGACATAAAAGATGGCGCACCCTGTAGTTGTTGCATAACAATTCTCCATAACTTACCAAATATTTATTAAGCATATGAAATTAAAACAATTGAAAAATATTTAAAAAAATATGTACAACATGTTGATAAAAGATTCCCCTAAACGATTTGTAATTGCCTTAATTTCTCACACACACACACACACACACACAAAAAACACGGCGTGCCTCATCAACGCTTTACATTTCATTACTGTAACACTACACCGACGAACACGATTTACAATTGTTTTAAAAAAAGAAAATAATAACTTTTCATTTCGAATGATAACAATTAAAAAAAGAGTTTTTTTGCACAGCAGAAAAATTCACAAAACAAAAACCGGGAATTGCTCATTTCGCGGTATTTCTTTTTATTTTTATTTCTTTTTTTTTACACTTGTTGTATTTGTGTCTGAAACAATGTTGAATTGAATAGAATTGGTATTTTATTTTCCTTTATGTTGAAATTGAATACGTAGAATTTAAGAATTTGATGCCGCCGCGGAAAAGTTGAATTGATAACAGCACAGAAAATGACATTGCCGATGAATAGTAGCTCTAAATAAAACACAGCACAACTTCAGCAACAACGACAGCAGCAGAACAGAAATAGCTAGCAACAATAGCGAAAAGCACAAATAACAAAAACAGTAAAAAATCATTTACAAAAAAAAAAAAAAAAAAATATAAAAAAATTAAAAAAAAAAATCACACTAATAATAATAAAAAAAAAACTTAAATATAAACTCAAAAAATTCTTAACTAAAGAATGAAAAATGCTGATGTGAATGTAAGAGCGTTTGTATGTATGTATGTATGTATGTAAGAGCGTTTGTATGTATGTATGTATGTATGTATGTTTGTTTGTATGTATGTATGTATGTATGTATGTATGTATGTATGTATGTATGTATGTATGTATGTATATATGTATGTATGTATGTATGTATGTATGTATGTATGTAGCTAGCTACATTTAAGTATTCACACATAATGTATGAGTATGTCGCATGTGTATCTAAAGAATTCAATTGAAATGACACGTTCAATAGTTTTTAGCGTAAATTAAATATAGTAAGAAAAAATGGCAAATTTAAATATTTTTTGACGGCCTTGCACAACTTACAGTTGCCTCTCATACCAGCGATGATAAAACTCCCGCAACTAATATCACACCCTTTGATCACTATTTTGAGTAGGGCTACCAAATCTTAGACCCAACATCCGAATCCATCCGATTAAATCAAAATTAAAAATCAGTCCAAAATTCAGATCAATACTCAAACTAAATTTAGACAAATAAGTAGAACGAATGAAGCTGCTTTCGGCCGAACATAGGCGCCGAACAAACATCAGAAGCAATCTTTTTCCTTCTCGCGGTGTTGATGGCAAATTTTAATGTTACTTTACTTTACTTTTAATGGCACAATAGCCCATGGAGGGCCTAGGCCGAGCTTTTCGCATCCACTCATGTTGTGCGTGTTATATTTTATTATTATAATGTTCGCAGACATTATTTGAAATTTTCTAGGAAACTGCAATCATATGTGCTTATGTTGTTGGTATTAGCACTGCAGTGTACGTCAACTACGAGGTGTGATCAAAAAATAACCGTTATTTTCAAATTTTGTGAGTTACGTATGTTCGATTTTCGCATTTTTCTGTTTTCTGTTATGTTGGTACACACGTCTGTTATATATGTTGGCAATACCAACCATTTTGGATTGTCAATTTGTTATTGACAGATAAAAAGGTTAGTCGTGTTTTGGTGTGCTCTTCGATTTTTAACTATTCGAAAAAATGGATCAAAGAAACTGTATTCAGTTTTGTGTAAAAAATGAAATTAAATGCGCAAGGACATTTGAAATGTTGACTGTGGCCTTTGGCCTTTGGCGAGTCTACTATGAGCAGAACACAAGTTCAATTGTGGTATAACCGGTTCCGGTTTAAGGAAGGCCGAGAAGATGTCAATGTCGATGCTCGTCCTGGTCGCCCGCCCGACCACGTCAACAACCGATGAAAACATTGACGCAGTGAAGAAAATGATTTTGGATAATCGTCGAATCGTCGAATCACTATCAGAGAGGTTGCTGATGATGTTGGCATATCGTTCGGCTCATGCCAAGCTATTTTTACGGATGTTTTAGGCATGAAACGTGCAGCAGCGAAGATTGTTCCAAAATTGCTAAATTTTGAGCAAAAACAACGTCGCTTGTGCGTAAGTTTTTGGCCAAAAACAAAACCGTTATCATACCTCAACCACCGTATTCACCAGACTTGGCCCCCGGCCCCCGCTGACTTTTTCCTCTTCCCAAAACTGAAGACCCCGATGAAAGGGAAGCGTTTTGCTACGATTGACGAGATAAAAGAAAAATCGAAACAGGAGTTGTTGGCGATACCAAAAAGCGCGTTGCAGAAGTGTTTCGAGGATTGGAAAAAATGCTGGCATAAGTGTATTATATCTGAGGGGGATTACTTTGAAGGGGACAAGATAGTTGTTGATGAATAAATAAATACTTTTTGCAAATAACGGTTATTTTTTATCATACCTCGTACGTCTTTACTTTTTCTCCAGTTGTTTCTTCCTTTTTACTTCACAGCATGAACATTGGATTCGCCAAAAAAGAAGATCGAACTAAATCCGATCCGATCCCGAATGCAGATTTTTTCATTCATTCGTAACCGTTCGTGTAACCGTTCACACCGCCTGAACATTGCTCCTGAACATTTTATAGCAAACACATTGCCCGTTTACACCAGCCGTTTACATCGGCTGACCGAATGAAGATTCTTTCGTTTCTTGGGGCGGTCTAAACGCGGCGTAACTGAAGGTCTAGTTTATCCAAATGAACTAAGTACTTGGTTGGATGGATGGATGGATGTGAAGAAGGCCGAGAACCTGACCTACGAGTGCAGGACAGTTCCTCATGCACTCAGGCTATGTAGCCCATTGTACTTAAGGAGGCCTAGGAAAAGAAGAAGGGGTGACAGCAAGTAAGGGGTTAGAGAAAAAGAGGGAAAAATTTGAACAAGTAGTTATAGGGGGGAAAAGCTCGGCCTAGGCCCTCCATGGGCTGTTGTGCCATTAAAAGTAAAGTAAACTTAGTTATAGGGGGACTACGTTATCTTCCGCAAATTTTCCAGATTCTCTCACAAATCTCAGAAGAACGCAGGGGAAGGGGAAGGAGTGAACTTTGTTCATTCCTGTGACATCGGAAACCCAAAATGCACCATCTCGTTCTGGCAAAGGCGGGACATGTGCAGAGAAAATGCTCGGTGCTGTCCACCTCTTCCAGACACGATATGCAGGTCGGGTCCTCGGTAATGCCGATGGTGGTCATTTGTTGGCCCCACAGATTATGTACTGTGATGATTCCCACCATCCGGCGCAGGTCCTTACTTACTTACTTTTAATGGCACAACAGCCCATGGAGGGCCTAGGCCGAGCTTTTCGCATCCACTCATGTTGTGCGTGTTATATTTGTACATGAATGGAAGGGACCTACAGTTTAACGCCGAATCCGAACGGCGAAGTGAAAAGCTTTTCATAGCAATTTTTACTCTTGTAGGTTTGCCATAGCCTGCCAAGAGGTGGAGAAAATTATTTTTTCTACTTTTTGATTTTGCCTGTGCCAAGATTTGAACCCCGGACACTCTGCGTAGCAGTCCAACGCACTACCACTACACCACAGCGACCACGGCGCAGGTCCTTCCTTCCTAATTTAAGAAGGAATTCTGCTGCCTTTCTGTTTGGACAAATCACAAAACACTTAGCCGTTTTACAGATGTCCAGATTGGACCAGCGTCTCTTATGTAAATCATTAGCATAAGATTTTATCCAATGCATGGCACCTGTCAAACTGGTCCCTACTATTGGCTCTGATCCCAAAAGGCATGTTCTCTGATCGACAGTTGGCCAACTCGTCGGCTTTCTCATTTTCAGGAACTCCACAGTGCCCAGGAACCCAGATAAGATGGAACTAAGTACTTAGTTCGGTATGTTCTGTAACGAACTAAAGTTTTGACGATGCCATCAACAAAAATTTTTTTTTTTTCTCTATTTGAACTAAATGAACTAGTTAATTAAGTAGTTCACTAAAGTGAACAAACAAGGTGTAAATAATTTACATTGCAGCGATCTAAAATGTACAATTTTAAAATAAGTATTGATATATTCCCTTTTTTGCTACTTGGTTGTTGACGTTAATATTTCTGACAGTTCACGCGTGATTCTTGGCATGTGTCAAAGTAAAGAATGCTCAGTTTGTTTTGCCATTTCATTATGAATACTAGACCGACGCCTGAACAACGTTTGCAAATTCTTGGAATTTATTATCAAAATCCGTGCTCTGTGAAAAATTTGTTTTATCGCAAAATTGTCTTCAGCGACGAGGCTCATTTTTGGCTCAATGGATACGTGAATAAGCAGAATTGCCTTATTTGGAGTGAAAACCAGGACCAGCCAGAGGTAATTCAGCAACTACCAATGCATCCCGAAAAATTCACTGTTTACTGGGCAGACGGCATGGCATCATTGGGCCGTACTTCTTCAAAGACGATAAAGGCCACAACGTTACGGTCAATGGAGAAAGGTACCGGTGCCGTTCGATTATAATAGACTTTTTCTTTGCCGAAAATGCAAGAATTGCAATCGGCCGACATGTGGTTCCAACAGATCGGTGCCGCATGCCACATGCCACACTGCACGCGAATCCATATATCAATTGAAAGGAGAATTTGGTGTTCAGTTAATCTCACGTTTTGGTGCAGTCAATTGGCCACCAAGATCGTGTGATTTGACCCCGTTAGACTATTTTTTGTGGGTGTGGGACTATGTTAAGTCTCTTGTCTACAGGAACAAGCCCAACACTATTGCTGCTTGGGACAACAACATTGAACGCGTCATTGGTGAGATTCCGAGATTCCGGCCGAAATGTGTGAAAAAGTGTAACAAAATTGGACCTTCAGAATGGACCATGCCACTTGAAGCTTAGCCGCGGGTAACATTTAAGTGAAATTATTCTTAAAAAGTAAATGGCAAGAAGTGATTTATCGATCCGAATAAATATTTCATTCACTTATGTAAAATTTCTGTGTTTTTTTGAATTCTCAGAAGCCAAGCTCTTAAAAAATCACCCTTTATATGGAAAATGATCTATTTGTGAAAATAAAAACTAGAAACACTCCAGCAAATGCTGATGATGTAGATTTCAAGCTTGACAAAATTACAGAATAACTTTTTTATAATCATTCACACAATATTTGATTCTTATGATTTACAAGCTAAAAGTTTTTGTAAAAGTTCTTCGGTTTCAGTTTGAATTCAAGTTGAAACGACAAAATGAAATCAACAAAATTTCATAATAATTTATAATTGTTTTTTGATGATTTTAAAAACGAATATGTACTTTTCTGCAGCTCTTCTTCGAGTTAGAAACTGTGAAACGTTGTGAAGCAGGCTTCATGTTGTCAAAGCTTACCGGTAGGCTAGAATGGACAAAGATTAAACGGAATGTCACTAAATTGAATGAGTAAGTGTTTCAGCATTTAACTTATAACTTTGACATATTTTTCCTTAATTATTGTATAAATAATGCAATGCAAAAAGTTCGGCCCAGGCCCTCCATGGGCTTAAAAGAAGAAAGACACATTACCCTACAATTTCGGTTATACATACTCGCATTAAGAAAAAAAATTATTTCGGCATATAACAAAACACGAACAAACCAAAACTAAACTAAATCATCGCGCACATGAGAGTGAAATTAAAAAATTGAATTGAATTAATGGAAATAAATTAAATAAAAAATAACAAATAAGTTTTTGATATTTCAAAATTAATGCCAAGCCAAAAAAAAAAATAACAACAACGAAAAGGAAACAACACACGCGATCTTTCCGATACACACACACACACACACACACTCATAAAACTGTATCTGTAAGTACTAGTGTAAATAAAACACGCACGATCGCCAACACGCCAGCAGCGAAACAAAATTGAAATTGAAAACAATTCATAAAAGAAGAAGAGGATGAAGATGAAAACAAATGTTTATCGATGAGATAGAAATTTGCGACTAGACCGATCGACCGATCGACCGATCGATCTCAATCGATGAATCAATCGGCAGCCATCTAGCAAGCGGCGATGCGTCAAGATCTGTTAGCTGTTGATCGTTAGTTGATGAAGGCGATGCGCGTCGGCGCGTGTGACGCCAACAATTCATATCGTGAATTCGATTGGATTCACAGCTCTTCACTGCAAACTACTCGTACACTTTCCATTATGGATAACGTGCAATTACTCGTTTCGTTGTTGCTTCTTTAATGGTAGTTTTTTTTGTTTTGTTTTTGTATTTCTTTTTCTTGGTATTAAGTATTTTGGAATTTTGACAAGCCACACCGGTTCTACACAATGAATGCTGGCTAGCTGGCTAACTGGCTGGCTGGTTGGCCGCGCCTAAACGATTCACCGGCTATCATGCACATTTCAGTGTTAAATTGATTTTCTACTCTTTTTTTACACTTCGCTGCCATTTATCCAATCACTTTGTATATGCACCGCGCCTCCTCACAGTTTCGCACATCGCGATTCCTCTACGAGCACTGCACTCATTCAAATATACTCGTATTTCATAAGCTGTATAAAGCATAAAGCGATCTTAAGCTTATGCTAATTGTACGAGAATGCAGCGGCAAGATGAAAATTTATCTAATTAAGCTCAAAGTGCACAGCAGCAGTAGAAGAAGTAGCTCGAACGTAGCGCACACACAACAACGTACTCTCAGTTACATTTAGCTCATATAAGTTCTTACCATAATGAGTAGCTACACACATTGTTTCGGCATGTACTACCAGCATGTAGAGGTACCTCAGTCCTTATCCATACAAGTTTCGCACCATTTGCCCGGCCGCAAATGTGTGTTTGAAATCATAAAGACTTTATGAGCGTACGGCACGCTGAAGGTGGCATTTGAGATTTTAAGTGAATTTTTTTTCTTTTATGTGAGGCGAGCTCTTTTTAATTTTCTTAATCATGAGTACCTACTTATTAAGAAATTAACACATTGAGATTATCCTCAACATGCTTCACATATATTGAAGTGCCAGAAATGCTTAACTTTAAAAGAGTGTTGCACTCTTCTCCCATGGAAATGGTTCATGAAATTATTGGGTTAGCTATGAAAACAGCCCACCTAGTATTTTATATATATAGTATGTGTAGTATTTCTGGTATATGTGAAGTCTAAAATGTGCTATGGAGTGGCCACCACTGCTTTAAATCCATCATCTTCACATCCATCACGATCTTCCCATCTATTTTCCTTGTTAATGTTAGCGAAATTTACGAAAATTATGCTAAGTATTACACGGTGTCAACCATCATCACTTTTCCCGTAACGAAGATTGAATGATTTTTCGTTTGAGGCCACTGATAACTTTGATAACTTTACATTCAAGTTGACGGTTCTGAAGTTTAGTGCTGAAGGAAGGGAGTCAATGGGAACGTTTACATTTGTGATGTCTGAGATAAAGTAATTCGTTAGAAAAAAGTACATATATTTTTTGATTTGTAAACATCTTTAGCGGCGATATGAGCAAATTTTACATGGCAGTGAAATGACAAATTATTTTTTCTTATCCCCAAAAGCTCGCTATAGCAAACACAAAAGCATGCTTCACTTTAGAATATTTCATATCTACAAAATTTGTAAAAGGAAAAAGTGTTAGGGATGATGATTTCATAATTATTATGATGATTGGTATTGATTTCGTAATGTTAATATTTCTATTAATGTTTTCTAGTACTATTTCTACTACTATTTTCTACAACTATTTCTACTAAATTTCTAGTACTAGTTCTACTACTTTTCTAGTACTGTTTTCTACTGCTATTCTACTAAGTACTATGTTCTACTACTATTTCTACCACTATTTGCTTCTACTATTTCTACTACTATTTCTTCTAATTTTCTATTACTATTTCTACTACTTATTTCTACTGCTTTGCTACTACTATTGCTAGTACTATTTTCTGCAACTATTTCTACTAATTTTCTAGTACTAGTTCTACTACTTTTCTAGTATTGTTTTCTACTGCTTTTCTACTAAGTACTATGTTCTACTACTATGTTCTATTACTATTTCTACTATTATTTGCTTCTACTATTTCTACTATTTCTTCTAATTTTCTAGTACTATTTCTACTAATTTTCTACTACTTATTTCTACTGCTTTGCTACTACTATGTCCAGTACTATTTTCTACAACTATTTCTACTAATTTTCTAGTACTAGTTCTACTACTTTTCTAGTACTGTTTTCTATTGCTTCTTTACTAAGTACTATGTTCTACTACTATGTTCTACTACTATTTCTACTATTATTTGCTTCTACTATTTCTACTACTATTTTCGACTACTATTTCCTCTAATTTCCTAGTACTATTTCTACTACTTTTCTACTACTTATTTCTACTGCTTTGCTACTACTATTGCTAGTACTATTTTCTACAACTATTTCTACTAATTTTCTAGTACTAAATTTCTACTACTTTTCTAGTACTGTTTTCTACTGCTTTTCTACTACTTTGTTCTACTTCTATTTCTACTATTATTTCTACTACTATTTGCTTCTACTATTTCTACTACTATTTTCGACTACTTTACTTACTTTACTTTTAATGGCACAACAACCCATGGAGGGCCTAGGCCGAGCTTTTCGCATCCACTCATGTTGTGCGTGTTATATTTGTACATGAATGGAACCTTCAGTTTAATGCCGAATCCGAACGGTGAAGTGAAAAGTTTTTCATCGCAATTTTTTTTTACTCTTGTAGGTTTGCCATTGCCTGCCAAGAGGTGGTGGTGGGTGCCGTGTAGAAAAATTATTTTTTTTACTTTTTGATTTTGCCTGTGCCGGGATTCGAACCCTGGACACTCTGCGTAGCCGACCAACGCACTACCACTACACCACAGCGACCAACTACTGTTTCTTCTTTCGACTACTATTTCTTCTGATTTTCTAGTACTATTGCTACTATTTTTCTACTACGTATTTCTACTGCTTTGCTACTACTATTTCTAGTACTATTTTCTACTACTTTTCTACTACTATTTTTCATTCTTATTTCTACCACTTTTACATTACTTACTATCTTCTTCTACTGTGTCTACTATTATTTTCTATTCTACTAGTTGTACTACTTGTTTAACACTTCTTTCTACTACTATTTTTCAACTTTTCCCAATACTTTTAAATCGTTTAAATTGCGACACAGGCTAAATCAAAAGTAGAAACAACAATTTTTCTTCACGGCATCATCTCATTCCAGGCGCAATGGCAAACGTACAAGAGTAAAAATTGTCAATGAAAAGAAGCTTTTCACTTGGCCGTTCGTATTCAGCATAAAACAGTAGGTCCCTTCCACTCTTCTTCTTTTTTTTTCAATGGCTCAACAGCCCATGGAGGTCTTAGGTCCCTTCCATTCTTTTTCTTCTTTCTTTTAATGGCTCAACAGCCCATGGAGCTTATAAAAAATCTTTTCACTTCGCAGGTGGTATTCGGCATAAAACTGTTGGACTCTCTCATTCATGTTCAAATAGAACAAGCATAATATGAGTGACTGCGAAAAGCTCGGCCTAGACTCTCCATGAGATGTTGTACCATTAATAGAAGACGAAGTTTTGGTAGCATTTTTGATAACATTTTATACACGTTGAGGCAATATTGAAAACGAATGCCTTAAAGCTTCATTCTTTTAGCGCTGACTACAATTGAATAGGATTTGAAAATTCATACTGAAAAATCTATCAAGCTCGGAGCCCGCAGAAAGTATGAAATTCCCGAGCGAAAACAGAACACAGCTGTTAATCCTGCCTTTACTCAGGATTCATTCAATTCAGATCAATGTAAAATTTTGAAAGAGACATCTTTAAAAAATCACCAAATATAGTCTACAAATTTCGGCAATCATATTTGATCATCTCGGTCCGGATATTGTTTGGTTATGATATATTCCTACACCTTTCGAATGCTCTCAATAACCTTTCATTGGTGATTGTCCCAGTGGGCGATAGAAAATATTAGAAAATCGGGGAGCGTTATTTTCATTCATGCAGAGAGATCTGCTGGCAAGTTCTTAGTATTAAGTATTTGCTTGAACTTTAAGCTAATCATGTTTTAGAAGAGGGTATTGCTCGATCCCAGATACTCAAAACTCTTGATAATCTAATCTCGTAGATAGAAGTAATCGGTAAACTATGTTCAAAACGTTGAAACAAGGTATTATGTTTTGTTCTCGCTTACAACTAGTCCCACTCGACCAGCCTCTTTTTCCAGGATGGCGATTACTAAACCGGTTTTTCGTTGAGGACAGTGATATTGATATCTTAAGCTTCAGAGAAGGACCTTGAATGCCTGAGAAGGTATAAAACTGTGTATGGCTTCAACTACTCTTTTCATCACGACAGACAGTGACCTCGATTGACACGGATGGGTCAATTCCTATAAGCTGCTGGTATCGTTCAAAATCCTTTAGCAAAGTTTAGCTTAAGAAATTTGTATGTCTGTCTGCTTGTCCGTCTGTCTCTCCGCTTGTCTGCCCGTCTGTGTGTCGGTCTGCCTGTCTGCCCATTGACAGATTGACAGACAGACGGACAGACAGACGGCCACACAGACTGACAGGCAGAAGGACAGGCATCGAAAACTGTTTTTCAATTCAATGTAGCTGTTGAGTTTTCAATGGCATATGAAAGAAATCCTTCCCACTGTGCAAATTACGCATGGACAATTACAAGAGAGAGAAAACAGAAACATTTCTTCATAGAAATTTCAATTGAAATTGAATAATTCAGTTCAGTTTTCTGTTCAGTTTTTGTTGTTGTGTGTATCTTGACATACATTTTCACTTTTGCTATATAAATACGATTGGATGTAACTAAAATATATGTATGTATAAATATGTATGTGTATGTGTTTTTATGCAAAAAAATAATAATAATAAAAAAATAAAAAAAATATAATAAAAATGTAGAAACTTTTATTTTTGTTAGCTCATGCGAGCATGTAGTTAAAAATATCAGCTCGATACTTGTTGCAGCCGATTTGACGCTATATTTAACATGTACGCAAGAACAGCAACCACAACAACGAGAAGCATTGCGTGAATTGTTTTGTTGTTCTTCTTGTTTTTGTTGTGTTTATTTCTTTGTTTATTTATTTCTTTTTTTTTTTTTGAGGTTTCGCTTAACTTCATCTAACAAACTGGGTGCAAGGAGTGAATGAATGAATGGACAGGCGAACGGGCATGGGGACAGTCCATGAGGATTATTCCCTTGGAATCCCAAAAAATCGTGACCATGACCTTTCCGGCCGATGGGACCGTCTTTGCCTTTCTTCGGACCAAATTCAGCCCGAAAAATCCATTATTTTGACTGTCGTTTGGTCTCTGTCGCATAATAATGGATCCAGGTTTCATAAACGGTGACGACTCGCCGCAAAAACTCCTGCGAATTTCGCTTAAAGAGGTCCAAACACTGCTTCGACATTGACAGCCGTATCCGCTTGTTGTCCACCATAAGCAATCGCCGCACCCATCGGGCCGACACCTTTCTCATGCTTGACCTATCATGTAAAATATTAATTACCATTCCGTACGACACTCCTACGGCCTCTGCTACTTCGCGGAGCACTTTCGTTCGGCGATCAGCGAGAATCATGTCGCAGACCCTTTCAGCGATTTTCTCGGTAACCACGTCTGCCGGGTGGCCTGGGCGCTCCTCATCAAAAACAGATGTACGACCACGTTTAAATTCGTTGCAGCAATATCTTACGGTTGCCGTAGATGGTGAAGGGTCCCCATAGACAGCAACCAACAACGCTTTTATTTCCTCGAATGTTTTTCCATCCAAAAATTAAAAGCGAATTACGGATCGATATTGCTCTTTTTCCATTTTATCGCGAAACGCCAAACACGTGTGATACTAATCACACTAGGCTGCCAAATAAAAACTAACCTATGAATCAGTTTGATTCATTTAGTGTGGTGTCGTGTGACAGATGGCAGCATACGACGGTAATGCCAACTTCCCTCAGCAACGCCACCTGTCTTCACACACGGGTACTTATTGATCTACCCTCGTATATCGTATCAAAGTTTCTTGACATTTTTGTTGTTTTTTCTTCAGTGTACTTAAAATAAAAGAGTTTGAAGAGCGCAACCAGTGATGTGCTTTTTTGTTTGGGTTTGGGTCTGTTTTACAACCAAAACGAACCAACATACGAGTACCTGCATCTACTTACTACTCAAAAGCATTTTAGCATTTTCCCACTGGGCACACAGCGATAAATACGATAGATGATAAAATTGTATACACAGTAGCGCATGGTTTTTCTACATTTGATTGGTTTTTTCTCTTTGTTTTTGTTTAAACATATGTATGTAGCGATATAAACAAGCAAGAAATGCCACAAAAAGTAATCGTATCTTTGCGATACATTTACTTACATACATACATGAAACTTACTTGCGTATTATTGCTGTTGATGATACTCGTACTCGTACGTACTTGTCGATAACTTGTACATATGTATGTACAGACATACATATACATATAGACGCATGTATGTATGTATTTCGCGCGTATATCGTATTTATACTCTCAAGTCTATATGCATAGAATTTTCGCTGGGGTTCGTCTAAAATTTATACAATGACGTACATAAAATGATTTTGACTTTTGATATACAGGGAATTTATAGTACAGGGAAGTGACGCCGTCAGTTTATTTACATACCACATATATTTATATGTATGTATTTGGTTTTGTTGTTTATATTATTTGAGTGAAAAATGAATTGAAAAATTGGTTTTATCTCTGTCTGAGCTATAATGAAAAATGACTTCTTTCTAGTGATGTGCAGAATCGCTATTTGAAGTAGTTTTTAAGTACTCGATACTTCGATACACAAAAGCATCGGTAGTACTCGATTCTAGAAACTATCTTTACTTACTTTTAATGGCACAACAGCCCATGGAGGACCTAGGCCGAGCTTTTCGCATCCACTCATGTTGTGCGTGTTGTACATGAATAGAAGAGACCTACAGTTTAATGCCGAATCCGAACGGCGAAGTGAAAAACTTTTCATAGCAATTTTTACTCTTGTAGGTTTGCCATTGCCTGCCAAGAGGTGGTGCCGTGTAGAAAAATTATTTTTTTTTATTTTTGATTTTGCCTGTGCCGAGATTCGAACCCCGGACACTCTGCGCAGCAGTCCAGCTCACTACCACTACGCCACAGCGACCACTCTAGAAACTATCGCTTTTGAGTATTCAAAAGTACTCAGTACTCAAACATAGCCAGTAGTCAAAAGTAAGAAGTTAGAACTCAAAATTACTGAGTACTCAAAAATACTCACTATCGAATCGATACTTGTACTCAATATCGAATCGATACTTGTACTCAGTATCAATTTGATACTTGTACTCAGTCTAGAATCGATACTTGTACTCAATATCGATTTGATACTTGTACGCAATATCAAATCGATGCTTGTACTCAGTATCGATTTGATACTTGTACTCAGTATCGAGTTGATACTTGTACTCAGTATCGAGTTGATACTTGTACTCAGTAACGAATCGATACTTGTACTCAGTATCGAATTGATACTTGTACTCAGTCTCGAATCGATACTTGTACTCAGTATCGAGTTGATACTTGTACTCAATATCGAGTTGATACTTGTACTCAGTATCGAGTTGATACTTGTACTCAATATCGAATCGATACTTGTACTAAGTATCGAATTGATACTTGTACTCAATATCGAATCGATACTTGTACTCAGTATCGATTTGATACTTGTACTCAATATCGAATCGATACTTGTACTCAATATCGATTTGTTACTTTAATCAATATCGAATCGATACTTGTACTCAATATCGATTTGATACTTGTACTCAATATCAAATCGATGCTTGTACTCAGTATCGATTTGATACTTGTACTCAATATCGAATCGATGCTTGTACTCAGTATCGATTTGATACTTGTACTCAATATCGAATCGATACTTGTACTCAATATCGAATTGATACTTGTACGCAATATCAAATCGATGCTTGTACTCAGTATCGATTTGATACTTGTACTCAATATCGAATCGATACTTGTACTCAATATCGAATTGATACTTGTACTCAGTATCGAGTTGATACTTGTACTCAGTATCGATCCGTTCGATGGTGCATCCGCATATCGAAAGTATCGATTCCCGAAATAGACACAGTCCGGACTGTTCCTTGTGATGCGACACGTGGCAGCTTGCAGTAATTATCCCAGTGTTTTTCAAGGAACACTATGCTCCCACATGTTTGATCTTGGTGGCATTGGATCAAAAGCTGTAGCGAGTTTAAAAAATCAGCTGTTCCGTAGTGGCGAACAAGTGCTGCCAGATTGAATTTTATATTGGGTAATCTAGGTCCCTTCCAATCATGTACAAATATATCACTCACAACATGAGTGGATGCGGAAGGCTCGGCCTAGGTTCTCCATGGGCTGTTGTGCCATTAAAAGAAGAATGATGAAGTATTTTTAGGGAGAAAAAGCATGATAAAAATAAATTGAATGTAAAATTCGTTAAAAAAATAGCCGATTCTTAAAAGTATCGATACCAAAGTACTCGTTACACAATACTTCCCATCACTAGTTTTTACCAAAATATTTCCAATTTTTTATTGGTATTGTAAAATGTTTGTGTACATGATAAAGAATTTTAAATTAGTTTGATTTATTTTCTTGTTTGCTACTAATGTATTTTTATAGTTTACATTGATTACGCCATGCAATTAGTATTTTAAATGTTGTATGCACACAAATATTTATTTTTTTAAGTATAAGTGTAGCGTAAATACTACAACTATAAGACCTCAACCTTTAGAGAGCTCTAAAATAATTGTAGCTGGTGAATCTGTAAGCAAAATGATACCAACTTGTACACCAATTCCTTAGTAAATTTAGCAGCGGCGTAGTTGGTAGTGCGCTGTCCTGCTACGCAGAGTGACCGACGTTCAAATAAAAAGTAGATTAAGAAATTATCATTATGGCCAACTAGGATCTATTTTCATAGACCCTAGTTACTTACTTACTTAGTTGGCACTACAATCGATGATTGGTCTTGGTCGACTCAATAAAAAGTCGTCAGTCGCCAGTCGCCTTTGCTATGTTCACTCTGGCGCCAGTTGATACGACCAAGTGCAGTCAGGTCCCCTTGTAACTGGTCTTTCCAACAGAGATTAGGAGAGAGAACATGCATGTTCCTCCACCGTAGCTTGAATAAAACACCCTTCTAGCCGAAGCATCCATTCTTCCATTCGCTCAACATGATGCAGCCAACGAAACCGCTGGATTTTTATGCACTTGACTATGTCAGTGTCGATCAGCGTACAGTTTATACAGTTCATGGTTCCATATTATGTATTTGATACACGTCATCCACGAATATTAGACCATGGAATACTTATCTTCCTCTCGAAAGCTCCTAACAGTCTCTCATCATTGGTGGTTAATGTCCACATCTCAGTGGCTTATATTAGGACGGGAAGGATGAAGGACTTATAAAGCGTTATTTTCGTTTTGGGTTTTCAGGTTAGGTTTAGCAATCTTGTTAAAATCAGAGTCTATCGCCGACATTCCATGCGTGGCCGAAGGAATTTTTAACAAACTTGTTTTGAAATTGCTTAATTGGTGATTTATGCAGTTTTTGCTGGAGATTTTATCCTAAACCAATCACGATTTGTTTGTTCCTCGCATTTCTATTTTCAGTCTATACTCGCTTATTCTTTCAAATATAGAAATTTCTAACGATTTTTGTTAGAAAAGTAAAAATTTGTTTGAAATGTTAAATTTTACTAGAAACTGATGGGAAGCGCCTCATACTCGAGTATGATACATACTCAGCGCCTTTTTTCAATCGAGTATTATACATATACGAATCAGCGCCCTCTATCACTCGAGTATGATTCATACTCAGCGCCTTTTGTCAATCGAGTATTAATCATATGCGAATCAGCGCCCTCTATCACTCGCGTGTAATTCATACTCAGCGCCTTTTTTCAATCGAGTATTAATCATATACGAATCAGCGCCCTCTATCACTCGAGTATGATTCATACTCAGCGCCTTTTTTCAATCGAGTATTAATCATATGCGAATCAGCGCCCTCTATCACTCGCGTATGATTCATACTCAGCGCCCTTTTTCAATCGAGTATTAATCATATACGAATCAGCGCCCTCTATCACTCGAGTATGATTCATACTCAGCGCCTTTTTTCAATCGAGTATTAATCATATACGAATCAGCGCCCTCTATCAATAGATAGAGGACGCTGATTATTGTAAGTAATCTTGAAAAATTTATATTCGAATAATTTGTAAGCACAGCTCGCGAATAAAACTGCACATTGTTAGCTAAATATTCTCCAGCAACTTATTAACCTTAAAGTATGTAGGTACAAAAACAAAAAATAAAACCAACAGTTGAATTGCCATGCCAATGTCAAGTCGTATTCTTTGTGCATCCCTTTCAGCAATGCCTAAATTACATGGTCATGTTCTTGTGGATTCACGGTTTCTGCATAATCTACAAAAGCAAAGCAAAAGTGCGCAAAACAAGGGAAGGTTAAACTTTCGCTACTAAGAAAAGACAAACAGTAGCTACATCGTTATGGAATTTTTTTGAGGTTACCTACATCGTGCGAGTGTCTCCTAGCTGCGGCCTTCACCCACAAACACATTCTATTGCTTGATAAAAAACGATGAAATTAAACACAAAGTCAAGTAACTAGCGCGCGCATCAGGCTAAGTGATAACCACAGAGAACAACAAAAAAAATTCAATTTTCAATATTGTGCATTTAAATACAATTTCTTTTTCTCTATTTTAGTACAATAAAAAGCAGCTAATATCAATTAATATATATTACTCGCTCCATTGGCTACAAGCGATGATATTACTCATGGTTCTATGGCATCTATAATTTAGATTTATGTATCGTAGTTCTGTTGAGCGATTTATACTTTGTATTCACATTAAACTGGGTACACTTTACACTGAAGTTTTTTACTCGCGTTCGTATCTGGATTTTTGAGCACGAAGGTTAAAAATAGAAGCCCTTTGGTGGCAATCTTCTTGGTTTTAGGGCATGCCAATTTGAAACGAAATCGATCAGACCATATCTGATACTCTCAGTCACAGTTGAACAATCTCAAAAATAGAGAGACGAAATAGCGCTTCATTTGCATAATTACACTGTACAACATAATAATACTTTAAAACAGTATTTTGAGTTGTGACCCGTTTTTTCTAAAGTAAGTAAGTCTTGGCCGCGGTTCACGAATCTGTAAATCATGTGTTTTATTTCCCCCGGTCACGTCAGGTTTCGTGTATGTATGCGTATATCATTTCTATATTATTTACCGCTATTTCAATAGCGTTGCCAGAAGATTTTTCAGATATATGTAATCTTAAATTTCGGTTATCGAAATCCAAATTGCAGATATCTAGAAATCCCCTGAAGTGACAGAGAAAAATTGACTACCCATATAACATTATTCCAATACACTGTGTGCTCGCTGTGGCGTAGTGGTAATGCGTTGGACTCCTACGCAGAGTGTCCGAGGTTCAAATCTTGGCACAGGCAAAATTAAAAAGTAGAAAAAATAATTTTTCTGCACGGCACCCACCACCACCTCTTGGCAGGCAATGGCAAACCTACAAGAGTATAAATTGCTATGAAAAGCTTTTCACTTCGCCGTTCGGATTCGGCATAAAACTGTAGGTCCCTTCCATTCATGTACAAATATAACACGCACAACATGTACGGATGCGAAAAGCTCGGCCTAGGCCCTCCATGGGCTGTTGTGCCATTAAAAGTAAAGTAAAGTAAATACACTGTGTGCACCGATTTTTCTCCATCGGCGTCCTGTGATTGCTTTCCCTCTCTCATTTCCCTATCATCTAATCTATCATTCTTCCTTCCTTTGAACACAATGCTCGTAATTCATTCATTGGGGTATACCCTGTGAGTTGAATGTATCCAAAAAAAAAAAACAAAAATCCGAAAGCCCGAAACCTACCGTGTGAGAGTCTAGAGCGCCACCCACTAGACTATTGAGGTCTTAAATTCTAGGTTGGAATAACACTTATTCGTAAATATATTTGCTTTCTTGCTGGGTTATAAAAAAAGTAGCAAGATGAGTAAAAAAAATAATCGCCTTTGGAGAGTAAAGTTCCCCATGCAGCAATATCTTTACTTTTTGATTCTAACACGCCATCTAGTGGTGGAATGTTACAAGTAATATTTGAAAGAATTGCATGCTTAAAATGTTACTTATCAGCCACCAAAGATCCGATAATGTTTTCTATTTTTGGTAATTTTTTACTGAGTTCCAGGACGCAAGCAAAAAAAAAATATATTTAGTTTCAGTGTATCTAAAAAGAAATTCCTAAAATCTGATTTCTAATGAATTAGGTAAATTTTTCTTTTAATTGGTCTACATAGGAATAACAAGAAATGTATATACAGGGTCGCTGTGTGTTGTAGTGGTAGGGCGTTGGACTGCTACGCAGAGTGTCCGGGGTTCGAATCCCGGCACAGGCAAAATCAAAAAGTAGAACATATAATTTTTCTACACGGCACCCGCCACCACCTCTTGGCAGGCAATGGCAAACCTACAAGAGTAAAAATTGCTATGAAAAGCTTTTCACTTCGCCGTTCGGATTCGGCATTAAACTGTAGGTCCCTTCCATTCATGTACAAATATAACACGCACAACATGTACGGATGCGAAAAGCTCGGCGTAGGCCCTCCATGGGTTGTTGTGCCATTAAAAGTAAAGTAAGTATATACAGGGTGTGGTCGCTGTGGCGTAGTTGATAGGGTGTTGACCTGCTAAGCAGAGTGCCTGAGGTTCAAACCTCGGCACAGGCAAAATCAGAAAGTACATAAAACTATTTTTCTGCACGGCAGGAAATGGCCAAATGGATTTTCACTTCGCCGTTTGGTTTCGGAGTAAAACTGTAGGGAGCGTGAGTGGATGGGACAAGGTTATCCTAGGCCTTCCATGGACCATGTTGTGCCATTAAGAGAAGAAAAGAAGAATATACAGGATGTCAACCCTTGGATAGTTGATAGGCCAGCTTAAAAATAATCAAAATATCGGAATATTACCTTCTTAGTACAAAATATGTAGTTTATAAGATATTACCATTTTTTTCGTGAGAAGTCATGATCGGGCAAAAGTTTTTGTTTGCCGAACACCCACCCCCTCCTACCCCCCCCCCCCCCCCCCAAAAAAAAAGGACGACAGTATTATTTTTACGTTCAACTGAGATCAATAGCAGGACTATTCAGCGTTTAGTAAATAACAATCTTTATCAAAAATTTGGAATTTTAGAAGCTGTGGCACTCGAAAAGCTGTTCTAAGTTAAGGATTTTTCTGAAGCTCATAAAAATGCCAAATATCTGAAAAACTATAAAATTTTTACTGAGGTTATATTTTGATATTATACCTATACATATCTATACATAACCGAGCTGTCCTATCCAAGTCCTCCAACAGATGATGTTGAATTTTGGGACACCCTATATGTTGGTATGTAATTGACAACGTAAAAGAGCGATCATTATGACAAGGGAATCGACTCCATCCATCATCATTTCTATGTAGAACACACATACATACTCATATCTATTCTTGCATTCACATTCATTCACACCTTTTTCTACTGATTTTCTTAGTATTGCTTCTAGTTCTTTCTTTTGTTTGTTTGTTTGTTTGTTTGTTGTTGTTGTTGTAGCTGTTGCTGCCTTCATCCAATATCATCAACCGTAACAATAACAAAAACAAAATAGCAAATCTATTGAATTGTTTGTCATGTAATTTAATCTAATGAAAAGTAAAATGTAATTCACTCTCTTGCACGCTCTCTCTCTTTCTCTCTCTCTCCCCCTTTATATAATCGAAATATTGTAATTCGAAAAGTCAATTGGGATTTCTATTGTTCATTGAAATGCTACTGATACCGGTGCATGTGTGAGTGAGCGTCTCTCTCTGTGTGGTGAGTGGTGTATGGTGAATGAATGAATGTAAATGAAAAGATAAAATCAAGTGACAATTGGATTTAAATGGAGAAATATACAAGTACGAGTATTCAACACATATGTACATGCATATATTTATATTGGTTATTTGATGATTGGCTTTTCCTTTTTACATTCGTCTTGCATAATAATTTATCAGATTGAGAAAATTTTGGTCATGTGAATATTTATATTCACAAGCAATGTAATAATTCAAATTTTCAAAGAGGAAAACTTTAAATTGTGTGTGTTCGTTCTAGCGATTAGTATTTTCAGAGATATTCCTTAACTTTCAGTCAATTTGAAACTCTTGGATTCACTAGGAACAACAGGAATGTTATTATAATAACAACAGGAACAGGAATGTTATTATAATAACATTCCTGTATATCTACTGAAACATATACTGAAACTAATAAAAATATAAAAAGGTCAAAAAATCTATTTGCTCTTATAGATTATAAAGTTTTCTAAATCAAATCTCACTGAAGAATTATAAAAAAGAAAAATGAAATTTGTTTGTCAGAGAGCTCATTGAAATTTTAAATATATATTTTTAAGACACCTAAGTTTTCGTGATTCTATAAGTACGTACGATATATTTCCAGATATAACAAGTAAAACTCTTTTAATTCAATTTTTTTTTTTGACAAAGTCTAAGCTTTGCTTAGCTGTAACCAAGGTACTGATTATAGGCGATGGTAATGACAAGCTCTTACGCTCATCTAAAGGCGAACACATCATTGAGTATCCACTTCTTACGCTTTGTTTACTTAACTCACTTTGCAAACTAAGTAACAAAACCTTGTTTTCTCCATAAATTGCAGACGCTGTTTATGGATCTACATTTTATATAGCAACAGGATTTCATGGAGTTCATGTATTAATTGGAACCACTTTTCTTTTCTTATCTGTTTAATTAATTAATCACAAAAACTAATTTAAGGACAATTTCCATATAAAATGTTCTGAAATGCCGGCGCTGAGTGCATGAACACGACATAATAATTGCCCATCTGCTGCCTAATAACTTAGAGCACCCTGTAGACAAAAATAATGTCTCATTTGAATTTGGAATCTGTAGTTTGCACTAAGGATTGCCCTAAGGATTATTTATAATATTTTCACACATTTCTGTTGGAAAATATTTTCTTCATGATCCTGAAAGTATGCAAGATTTTCGGAAAATACTCGAAATTGACTAATCTCAAAAGAGTAAAACATTTTAAAGCTTTCAAGAAAATAAATAATTATTAAAATAACAATGATTACTTAAATGATTAAAACTATAATTTCAAATTTAATTTAATAATAATGCTTGCATTTAAATTAATTTTATTGTTATGTGCGATTTAATAAAGAAGCTGGAATCCGATCAACCTCTGTCCAGCCGTAGCAGGGAATGAAATCATGTTATTCAAGTAAACTTAACAAGGAAATAATTTTATATGGTAAATAACAAAGAAATATATAATTTCAAGGAAATATACATACATACATACATACAAACATAGTATAAAGCACACAATGTATGGTAAGCCCTGTGAGCTGTGCTAAGATTTTTTTCAAATTAAATTTCACCTTGAGAAATCTTAAATTGTTAAATGTGCACAACTGAAAATCTGCAAATATGAAGAATATATTCAGTAAAGGAAATAATAATTTCACATGCACACACTAGCATACACTCACACACACACACGCACATATATATATGTACATATAAACTATATATATATATTTCCATATAAAGGAAATGCCAACACTTTGTCTCTTTAAATATGCATGAAAATATTTAGCTTGAGCTGCATGTGCAAAGAAATGAATGTGGCGTACATATGAATATTCATACATACATACTATGCAGTTATGTGTGGATGTGTAAATGTAAAAATGTATGTGTGTATGTAAATATGTATGTGTGTGTAAATATATCCTGCAAACATTTATTTGCAATGTCAAAATGTGTGTTACAAGCAATTAACTCGTATACATTTTGATAAGATAACAGCAAATGCGAATATTGCTCTCGCGCACACATACATACACAAAACACATACCTACATTCGAGTATATGGCACACATACGAGTAGATAAATACTTGCGTGTAGCTGTGTGTGCATTAGTTTGCCATGGCTAATGCAATACAAACAAGGTTAACACATGAAATTGTTTATAAAGATAAAGATAAATATTCTGCTTTCTGTGGTTGTTTCCATCTCTACATCTCGGCCTGTATGTGTGTGTGTGTGAGTGAGTGTGCAAAGCTTATTAAGTATTTTAAAGTTTTAAGTAAACTTTTAGCTGGAGTTTAGAAACAGTTTTTTGTACTATTTAATGTCAGAAATTAAATTGGGGTTAGCAGAACCCTTCATTATTTGTTAAGCAGCAGTTGGATAGGCATAAGTTCGGTGTATGCACATCGCGCTTGGGTGAATACTAATCGAGGGCGCAGATGTAATCAAAATTGGCCTTTAAATATGTTTTCAATGATTACACAATGCGGCAAAATTAAACTTGCTGCCTTCGGCTTGTAGTTTAACTTCAGATTAACACAGAGAAAGTACAACTAAGTAACTTTGTATTGACAATTTTTCTATGTTTAACTTTGTGTTTTAAAATATGTAAAACTTTAATCAAATTGAAATTGAATTAGCCCCGAGACAGAAATTTTTCGCAGGGACTATGGCAAATTAAGATTTTACAAGCTAACAATAAAAGAAAGGAAAACGTTTAAAAAGTGAAATAATTCATAAACAGTAATAAGAAAAAATATTATTTTGAGAGCTTAAGAACGTGCGATTGAAGTGAAACTTAACGCGGCCAACTTGTTTGTCACATTCCATTACTTGTGAACTTACATAAAATAGGGGTTTTTACATTTTCTACATTCTCTCTTGTACACACAAAGTTCTCTTATTTCGATGTTCTTTTCCTTTTCCATCGTGATCGGACTTTTTTCATATGTATGTATGTATGTATGTATACTTATATGTAAAGATTTTGTGTATGAGGTATAAGCAGAGACAGCGCAGTATAAGCAGAGACGTCGGCTCTCTCAATTTAGTCACATGCGGTCGACTGCGAACAATCGAGCAAGTGATTGACTTCAGACGAATTTACTGTTATTGTTAGTCGTGTTGTTTTTGCAAGAAATAACTTCAGTGCAAAGACATAGATATGAGAGAGGGAGAGTGCTGTTCTCGTTGTTTTTGTCGGAATCGATTTTGTTTACCCGCTCTTTTGTTTCTACCCTTTCACTCACCACTGTTCTATAGCTTAACTTTATATCGGTTATACTCCCACAAAAAACTATCGCACGCATCATGAGAAGATTCAGTTCAAAAATTATCAGATCTTTGAAAATTTCAATTTATTTAAAATGTAATAGAGAGAGAAATTTGTAGAATATAGTTTTTGTTATTTTTTAAATATGGCGCGTCGATTTTTCCGGGTCGATTTTGTCTGAAATTCATAAAAGTGTGTCAATACCTTAAAAATATATTCTAAATATATATCTTGATATTCTGCCGGCCTATCAATCCTCCTAGGATTGGCGTTGACTTTTGCCACACCCTACTACAATTGTTTCGGTGAAAGTTTTTCTAATTTATATATAAATTCAAATTGAAAGTAAAGAGAATCCCACACTCTTGTGGGATTGCTACCTTATTAAACTCATTAAAAGTGTAATTTAATTTCATGTTGCCATTAAATTGTTCTTTAAATCTAATTTGCACCTATGTACCTGCACATAAAGATTTTAATTGATATTTTGAACTTTATTTGAGCAGAAAAATACATATACTCGTACTTACTACTTCAGCCGCTCTTGCATTTCTACCTCAAGTCTACATTATTTTCTCTTAATGTGAAAACTCTCAATAATTTTAACGGTTTAACTCTCAAAACACAATCCAATTTACACGTTCGGCAAACAAATTAAATGAACTTTAAACTACATAAAAATGTATGTGATACGTTCACCCTCGTGCCATGAGCCGACAAGACTCATACTTAACTAGAATTTGTATGCAAATGTGTATCAGGATAGTTTCAAATGATATCGCAATGGAATACGCAGTTATTGCAGTAATTTTAGAAGACGAGAAAGAAATAGACAAAAACCAAGGGAATTTGTCTATTTCTTTCTCGTGCTCGTATTTCCTACGACCACTACACTGAGAGAAATATAATTTAAAAATGAGTTAAGCTAAACTGTGAAAAGAACAGAATGCATTGAACATGAATTTAAACAAGCAACAATATTTCAATGAAATCTTAAAAGGATATTGATTCATTTCATTTCATCTCTCACCATAAGAACGAAAAGAGGCTAGCAGATGATTAACCCTCATGCTTCCTTCGACTTGGAAAGCTTTCAATTGAGTGACTAATATTCCGAATATTTGAATTTCGTTTCGAAATGATGACATTAACTCCTTAACACTAAAAATGAGTATTTTTCGATTAACTGGGGAACTCAATTAAGCAGGACTTTATGACACATATTGAAAGAGCAAAATTTCGAGACATAATTAAACGTGGAACGCAAATAAGAGTGGAATTACTGCTAGCCATGGATGACCACATACTCAACCTGCTCTTTTCTCTTATACCGATATTATTTCCCCGGTCTAGTTAGGATTAGAATTTGAATCTAAATCGTTCTACTATTAGAAAAAAAAAAAGAAGAAATGAACCTTAAAACTGGGATATTTTATTCTTGCATTGTATTTCTTACAGTGCATTTCCCTCATTCACAAATCCCAGCTGAAAATGGTCGTAATAATATAATTAAATAGTTTCAATATGTGTGTTTCAAGTATTTGTTAGCCTCAGCAAAATCCTACACAAACTTTTGCTGCTTCAACGCTTTCCAGTATGCCACACAAAAGTCTGACTGAGAAAATTACAAATTTTCAGTGAATAAATTTGCTGAAATTAATTCACTCTCCCTCTCTCTCACTCTAATGAAAATAATTATTCGAATTATCGAACTAGTTACATAGGATACGAGCATCTTGGATTTAGTTTATTAAAGTAAAGGCAAAGAAGCACAGAGGCGCTCAACTTGTGTGTAAAACAATTTTGTGTTGAAATTGTGGTAAAATTTACTTTGCATTAATTTGCATGTGCTTTCAGATGTTTAATTGACATCAATGCGGGGTGGATTTAAGACAGATTATTTAAGTTATATCATGTGAAATTGAATAGCAATTCTTAGAAATTGTTTTTTAAAGATCAAAGATTTTCGTAAATAATTTAAGGAAATAATGTGATTCAGCTATTGAATATTGGGTCACGTGTTCACAAAGTAAAGAAAAGAAATTCGATTCTTGGATCTTCTTCCAGCGTAGTTTCTATTCTTACAGGGCATTGTGTCATTGGCAATCACGCTTGTAAACTGGGCCTTCCCTGCAATGGTGTCTGCAAACGCTGAAGTTGAAGAGTCGAAGGAAACAATTTTCCAACGTCTTCACATGGGAGCTCCTTTTCAATTATATAAAAGACTCACAGAAGTGACATCCTCTGAAATTAGAGACATACTTTGTTTTATCGAAAGCATATAACGGTTTAATTAGAGGAGATTAAAAACAAAAAGCTCACCTCACAATGGGTATTACAATGGACGAAGTGGTCTCCATGTGTTCTTTACTAACAGCAACAACAATATATCCTAACCTAATCTGAGATCAAACTTATTTCACCTACCTAATAACTTAAAAAATTTCTGATATCGCAAAAAAAATCAAGTAAGACTTAGAAAAAAAACTAAGACTTGCAGCCGCTGCAAATTGAAGAAGTTAAACATTTTTAGGTCTCTCGGAACCCACTCTCTCTCTCTCTCTCTCTTATATTTTCTAACTCTGCCTTGTCTCTACACCTACTCCGTCTCAATAACGCATACTAACCGCCTCTCCATACACACATACATAAGCGCATATGCCTACAGAAGAGGCTTATTACTTTTCTATTGGCTAGGATATCGTGACGTCATTTTCATTTTGCTTACTCTTCGCTTTAAAAATTTCTGCACTACTGGCATATGCCTACAGAAGATGCCTATTACTTTTCTATTGGCTAGGATATTGTGACGTCATTTTCATTTTGCTTACTCTTCGCTCCAAAAATTTGTGCACTGATGGTATAGAAGTTCTCAAGAAAAAAATATATATCAGAATCTATTTCAGAATATCATCGTAGAGGTTCGGTTTTTTTTGACGTGACATAGGCCATCCGTAATAAAACCGCTAGAGTAGATGTTGTATGGAAAGAAAATATATAAATAAAATGAAATTAATTAAGTAGTTTTTTTTTCGAAAACTAAAAATGTTAGATTAACAGTGACTAAAAATCAATTGCGGAAAGAGAAAAATTTAAAGACATAGAATATAAAAATAAGTAACTAATAATTAGTAATTCTGATGAAAATTTCCCATATTTTATATGAGCGAAACCTTGTTTTTTATGCAATTGGAAGCATTTTAATTTGCATTCATTACATCCAAATTAGAGGAAACAATCCGAAAAAAAAACTAAATAAATAAAGAGCATCTTTTTAGAGATGGAAGGTTAGAGAACTTATATTTCCCGAATTTCTTTTATTTTAATATACTATTATAAGTATATGTTCCTCTTAGTTTTCCAAAAATTAAATTCACATTTCAAATCAAACTACATCAGTAACTTTTTATGAGAAGAAAACCACAGCAGTTGATGCTAAATTCTCTTATGCACTTGTAGTGCAGCGGAATGTGCCGTTGTATCAAAATGCAAAACTGTAAAGAGTGTGTGTGTAATGTAAAGAGTGTGTGGTGGGTAAGGAGAGGAATGTGTGGTGAGAAAGAACTTGGATCTTGCTAAATTCACAGGGAGATGAAAGAATTTTCACTTTAGCGCTTGATTTAAATTTATACACTTTTGTAAAATTTTATTCTCTAACTTTGTAAAACCAAAAACCACACAAAAGATGAATATAAATTTTATTCACACATTCCATAAACTGGTATTGCATGTGTGTAGGTGTGTGACAGAGAGAGTGTATGTGGGTTGCCATGCATCTATGCATACCCACATATGCAGTTACACCGAACAGTAAAAATTATACTACTTTCATAAAAAAGCATAATTGAAAAGCACTTTGGATGCACTTCGAAATTGGTCAGTAACTTTTCGAAGTCAAGCCCAGGGTAAACATTTCAAACCAAAATCCACACACTTACACTTTAGAAGTGGAGAATAGCTCTGACTACAGGATTACTCAGTACCACTTGCTCTTTTCGAATCCGAAGTCAGACTTCATGTGACAGACTTCTTCTTCTTTTAATGGCACAACAGCGCATGAAGGGCCTGGGCCTGAATTGCAGTCCCTTGTAGTAAGTTGAAATTTTGGAGTACAGAGTAATTGGCCCAAATATATGATAACTTATTATTCTAATATTAAATTGAGATTTTTTTTGCTTTTTAGTTTAGCCGAAATATTTTTCCTTTTATTTTATTTTCTTTCCTTTTCTTCGCAATATAATTCGATCCGACCAAATAGGCAGTTTTTCGTAAACAAGGGGATATGATGCAAATCAGTGACATCGGAAGCATTTTTCGGTATTAACTTTTGACCTCTGGGTAAACACACACACACACAAACAGACACGATGAATTCGTTTATTTGGCAATTGTTGAACTTTATGGTTTTGTTTGTCTGTCTGTTGTTTTTTGTATTACGAACAACTAAATTGAATGCAACAAGCGGCAGGCAATGTTTGCGTATAAAAAGCCTTATTTGTTCAGGCTGTTCAGCCCACAGAGCCATTAGGCAAACCTTAGCTACTGCTGAAAACTTTGATGAATATCTGGTATAAGTTTTAAACTTTTCAACTGTAAAATTTCATATATAATAAAGTTTTAAGCATTATCCATCATACAAAAAAGCTATCAATTTTTTATACAGATTTAGGAATAAGAAAATAAATATAATATTTATGGTAAAAAAGTAGTACTCCGAGCAAACCAAAAATGAGATCAGAAATCAACTGAAAACCCTTACTATAAATCAAGCAACAGATCAGATAATACATATAAAAAAACTTAGATTAAAACTCAAACTAAACCTGTACGAAACTCAGATTAAATTAAGACTAAATTTATATCAAAAATCAAACCAAGAATCAGACAAAATTTCAGATCAGAATTCAGATCGGATGAACCAAACTCGATAAAATTCAGCCACAATTTCTCTGCGCACCTAAACTAAAGTAAAGCAAAACTTTGGAAAACTCCAATTTTCAGGACATTCAAAATAAAAAATATGGGTCCCTTAAATCAGTCAAAATCTGGTTCAAAAATTAGCTAAAAATTCAGACAAAAAACGGCGCTAAAATTTTGGACTAAGTTTTGCTTAAAAAATCACATAAAGACAAGGAACTAGGACAAATTCAGTAGCAAATATAGACCCAATAATCTGGCCAGTGTGGTTGCCGTGGCGTAGTGGGTAGTGCATTGGCCTGCACTTTTTCTTGGCAGGCAATGACAAACCTACAAGAGTAAAAATTGCCTAAGAAAAACTTTTCAATCGGCATAAAATCTTAGGTCCCTTACATTCATGTATGTACAAATATAACATGCACAACAAAGCTCAACCTTCATGGCCCTCCATGGGCTGTTGTGCCATTAAAATGAGATGGAAGAAGATTCTAACCAAAATTATGCTAAAAATCAAACTAAAACTCAGGCCAAATTTTGATTAAAAAGTTTTTAAATCATATTAAGCCTGAACAAAAACTGAACTAATTCCAGATCAGGACCAAGTTCCCATTGAAATTCAAACGAGAAATCAGACAAAAAAATAGGCAAAAGTTTAAACAGAAAGTCAGTGTAAAAGTCATAGCAAAAGCGAACTACTCAGTAGGGACATAAATACTGAAAATATCGCCTTTTGTCAATTCACACTTAAAAAGTGCTATAACAGCAATACGTTTCTCATTATCTGACCACTCTATGGTGAAAGCTGATGCAATTTTGAGTTCCCGTTACAGACTAACGCTAAAGAGGTTAGCTTTCACAAACCATGTGGTAATAACAGGGTATGTTCAATTCTACTATTGGAATGGGTGTGTTTAATGTTGTCACAGTATTTATGTCCCTACTAAGTAAGTAGAACATTTTTATTATATTTATTTTTTTATATTACTTCTTACTAACTTACTATATTACTTATATATATTATATTTTTTTATTTAAATTACTTTACCTTTTATTTAAAAACTTTGCCAAAATACTTAATGAACATGATGCCTAAAAGTATGCAATAACATTTCGGTGAGTAGAAGCAAGCAAAGTAATCAATAAATCAAATCACATCTAAATGCTCTTTGCTCAGTCACTAAGAATTTTGCACATTATTTCATTATGTGTACGGTACTTAATCATTAATATGTAAATATGTATCAATATTTGCAAAAGAAAGTAATCAAATTGGCTCACTGGGCCAACGCACACATGCATACCATAGTACTCGCATACTGACTGCAGCAGCGCTCAGCAAACTCGTGCAAATGTTGTATGAAGGCAATAACATAAAAAGCAACTTAAGTTTTATCATTGGCATAATGAGCATGTGCAACATTTGCGAGCAAAATGCACTCGAGTGTCCTGAAAGTATATTGTATATTGGTAAACTTGTGTATGTATGTAAATATGAGTGAAAATGTTCAAATATTAGATAATCATATTTGAATACTCTCCAGTATTGCATAGCATGTTAAACCTAAAAGGCTCTTTAATGTTTCTAAGATCTTTTTTATCTTACCATATTCTGGGTAATTTTAGAAAACAAGTTATGAACAATTAACTGTGCAAAGTTGTGTGCAACTTGATTCTCTGTCGCTTCTTACCTCTCATTTTTATCTTCCAAGTTTGTTTCCTTTCAGTGGGGCTGTTATTTTCGACGACTTTGTTGTTGATGTCACAGATAGATTCGCAGAGTTATTTAATAATTATTATCTTTGGCAATGCACTAACTTTGGTTTGAGAAAGAATTTGGAAACACCACATATTTTCAATTAACTCTCTAAATGTTAACAAAACGTGACTTGATGATCTTTGTTCATGCTTGCTAAGTTGCGTTCGGGAACTTACTTGGTAAATAATTAAGAGGCATTCTTTAACTGAGTTATTTAGTATAATAGCTAGATATAAGAAGATATAAGATATAAGAAGATAAGATATAAGAATATTAAAATTCAGTAGGGTTTCCCCTAGAAAAACCCTTAGCCTAAACCTAAAATGTATATATAAAAAATATAAAAAAAATATATAATAAATATATACTTAGTACCTATATGTATATATTTGATAATAAGGACGATCCTAACTAGTGAATTTGAAAATTCATGAACACAAAACTACCAAGTGGCCACTTCAGGTGGTATGGGCGACTTTTGGTTTAACTTTATCAAAAAAACTGATTATACCATTCACTTCAGCGGTTTATTATTGCGTAAGAATAATTATATGGCATTCTTTCTTGTTCAATTTCACTGCTTTTATCCTACAAGATCGAGAACCTGTCACAAAACCCCATCCAGTTGTAGCGATTTCATATTTTTTTTGGTCTTAGGACCATATTTTCTTATTCTGATACTGTACTTCGCAAAGGCACTGTAAAGTAAGGCAGGTAATGGCCATTGACCTTCATGTGCCAACTTGAAATACTTATTTTCTCTTCCGATTTCATGTTAATCAAATCAAATGAGAAATCAAAGTCAAAGCTTTCTTTAGTATTCTAAAAATAAGGTCTTGCGCATATCTGAATTAATGGCTTAGGATTTATCTTTTATAGAAAGGATTAGGTTTAGGTTTAGGTTTAGGTTTAGGTTTAGGTTTAGGTTTAGGTTTAGGTTTAGGTTTAGGTTTAGGTTTAGGTTTAGGTTTAGGTTTAGGTTTAGGTTTAGGTTTAGGTTTAGGTTTAGGTTTAGGTTTAGGTTTAGGTTTAGGTTTAGGTTTAGGTTTAGGTTTAGGTTTAGGTTTAGGTTTAGGTTTAGGTTTAGGTTTAGGTTTAGGTTTAGGTTTAGGTTTAGGTTTAGGTTTAGGTTTAGGTTTAGGTTTAGGTTTAGGTTTAGGTTTAGGTTTAGGTTTAGGTTTAGGTTTAGGTTTAGGTTTAGGTTTAGGTTTAGGTTTAGGTTTAGGTTTAGGTTTAGGTTTAGGTTTAGGTTTAGGTTTAGGTTTAGGTTTAGGTTTAGGTTTAGGTTTAGGTTTAGGTTTAGGTTTAGGTTTAGGTTTAGGTTTAGGTTTAGGTTTAGGTTTAGGTTTAGGTTTAGGTTTAGGTTTAGGTTTAGGTTTAGGTTTAGGTTTAGGTTTAGGTTTAGGTTTAGGTTTAGGTTTAGGTTTAGGTTTAGGTTTAGGTTTAGGTTTAGGTTTAGGTTTAGGTTTAGGTTTAGGTTTAGGTTTAGGTTTAGGTTTAGGTTTAGGTTTAGGTTTAGGTTTAGGTTTAGGTTTAGGTTTAGGTTTAGGTTTAGGTTCAAGTTGAGGTCTAGATTCTGGCTTAAGCTTTATGGTTCAATTGGTTGGCAAACTTGTCGGTTATCGCTCTCTATAAACGCAGCAACTTAATTGAACAATTTCATTTTGGTAAAGTTTTATCGACATATAAATGAGTACTTCGAAGACGAATTACATAAAAGCAATGCTTGTAGTAAAAAATTAAGTCGTATATGTGGCTTGCCAACTAGCATACAAACTGACCACGGAGTTGATACCATAAAACAGTTGAAATCGATCAAAGCATTTTGAATTTTTTTCAACAGGTTGATAAACTTGCTGAAATCCCTCAATACGTTTTCCAACTTGCTTAAACACCGTGATAAGTTTTTCAACGAGTTGAACGATAACTTTATCATCTGTAGCAGGCTGTAGGTTAGGTTTAGATTTAGTTTTAGCTTGAGATTTTTAGGTTTAGGTTCAAGTTCCGGTTTATGTTCCATTTCGAAATTCTCTTTCGCAAATTTTGTTTACACGAGTTGTTCGACGAGTTTTAAAATCTGTTCGTTGAATTTTTTGGAAAAAGACAGGAACCTCTCAAATCTGTTTGGTTTCAGAGTTCAGGTTTGTTTCGAGGACATTTTACAATTTTTAATAAATATGTCTGTGATTTCTTCTTGTTGTTTGGGAAAAATTAAAAACAATTCTGATCCAATTAATCGATTTCCAAGAAAATAGAAAAGTTATCACCATGAACACTAATCGAATATTGGATTATTTTGACTAGTCAAAATATTACCATTGATGTGTTTTAAATACTATTTTCAATTTGTATCATTCTACTGTGTATGTATGTATGTTTGCCTATGAACCGATACGATAAAAACAACTTTTCTGCAAATTCTGTTGCTATACTGACTTAATGGCATACTACATGTTTACCGGATTCATTGTGAGAAACAATTTCAAATGTGATTATGGTATGGCATGTTATGAAAAGTAAGTAAAGAGTTTCGTAGTAGCCACATATGCACATATGAGTACATTGCTAAGTATTGCATTTGACTTACATTAACACACGCAAGTGGAAATTTCTTCAGCAGGACAAGATTTGGATATATGCCAGAAAGAATCGTAAGCACTGCGACTTTTCGTGTAAACGACCATAATGGTAGCAATGATGAAAGAACTAGATAATCTTTAGTTAAAAACATCATCATGCAATTTCCAACTGGGTGTTGAACACATACAAACACTTTGAAGATAATTCTTTGGGATAATAAGTAGTCGTAAGTTGTAGATAAATGTGTACAAGTTGAACGGATACAGATGATATCTAAATGTGAATAAGTACTAGAATGTTGCTTTAATGGAGTAAATGGATTATGAGCCGAGTAGCAAAATTTTCCAGACCAAAAGGCATTTACTGCTGCAGTGACAATGTACTCATTCAAAGGAGTATGCACCAGAAAGTGAGGTCACATCATCAGTCGAAAATAAAGAACAAAGTATGTTGTAAGTATAAAATTGCTTGGCTATATTTTTGATAATGAATATTTTCTCATTTGCATTGTTTTAATTGAAACCAGTTTTGATAAATATTTCGTTTGAGGGCAATTTGCATTCCTAACGAAATATTTCTCTTCAAAAATAAACCACAATTTCATTTAAGAAACGTGTGCAACGTTTTCCTTGAAAGTAAAATTTTGAAGTGAAACTTTTTGTGGGATGGTAGTGAAATCTGGATCGGCAATCTTCTGTGTGACAAAATTTTATTTTATTTTGTGTAATCACCAAAAACGCATTTCTATTACTCCTTTTATTGAGGAATTAAATCGAAATGTTACGATGCAACACCAAGGGTGGTGGGGAGTGAAACGTCGCAAACAAAAGAGCGAGTAAACAAAATCCACTCCTGCAAGAAGAATACGAACAGCACTACCTCTTTCTCTCTCTTTCTCTCTCCCTCTCTCTGTTATGTATGCATTTGCACAAAAGGAATTTCTCGCAAAAACAAACACGACTAACAATAACAGTAAATCCCTCTGAAGTCAATCACTCGCTCTGAAAAAACATCAATTGTTCGACAGTCGACCGTGTGTATGTATATGTACACATAATATAGCATTGAGAGAGCCGACGTCGCTGTGGCGTAGTGGTAGTGCGTTGGACTGCTGCGCGGAGTGTCCGGGGTTCGAATCTCGGCACAGGCCAAATCAAAAAGTAGAAAATATAATTTTTCTACGCGGCACCCACCACCACCTCTTGGCAGGCAATGGCAAACCTACAAGAGTAAATATTGCTATGAAAAGCTTTTCACTTCGCCGTTCGGATTCAGTATTAAACTGTAGCTCCCTTCCATTCATGTACAAATATAACACGCACAACATGAGTGGATGCGAAAAGCTCGGCCTAGGCCCTCCATGGGCTGTTGTGCCATTAAAAGTAAGTAAGTAAGAGAGCCGACGTCTCTGCTTGTACTGCATTACTTAATATAAAAAAGACCGATCACAATACCGGTTCTCACTGTCTGTTCATGTACTCTATGATACTCTCTCTCTCTCTCTCATATTAGAAAGGAACGAAAGGAATTTCGTGTGGGAGAGAATTCTGCGTTGAAATTATTACTATTTTTCATTTGAGTTGATTTTTCCATCACGTTGCTTTAACATTTTTTCATTGTATTGTGTCAAATAGAAAGAACAGAGAAATATGAGATCGTGGGCTAAACCAGAAAATTTAAACATATATATATATGAATAGAACTGAAACAAGTTGGTCGTGAAACAAGTTCCACTTTACCAGCGAGTTCTCAAACTCTCACATTATCTCTTTGATATGTCCCATACATAAGTACACAGTTATTTACCTAATAATATTAATTTTCCTTTTATAGAGTCATAACCAAAATTAATTTTCTCACCAGATATAACACTGGCCAACATAACCTCAATTTGTGATTTTCAAATAATTTCCAATTACTTTTCAAATAAATCATGCAATTATGATGTTTTTCTATATTGAATAAACCCATTGAAGTGTAACGCAAAAAAAATCCTATTCAAATCAATTTGAAAATGAAAACAAAAATAAATAATTTCCTAAACGCCTAAATGAATGCTACGTGATTTGCGTTATTTATTGAGCAATCAATGAGAATATTACTGACTCACATTTTTTTTTATTAAATTTATTTACATACTTCCCCTTATGTAGTTATGTACACATGTATGCACACATGTATATTAAATGGAATTTCAATATGCCAAATTGTACAAAGGCTGAAAATATACTTTAATTTAGACATTTGCCAATTTGATGTGAAATTTACTATAGATGTAGATTAATTGCATTTTAAAATGTTTTTTTCATGTAAATTTTTGATTATCTTTCAATTTATAATGTTTCTAAAAGTAAAATAAATATGGATATGAAAATATCTTAATATTTACATCGAGCTTATGTGATGCATGTCTAGAAAATGATGAAACTGCAGAACATTTCGTCTGCGAATGCCCGGCCTTCTCTTGGACGAGATAAGCTATCCTAGGCAAACACACTTCTTGGAAGCGGAAGACTTAGTTAACCTTGATCTGCCTGACTAATGAAGTTGCAGTCTTGGACTACGTCTTCTTCGGGACGGACTACAATAGGCTTTCAAGTCTACGTACTTTTCGATCTTTGACGGACTTTAATAGTAAATCCAATACAAAATATATACAAAATATATAAAAATTGATATTAATTTTTAGTGGTCGCTGTGGCGTAGTGGTAGTGCGTTGGACTGCTGCGTAGAGTGTCCGGGGTTCGAATCTCATCACAGGCAAAATCAAAAAGTAGAAAAAATAATTTTTCTACACGGCGCCATCTCTTGGCAGGCAATGGCAAACCTACAAGAGTAAAAATTGCTATGAGAAGCTTTTCACTTCGCCGTTCGGATTCGGCATTAAACTGTAGGTCCCTTCCATTCATGTACAAATATATCACGCACAACATGAGTGGATGCGAAAAGCTCGGCCTAGGCTCTCCATGGGCTGTTGTGCTAATAAAAGTAAAGTAAAGTGATATTAATTTTTCATTAACATTGCTTACCTTACTTTTAATGGCACAACAGCCCAAGGAGGGCCTAGGCCAAGCTTTTCGCATCCACTCACGTTGTGCGTGTTATATTTGTACATGAATAACAGTGCAACAAAATTTAATCTCCTGTATCTAAATATTAAATTATTTTCTATTTAAAATGTTTTTACTCATTTCTCGAGTTTTTATGCTTCAATTATGATAATGCACAATTCCAAGAAATCAAAGTATACTTTGTGGCGAAAATTAATGTTTTTTTTTTATGTGTATCACTTTTGGATGCGTACTTATTTTAACATAGATTCTAACTGTTCGAAATGAGACAAAAAATGTTTATGTTGAAAAAGCATAAAAATATTTTTGATGAAAATTAAATACAGTAAATTTCCACATTAACATAATAATGGTTGGCCACACTCCAAATAATACGAAAATAATTATTGTATCATTGTTGTTTATGTACGAGTATACTCGTGTTTACTATGTGAGTTTGTAAGTATAGCGTAGGTTGGCAACAATGTTGGCAACAATGCTGGCATTTCATTCGATTGCAAGCAGCTGCCAAAACACATAATTTGCACATGGCTAACACAAATTAAACACCAATAAATTTTACACTCTTTCGTAATTGGTCTTAAAACTATAGGTAATGTAAATTTAATTAGCACAATTATATGGCAGAAAATTTGATTCATTAAAATTAATTCGTTTTTGGAGAGAATAAAATATCAGTTGTCATCTTTCACTAATTGATTCTACAAGTATTTTGTTTCGTGTTTCCTTTTTGCGTTATCTTGTCATCTTCATTGTGAAAAACCGGGAACGATGATTTTTTCTTGATTTTTTAAAGCTTCGAATAAGGTCTCAATATGTGAGGCGTTGTTTCTTTTTTTTACACTTCCTAATATTCATTTTCGATTAGCTTACTCGAATCCGTAGAAAGAATCGTGACCATACACATTGGTCGCTGGTCCCTTCCCAGCTAGTTCATCTGCATGATTAAGTGACCCCAAAACACCACAAAGAATGACTTTGCTATGGGTCGACTTTCAGACTTTCACTGTTCTTAAGAATTGATACCGAGCTTTTTAATATTTTTGATGTGTAATTTTACAATTTAAGATTGGGATTCGATTGTAGGGTAATGGTAGTGTACTTTAGTCCTGCCGAAAATTCTATACAAATTAAGAGCCGAAGAGTTCGAAATTAGGACATTGGCCAATCGATTCAAGACTGAAGTTAATTGCCATACTGGATTTTCTACCAAATCGTTAGTTCTCTAATACTTATGGTATATAATTTGGTGTAGAGTTGCCGAAAATGAATTTCGCTAAGAATGCTCAGAAGACAAAATTCAACACTACTTACCTAATTTTTCCTAAATCTTAAAAAAACCGGAATTGCAGCAGTCTTTTTTAAAATTTCCTATATTTCGACAACGCTTGTTGGTATAAAAATGAAAGCCAAGTGGAAATTTTTTAGAAGAGTATCAACACAAATTAAATTTTAATGGAATGGACAAACACAAGTCAGAACATAGGTCAGACCAAAAGTCAGAATAAATGTCAAAACACAAGTCAGAACATAAGTCAGGAAAAAAGTCAGATCAAAAAACAGAACAAAAGTCAGAATAACAGTCAGAACAAAAGTCAGAAAAAAGTCAGAAAAAAAGTTAGAACAAAAGTCAGAACAAAAGTCAGAACAAAAGTCAGTACAAAATTCAGAACAAAAGTTAGAACAAAAGTCAGTACAAAAGTTAGAACAAAAGTTAGAACAAAAGTCAGTACAAAAGTTAGAACAAAAGTCAGTACAAAATTCAGAACAAAAGTTAGAACAAAAATCAGTATAAAAGTTAGAACAAAAGTTAGAACAAAAGTTAGATCAAAAGACAGGAAAAAAGACAGAGCAAAAGACAGAACAAAAGACAGAACAAAAGTCAGAACATAAGTCAGAAAAAAAATCATACCAAAAGTCAAAAAAAAGACAGGATTAAAGACAGAACAAAAGTCAGAATTAAAGTCAGAACATAAGTCAGAAAAAGTCAGACCAAAACTCAAAACACAAGTTAGAACATAAGTCAGAACAAACGTTAGAACAAAAGTCAGAACAAAAGTTAGAACAAAAGTCAGTACAAAAGTTAAACCAAAAGTTAGAACAAAAGTTAGAACAAAAGTTAGAACAAAAGTCAGAACAAAAGTCAGAACAAAAGTCAGAACAAAAGTCAGAACAAAAGTTAGAACAAAAGTTAGAACAAAAGTTAGAGCACAAGACAGGAAAAAGACAAAACAAAAGACAGAACAAAAGTCAGAATAAAAGTCAGTATAAAAGTCAGAACATAAGTCAGAAAAAAAATCAGACCAAAAGTCAGAAAAAAAGACAGGGTTTAAGACAGAACAAAAGTCAGAATAAAAGTCAGAACATAAGTCAGAAAAAGTCAGACTAAAAGTCAAATCACAATTTAGAACATAAGTCAGAACAAAAGTTAGAACAAAAGTCAGTACAAAAGTTAGAACAAAAGTCAGTACAAAAGTTAGAACAAAAGTTAGAACAAAAGTTAGAACAAAAGTCAGAACAAAAGTCAGAACAAGATCAGAACAAAAGTAAGAACAAAAGTTAGAACAAAAGTCAGTACAAAAGTCAGTACAAAAGTTAGAACAAAAGACTGGAAAAAATACAGAACAAAAGACAGAATAAAAGTCAGAACATAAGCCAAAAAAAAAAATCAGACCAAGTCAGAGCAAAAGTCAGAACAAAATTCAGAACAAAAGTCAGAACATAAGTCAGAACAAAAGTTAGAACAAAAGTCAGTACAAAAGTTGGAACAAAAGTCAGTACAAAAGTTAGAACAAAAGTTAGAACAAAAGTTAGAACAAAAGTCAGAACAAAAGTCAGAACAAGATCAGAACAAAAGTCAGAACAAAAGTTAGAACAAAAGTCAGTACAAAAGTCAGTACAAAAGTTAGAACAAAAGTTAGAACTAAAGTCAGAACAAAAGACTGGAAAAAAGACAGAACAAAAGACAGAATAAAAGTCAGAACATAAGTCAGAAAAAATTATCAGACCAAGTAAGAGCAAAAGTCAGAACAAATGTCAGAACAAAAGTCAGAACAAAAGATAGAACAAAACTCAGAACAAAAGTCGGCCCAAAAGTCCGAACATAAGTCAGCCCAAATATCAGAACAAAAGAACAACAACCAGAACAAAACTCAGAACAATAGTCATATCAAAAGTCAGACCAAAAGTCAAAACAAAAGTCAGATCAAAAATTATATAATAATTTCGACCGCAATTTGAACAAACTCCTTTGCAACAATCAACTCATAATTCATAACAAAAGGCAAACCAAATTCTGGCCAAAGCTCAGGCTAAAATTCAGATCAAATTCAGCTTTAAAAATATGGGATCCTCAAGGCACCTTTAAAAATGGTAGACACTCTTGCCTTCTGTAACTTTTCATTATCTCTGCTGCTGCTGTTTTTGTTGATCTTTGAAAACAACTGAACAAACAAACAGGAAGCAGCAAAAACTTTATTTAGATAATATGGAGGTGGGATGTTTGTTATGCCTTCTCTAAAAACAAACAATAAAAAGATACAACAAACAAAAAACAAAACAAAATTTAATTGAAAGCGTTACGGGGATAACTTGTTTGATACAAAAGAAAAAGGTAGATAAAAACGTATACAAATATTAACAAACAAACAGTAACAAAAGGATCAAGTGAAAATCAAGAATGAAGGAAAACCAATTTTGTATTACCCCTCACTTTCTACCAAAATTTCAAATGCCAAGCCACACGCAAACACCATCTTTAATCCCACAAAATTAATAGCATCACCGGCTGTTGAGAATGTTGTCACACAAGAAAGATACTCGTACACTCACTCACATACACTTCGTGACACTTGAAAACACATACACAGAAAGAGAGTGAGTATGAGAGACCAGTGTGTGTAAGAGAGGCAGTGTTGTTGCCAGCATTTCATGAAGAGAATTCTAATTATGAAAAAGTGTGGTATGGTAACCAGAGTTGAGCGTAGAAAGGGGGTGTGGTGAGAAAAATTGAGGAACTGCGTATTTATGGATGGAAAACTGTTAAAGTTGAGTTGTGGAACGCAGTCTATGTATTTAAATACAAATGCAACCATAAATAATTTTTTTATATATTTTATTGATCTGGTTATATCAAGTCGTCGTTCAAACTTTACATTTTTCTCATGGAAAATTATTAAAAATTTGGAAATTATTAAAAATTACTACCGAAATTCTGAGTTTGATGGTCGCAACTTTAAGAGCGCTCACTCTAATTTTCATTCGTAATAATCGTGCCACCAGATGGACTCTGCGTGCAATAGTGGATAAACTCAATTCAACATATTCACTATTGAATGTTTCTGTTCCAGTGAGATAATGCACCGGTCGAAGTACCGAAAATATCGCAGCCGTAATTGCTTCAATACAAAATGAGCCAAATCAGTCGATTCCACGCCGTTCACAGGAAATGGAAATCTCTCAGTCCATATTGTGGTGAATTTTGTGTAAACATCTTGGCTTACATATCCTTGCAAGATCAAACTAATACAAGAAGTGAAGCTACATGATCATTTGAAGCGACGAAACTTCTCCGATTGAGTTCTGACAACATTTTGAAGATAATCCTGAATTTCAATGAAAAATCATCTTCAGCGATAAAGCTCATTTTTGGCGTTTTAACCTCTTTTGATTTATTTTAATGGGGTTACGTTAAGTTATAGTTGGTTTATGCCAAGAAGCCAACAATATTAGAGGAGCTCAGGAACAATATCGAACACGAAATTGCCAACGTTCCGGCCTATAATCGATTGCTGCAAAGGTGCTTACGTTGGTAAATGTAACATGTGTACTGCAATTGTTATAAATTTCAGCATGATATCTCAATTATTCTTCTAATTCTTTTTAATTTAATTTAAATACAAAATTGTTATGTTGCAATAGGAAAACCCTTTATTACGATTCCAAAGAGATGTGCAAGATTGTCGTTTTCTAGGTTTGGCCCACGTGGAATATATTTTTTCTTCTCTAAATAAACTCTCTCTAAATAAACTAAAAATATCAGAAGTTTTCTGTTAAGTTGAGGTTATCGTTAAAACCTGGAACTACTATAATAAGAACTCTGGTTAAGTTCAGTTTAAAGATTATGTTTGCTTGCAATCTCTGAAAATGTTCCCACCTTTCAAAAATTGTCTGATCATGGAAAATGTCACGCTCCCTTCTTCGTTTCAGTTACTTAAAACATACATTTTCCTTCGGCAGCTCCTTTCCAATACATGCTTAAAACTCTCCAGTGCGGAATATTAATGATGTCCTTGTTGGAAAATACACAATTTTAATTAATTTTTATTTCAAACTACTTTTCACTATACTTTTAACTAGTATGTTAAATATTCAGCTACTTTATAAAGTTCAGAAAGTATTGTACATATTCATGTCAATGTTTATTTATTTCTTTTATATTTTTTAATATTTTATTTTTATTTATTTTTGTTATAACTGCCACAAAGTTTCATACAAAGTTTTGACATTTATTGTATATATTTTGTTATTCAGAATGTATTATAACATAACATTTTTTCATCTTATTTTATTATTTCTTTCAACAACTACTCACTTTCTCTCTTCACGAAATGCTTCCAGTGAATATTTTTAACCAAAAAATAAGTACTAGAAAAGTCAGCGAGAAAAGTTTTTCATATTATGTTGCTCCATGAAATATTTTTTGGGGAAATAAATTTCAAATATTCTATTCTTGAAAGTAGGTGGAGTAAGAGTTTGGATTTGTTTGCATACAATTTCAAACAATTTGAAAATAATTGGAAGAATTCAAATCATAAATCATCAAAAATTTAGACCAAAATAAGTTAAAATTTTAACGAAAATAACACAGAAAATCAAAAAAAAACCAGAACAAAATTTTGAGCAAAATGAGATTGAAATCTGGTAGAAAATTGAAACAAAAAAGGCAATAACTCGGCCCAAAGGTAGACAAAAATTCAGCAGTCCTGAATTCCAACCACAAACCAGTTCAAAATGCAGTTAAAATTTTTTACCAAAATCAATTAAAAAATTCAATAAAAATTAGCTTTATTCAGACTAAACCGAGCCCAATTTCCAAACCAAAACTTAAACCGAAAATCATTTTAAAAGCTAGACCAAAATTGAGAAAAGAAAATAGGATAAAATCGGAAGAAAGGTAGGATAGAATATAAGACCGAATGCAAACCAAATTATAGACTTAGATAAAATATAGATGAAATATTGACTAAAAATTATAAAAAACTAGAAAACTTGAACTAAAGGTCAAAATTCCTGCCAAAATTCACACTACAAATCAGAGCCAAATCAGATAAAAGTTTGACCGTAAATATGATAAAATTTCAGAACAAATTTCCGACCAATATTTAGGCCAACTTACTTTACTTACTTTACTTTTGATGGCACAACAGCCCATGGAGGGCCTAGGCCGAGCTTTTCGCATACACTCATGTTGTGCGTGTTATATTTGTACATGAATGGAAGGGACCTACAGTTTAAAGCCGAATCCGAACGGCGAAGGAAAAGCTTTTCATAGCAATTTTTACTCTTGTAGGTTTGCCATTGCCTGACAAGAGGTGGTGCCGTGTAGAAAAATTATTTTTTCTAATTTTTTTTTTTTTGATTTTGCCTGTGCCGAGATTCGAACCCCGGACACTCTGCGTAGCAGTCCAACGCACTACCACTACGCCACAGCGACCACATTTAGGCCAACATTTTAACAAAAATCATACTAAAAACTGGACAGATAAAAAATTTTACCAAAAATCAGAATTAAAATTCAAACCACAAATCTGACCTAAGTCTTAGCAAAAAATCAAACCAAAAAATATCAAATCAAAATTCAGAGAACAAATCAGATTAATTATCAAAATCAAATAAAAAAACTAAAATTCATTTCAAGAGTCAGAGTAAAAGGTAGGCCAAAATTCAGTCGAAATTCAGATCATAAACCAAATTAAAGTCATAAATCAGGCAAAATTCGGACTTAAATCAGATCCAAATGTTAACCAAAATTCTTCATAAAGTTAAGGCCACAAATTTTATAAATGCTGAACAAAAATAATACAAATATTTTAGCCAAGAATCAGAACAAAATTCAGGCCAAAGTGAAGACATAAAATCCGATCAGAATTAAAATTAGGTTCAACTTAAAATCAGAACGGAATTCAGACTTAAAATCAAATCAGAATTCAGACTTAAAATCAGATCAGAATTCAGAATTAAAATCAAACCAGAATTCAGACTTAAATCTTAGAAATCAAATCAGAATTCAGACTTAAAATCAGAAAGGAATTCAGACTTAAAATCAAATCAGAATTTAGAATTCAGACTTAAAATCAGATCAGAATTCAGACTTAGAATCAGAACGGAATTCAGACTTAAAATCAGATCAGAATTGAGACTTAAAATCAGATCAGAATTCAGACTTAAAATCAGAAAGGAATTCAGACTTAAAATCAAATCAGAATTCAGACTTAAAATCAGAAAGGAATTCAGACTTAAAACCAAATCAGAATTCAGACTTAAATCTTAAAAATCAAATCAGAATTCAGACTTAGAATCAGAACGGAATTCAGACTTAAAATCAGATCAGAATTCAGACTTAAAATCAGAAAGGAATTCAGACTTAAAATCAAATCAGAATTCAGAATTCAGACTTAAAATCAGATCAGAATTCAGACTTAAAACCAAATCAGAATTCAGACTTAAAATCAGAAAGGAATTCAGACTTAAAACCAAATCAGAATTCAGACTTAAATCTTAAAAATCAAATCAGAATTCAGACTTAGAATCAGAACGGAATTCAGACTTAAAATCAGAAAGGAATTGAGACTTAAAATCAGATCAGAATTCAGCCTTAAAATCAGAAAGGAATTCAGACTTAAAATCAAATCAGAATTCAGAATTCAGACTTAAAATCAGATCAGAATTCAGACTTAAAACCAAATCAGAATTCAGACTTAAATCTTAAAAATCAAATCAGAATTCAGACTTAAAATCAAATCAGAATTCAGACTTAGAATCAGATCAGAATTCAGACTTAAAATCAGATCAGAATTAAGAAGTCAGACTTAAAATCAGATCAGAATTAAAATCAAACCAGAATCAAAATCAAATCAGAATTCAGACTTAAAATCAAATCAGAATTCAGACTTAAAATCAGATCAGAATTCAGACTAAAAATCAGATCAGAATTCAGAATTCAGACTTAAAATCAGAAAGGAATTGAGACTTAAAATCAGAAAGGAATTCAGACTTAAAATCAGATCAGAATTCAAACTTAAAATCAGATCAGAATTCAGACTTAAAATCAGATCACAATTTAGAATTCAGACGTAAAATCAAATCAGAATTCAGAATTAAAATCAAACCAGAATTCAGACTCAAAATCAGATCAGATTTCAGAGTAAAATAGGACAAAAATTCCAATTAGAATGAGCCATGCCAGTAATTGAGCAAAAAAATCTTCTCTTGTCCTAATATTCACTAGCGACAATCACTTAATCTTCTCCTAATTTGATGCAACAATACTTTCGGACTAATTATGAGTTTGCTCAGCGATTCGATTTGAATCACACTGAATCTTAATTGCGGTTAATTGCCATTACTTTTCCATTCCACAAATAATAACAAGTCAATCGTTTAATCAATTAATTGCACTCGTAGATTTAATCCCCAGCATATCCATTGACTACTGTTTCCCTGCTGGATATCTCCTTACTACCTACTAAGTATATACCAATGTACATAGTTAGCATACAAAATCCTAACACTCTGTGGTGGAACATTTAAAATCGTCTGAATGAATTTGAATCTGAATTTATACATAGCATATTTAAGGGCGCAAAAGTACCAAACAAAAGTACCACTAAGCACTCGGTAGATTGTATGGTGGGTAAGTGTGTTGGTAGATATTTGTTGCGGTTTCACTACACAAAATGTTAAAACCAATTAACAAGCGCTTACAGCCGGTAAGTATGTATTTTGTAAAAAACTTAATGGTACTTGATTGAAATATTTTATTGTTATTTTATTCTGGAATAAAGGAAATAAATAAAAAATGAATAATAATAAATCGACACATGTAACATTTAGAGGATTTTATTGGCGAATTATTTTGCATGAATTCTTTTTTTTTTGTTTATTTTTTGAGAACAATTCCAATTAAATGCAAATTGGCGTCCACTTATTTTCGTTCGGTTTTGTTATTAGCAAAGTTCGGGATTGTTGCACACAATTGTCTGTATGCTTCATATGTAAAAAGTCCTTACAAGCCGAATACAAAACAAACCAATAACAAGTTAAATATAGAAGATTCGTATAATAATGACCACATGCTTCATTGAGCTTCAATATTTATGTTTATGGTATGCTCAATGAAATGGAATTTGCGGGGAAAATAGCAAAAACAATCAACCAACGAAAACAAAAAGAAGAAAATCATATCAAAACAAACCAGAAGACAGAGAAAAAAGGTCATAATAACATCGGAGAAGAAGAAAGAGAAGAAGAAGAAGAGTAAGAGGGCGACAAGGAGGCTGTCAAATTTTAAATTAATTGTGAGCCCTGCCTACTACTTTCTACATCATTCACTTGGTTTTGTTAATGGCGTTATTTTTGTATTTTATTTTCTCTGGTTTCTTCTAAATCTTTAATATTTTTTCATTCAGTGTGATATTTTCTGTGTGATATTTTCTCTATGATATTTTCTGTGTGATATTTTCTCTGTGATTATTGTCAAAGTAAGAAAATTCAGGCGTGAAGCAAATTTCTCGATTTTTGTTTATTTGTGGTAAAAGTATCCAAGTATTGAATAAACTTAAGTTATTTGAAAGTAAGTAAAATATGTCGTAGAATTAATTTAAGTCTTCCGTCACTTTGCTTTTGTATTTAAATAGTTGAAGCATTCAAAGGCAAACATTATTTGCTTTCAAAGAAATTACATAAGTCAAAGCTCCGCTACATTTTTGTCTCATTTTACTCCTTTTGGGAGCTTAGCACTGCCAAAGACAGTGCCTAATATTTATAAGGATCGTCACAATATCAGTGACTACTATGAGCATCGTTAATCTGTTGTTTTCAATATCAAGACAAGTAATATCAGTTTCGGAAAAAATTAGAAGGCATATGTACATAGGATGCATATATACATAAATGATGGGCAGCACATATGCATCCACATGTATTCACGAGTATGAATCAAACTCGATTGATAGAGGGCGCTAATTCGGGTATGATTCAAACTTGCTTGATTAAGAGCGCTAAGTATGAATCATACTGGATTAATAGAAGGTGCTGATTAGCGTATGATTCAATTTTGATTGATAGAGGGCGCTAAGTATGAATCATACTCGATTGATAGAGGGCGCTGATTCGCGTTTGATTGATACTTACTTGATAGAGGGCGCTGAGTATGAATCATACTCGATTGTTAGAAGGACGATTTTGTGAGTTCATCTCAAGTGAGTTTTGCGATTTGTGCAATGCATACAAATATCGAACAAAGTATTTGTCTCAAATTTTGTATTCTGAAATGGAATTTGGTGTGCTGAATCGATGAAAATGCTGAAAATATTACAGAAGGATTACAGTGATTTGACTTTATCAAAAACACGTGCATATGAGTGGTGCCGTCCATCAACGTCTTCACCTGAAGTTAACATCAATAAAAGTGAAGGACATGGTGACGGAAAATCTTAATTTTAGTTTGAGAGAGATACCTGCGTTGAACTTTCTGTTTCTCACGAAATAATTCGTGCAATTGTTCACGATTGTTTGAGCATAATACGCGTGGCCGCTCGGTTAGTTCCTAAAGACGACAACGCACCATCTCACAAGGCTATCCACCGTATTCACCTGACTGGCTTTTCCCCTTTTCAAAACTCATTTTACCACTTCGAGGCACCCGTTTTCAATCGATAGAAGACATAAAAGAGAGTTAGCGGCGAGAACTGAATTCGATTCCGGAAAATGTGTTTGAAGAATGTTTCAATGATTGGTTAATGATTGGCATAAGTGTATTATTTTGGAAGGAGCATAATTTTCCACTACTCTTCCTTACATATCGTTCGAGATGTTGATAATTTCGCGTTCGATATAATTCCTGAGCTTCTCTAACGTTATTGGCTGGCAGCCCAAACCAACGACTTAACTTAAACTCTTAAAAATAAATCCAACGGTGTTAAATCGCATGAGTGCGGTGACCATTCGACCGGACCATTTCTCCAGATTATACGATTACCGAACTTTCCCTTCAATAGATCAATTATTTTATCAGTTGTGTGTGGCATGTAGCACCTTATTGGGACCACATACCACTGTTGTCAAGTCCATGCAGTTCTGGCCAAAAATAGTCTTCTAATATTACGATTATTTTCATCGACGCCAAAATACGGTCCAATCACATGTCCGGTGTGAAGTCTACACCACACGGCCAATGGATGCAATGGAGCCTCTTGAAGCACAAGTGGGTTTATTGCTGTCCAATAACTCATTCCTTTGGCATTGATCCAACCAACAAAAAATAAGCTTCATCACTTAAGATTATTTCTCGATAAAATTCAGGTCGTTCTGCAAACTTAAAGTTGTGACCACCGGCGGCAGAAATACGGTAGTAATTTTTAAAAATTTCTTTACGTCACTCGTTCGTCAACTTCACCATGATAAAAGTGCAAACCTTGAATGACGTTTTGACATTGACAGAACCAAAATTCAAGGTTGTGTTTGTTTTTACATAAAACATTGTCATTGTTGTGACCCTTTATAAGGAATAAGGAATGAGAAGAATGAACAGAAGATGAAGAAGAACAAGAAGGTGTCAGTTGAAAAAGAATGGTTATAAATGCAATAAGTAGAAAAGTTTTGTTTAAATACTGGAAAAGAGACAAAGTTGAACGGCAAACAAAAAAAAAAAAAATACGCAAGTATCGACTTATACATGCGAAACATAATAAGTAAATGGTTCTCAGAATAAGTTGCTTCAGTAAGTTTACCATAAAAGAACAGACGGAACACTGAAGTAGGATTTCATATCAAAGGAGTAAACATGTGATATTCAACTCAACCAAAGTACAAAAGTGTTTGTAACATCATTATGCATATGCCTGAAAGTATGCAATAATATTTATTATGCACTTCAAATATTCAGTACTGAGTGTTACCCATTAAAATACTAACTTAAAATAAACGAGCATGCCCGATATTTGTTTTAAGTTTATTTTTACTAAACATAAATTTTCATTTGCTTTGCTTGTGTTATTTAAATATTTAAGCAACATAGTTTGTATTTTATATGCAAATAAGTATTTAGTTTACCGAACAAAAATTAAAATATTAAATTTCACCAAAATATTCAAAACTTTTTCACAGTTTCTGCTCTAATATAAAAATGTCAAATAACAGCAAACAGTGTTGCCGTTTATTAGACATACGCAAACTCACACATACACACACACACAGCTGCACACACCAAAAGTTGCCACTTTCAGTATGTGTGCCGTCTTGTTTTGTTTGTATGCATTATTTTTCTTGTGTTTGAGTGATTTTCTTCTTTTTTTTTCCTCTTACTTTCTCCTTTGTTTTATTATTTATGCACTTCATGTGATTTATTTACACAGTTAACTGATTCCAAGTTGCTTTTTTGCTTTTTCTACTTACTGTTCTTCTTTTTCTATGCTGTTGGTTTTCTGTTCTTCTTTCACTTCCTATTTAATGTGATGTTCACTACTTTGTCTTCGCTGTTTCTGTCATTTCCGTTTCCGTTAAAGCCACAGTATGTTACATTTTGGTAGAATGTAACAGCAAGTGGTCCATGAAATAATGCTCGGAGATAATGCTAAAAGACACAAACAAATGTTAGCAAATTTATATAGATATGTATAGATATGTATTTAGGTACATACTCGCCTGTATATGTATGTATGTGTGTATGTGTGTTTAGTCCATAAGTATTGCATGAATTTATGTACTCGTGCTTGAATACTATTTGGTGCATATATAAAGGCCGAATCATTTGTCTGTTTGCAATATGAAAATTCAAGTTTTTTTGTTAGTTGAGTAAATGCATTAAATTATTTATTAAATTAAATAGATTTGTTTGAAAATTTATGATATTTTATTCTATATTGCAAATGAATTTTACCGGGCCGCTGTAAAAGTTAGTATCATTTCTAAAATATTCAATATCAGTTCCATAATTTTTATAGGTTTTTCAAATGTAACTCTACATTTGAAAAACCCTAAATGCGAAATGTTAAATTCGAAGTTGTCTAAAAATCAAAATCCAAAGTAGATTCAGTTGGTTTCTTCCTTTTGCTCGTTGCTTTGCTCACCGTTGTTGAAACGATAGAATCCGTTAATATCTGGAAATCCTTTATGAATTTATATATATGAAGTGTTGAATAAAAATATCAGTGAACAGACAACTGCAAGCTCCACTTATTTCCTTGATCCTCATTCATTTAAACTGCGCAATAATGATCTTGCTAGATTCACGCTTTTTGCATTACGTAATAATGTAGGAGAAACTGAATGCCATCCATTTTTTGCCATTGCAAAGTAATTGCAATTGGAAAATTCTTTAGTGGCTTTTAAGTAAGATGTAAATATGTAATTTCTTGCATTTTTGATATGAAAAACTTTAAATTGATATGATTTCTTGTAATTGAAATGATTCTCTGTGTTTTGTTTAAATATCAAAAATTTCAAATTGATTATTATGGTTGCTACATGAATTTTTGCACTTTTGAAAAGAAACATGTTTAATTGATATGAGTTCTTGCTGGTTTTATATTGAAAATATAAAAATGATATGGTTTTTTATATTTTAATATGAAAAGTGTAGAAATTATAAGATTTTTTTTATTCTTAATAAGAAAATTAAAGAATTGATATTAATCTTATGTTCAATTTTTGTTACGTAAAATGTTGAATTGATATAAAGTCATATTATTTTTATATGAAACATGTTGAATTAATATGAAATTTTCCTTTTTTGAAATGAAAAATATGAAACAAATTTGAATTATCTGTTTTTATACGAAAATTGTATAATTTTAATATTATCAATATCCAAAATGTTTTTATTAATTATGTAAATGTTAATGAATCTTTTCATTTTCGAGATATTCACGTCTTATATCCAGTTATTGTATTTTCGATATGAAAAATGTTGAATTAATAAAAAGATTTCCGTTTTTGAAATGAAAAATATGAAACTTTTATTAGTTATTTTTATATTCATATGAAAATTGTGTAAGTTTCGTATTTGTAATATCAAAAATGTTTTTTTTTTATTTAAATGTTAAGAAATTCTTTCATATTCGAGATAAAAAGTATAATTTATATTCTTGTTAGTAGTTTTAATATGTTAAATTGACATGAGCTCTTTCTTTTTTGAAATGAAACATTTTTATTTAATACGAATTTTTTTTTTTATTTAATATGAAAAATGTAAAATTGACATAAGCTCTTTCTTTTTTGAAATGAAACATTTTTATTTAATATGAAATTTTTTTTTTATTTAATATGAAAAATATTAAATTGACATCAGCTCTTTCTTATTTAAAATGAAAAATATTTATTTAACATGAATTTTTTTTTTATTTTAATATGAAAAATGTTAAATTGACATGAGCTCTTTCTTTTTTGAAATGAAACATTTTTATTTAAAACGAATTTTTTTTTAGTTTAATATGAAAATGTTAAATTGACATGAGCTCTTTCTTTTTGAATTGAAAAATATTTATTTAATACGAATTTTTTTTTATTTTAATATGAAAAATGTAAAATTGACATGAGCTCTTTCTTTTTTGAAATGAAACATTTTTATTTAATATGAATTTTTTTTTATTTTAATATGAAAAATGTTAAATTGACATCAGCTCTTTCTTATTTAAAATGAAAAATATTTATTTAATATGAATTTCTTTCTATTTTAATATGAAAAATGTTAAATTGACATGAGCTCTTTCTTTTTTGAAATGAAAAATATTTATTTAATATGAATTTTCTTTTATTTAATATGAAAAATGTTAAATTGACATGAGCTCTTTCTTATTTGAAATGAAAAATATTTATTTAATATGAATTTTTTTTTTATTTTAATATGAAAAATGTTAAATTGACATAAGCTCTTTCTTTTTTGAAATGAAAAATATTTACGTAATATGAATTTTTTTTTTATTTTAATTTTGAAAAATGTAAAATTGACATGAGCTCTTTCTTTTTTTGAAATGAAAAATATTTACTTAACATGAATTTTTTTTTTTTTCTACAAAAAATTTAAATTGTTGAATTTTTGGCATGAAAACTGTTAAACTGAAACAAATACTTTGATAAGAAAAACTTTGAAGAATGTAAATTGATAAATTCTTGAATTTATGAAGTTAAAAATGTCAAATGTTTTGAAAGTAAAATTGTAAAATTCATAATATTGTTGATATGAATAATGTAAACTGTTAACTGAATTCTAGTATTTTTTTTTTATATGAAAATGATATTTGTAATTAATACTTAATTTTTGATATGAATTCTTATAAATGGTAAATTGATATCGATTCTTGTATTTTTTTTTTATGAAAAATGAGTACTTACATTTTTATGAATAATGAATGAATATTAAATAAAATTAATTTTTGGCCTAGAGCTCGTTAAAAATTTATCTATTATAAATCTAAAGGCGGTCAAATATTCAGACAACATAATTTATTTTATTTTAATATGAGAAATGTAAAATTAATATGATTCTTGCATTTTTGATATGAAAAATGTTAAATTGCTACGAGTTTTCGTATTTTTTTATATGAAAAATATTAAATTGATATGAATTCTTGCTTTTTTGATATTAAAAAATCTTTGAAATAAGAAATGTTAAACTGATGTTAGTTCTTTCTTTTGATATGAAATATGTGAAGTCTTTTCGAATTTTTTTCATTTAAAATTGGTATGATTTCCTGTATTTTTTAAATAACAAATATTAAAGACATATGGATTCTTTCCTGTTGGATATGAGGAATGTAGATTTGACATTAGTTCTTGCACTCTTGTTATGAATTATGTAAAATATTTTTGATTTCTTATATTTTCGATATGAAAAATGTTAAATAGATATTAAGTTTTGGATATTTTCTGTGAAACATGTAGGCTGAACACAATTACATTGTTATCCAAGCAACATCGACTTGCTTCCACCCTCTATAGTCACTTGATTCTCTATTCAGGTGACAAGTTCCCCTTTGGAAGAATGGATCATCATCATTTTTCGCTTCAAAATAGCTGAGGGGAACTGGAACTGGCTCAGTCTTCATCTTCCGCTTTTTTTCGCGCTTTCTTTCGCTTCGTACTTTGGAAATTCCTCCGATTATTCTCCGATGTAGAAGCCTCGAATTATAGGGTTCAATAGCATTTTCACACTAAAGACAGCGCATAGCGCTACTGTTTCTATCCAGCCCTACTCTACCCTGTATTCCTTTCCCTTTCCTCATGTATTTTGCATATACTTTACTCTACTCTATTGATTCTGTCCTGTTGTATCTGATGATATTTCCAATACACTCACTCAAATAATATAGAAATAAATAATGTTCGTTATTTGGCTGCGAGCGAAATTTGTGACAGCATACATTAACAATAACAAAGCACAATAACAACTAATGTCCACAAGCTGATAGAAAAAGCCATCACCAAAAATAATAAAATCGGGAAAAATGCGAGATGAAAAAAAAAATATAAGTATTATGATTACTTATTATTATTCTGCAATGATGTTTTAAAGTTCGTCATTTATGCGTTTTGAGAAATTTGGTATCATTTTAATCATTCTACTTTTTTGAGCATGTTTGTACTTTAATAAAAATACTTTATTATTAAATAGCACAATGTTCTTATTAATATTTTTAAAGCATCTTATAATATCATAATTACGGCGTTTATAATAATAATGCATTGTAAGTAAGTTGTAAAAGCAGCAACTGATTAACAATAGCAGTTACAACAAAAGTAAATATATTCATACCTACATATATGTATGTAGATGTATGTATGTAAAAGAATATACGTATGTGTGTTATTGTTGTTATTGTATAACCTTAGCATTACACGAACTTCGCATCAAGTAGGAAGAATCACTAGCCCGGAAGCACTTTAATACCTGCGGAGCTTCTTAGTTTGACGCGCCCCCATGCCAAGCGCACAAACATGCACACATACCAGCATACGAGTTTGTATATGCAAGATACATAAACGATTTTCAGATAATTTTAGTAGCACTTTAAAGATTTCAACATAGTCAAAATTTTCCCTTCTTATTATTTTTCATTTATTTTACAACTTACGAATTTACTGATTCCCCATGCTCTTGCTTGTCCTTATCTACTTCTGTTATATGATTCAGGTATGTACTTACATCTTTTCTAAATGAGCATTATTTACATAAACATAAATGTGATCCAAATTCACTTGTATATCAAGATGAATGACAGCTGCTTAAGTAAATTTATGAACACTCCTCACACAAAAAGTTATAAAAAACAAAAAACAAAAAATAAACAAAAAATGTGAGAGCTTAAGAACTCGCGGGTGAAGTGGAACTTATCACGACCAACTTGTTTCTGTTCTATACATCAATTTGTTTTTTACGTTGCCTATGTTCCCTCACGTACCGCCGCCTGACTATGAGGAGGTCTTAACAGCCATTGCTCGGCTGAAAAACAATAAGGCTGCAGGTGCAGATGGCCTGCCTGCTGAGTTGTTTAAGACCGGAGGGGAAGAGCTCAAAAAACGCATGCATGAGCTTCTATGCAGAATATGGTCAGATGAAAGCATGCCAAGTGATTGGAATCTCAGCGTACTCTGCCCAATCCATAAGAAGGGTGATTCCACGATCTGCGCCAACTACCGTGGGATCAGCCTTCTTAATATTGCATATAAGGTTCTATCGAGCGTACTGTGCGAAAGACTGAAGCCCATCGTCAACAAACTGATTGGACCTTATCAGTGTGGCTTCAGGCCTGGTAAATCCACCATCGACCAGATATTCACACTACGCCAAATCCTGGAAAAGACCCGAGAAAAACAGATCGACACCCATCATCTATTTGTCGATTATAAAGCCGCCTTCGACAGCACGATTAGGGATCACTTGTACGCCGCAATGTCTGATTTTGGTATCCCTGCAAAGCTCATTCGTCTTTGCAAAATGACACTGACCAACACCACCAGCGCAGTGAAAATTGGGACAGACCTCTCCGCACCATTTGATACCAAAAGAGGTTTCAGACAAGGTGACTCCCTATCGTGCGACTTCTTTAACCTAATGCTGGAGAAAATAATTCGAGCTGCGAACATCGACATCTCTGGCACTATCTTCTACAAGAGTGTCATGCTGCTAGCATACGCTGATGATATTGACATCATTGGCAAAAACGCTCGAGCAGTCAGTGCAGCATTCTCCAACCTGGAAAGGGAGTCTCGTCGTGTGGGTCTAGTGGTGAACGAGGACAAAACGAAATACCTTGTGTCAACAAACAAAGAGTCACGGCGTCTTGGACAAAATGTCACTGTTGACAACTACACTTTTGAAGTCGTCAAGGATTTCGTTTATTTAGGATCCAGCATAAACACCAACAATAATGTCAGCCTTGAGATCAAGCGGAGACTAACTCTTGCCAACAGGTGTTACTACGGGCTCAGTAGGCAATTGAGAAGTAGAGCCCTCTCTTGACCGACGAAAATAACGCTCTATAAGTCCCTCATCCTTCCCGTCCTAATGTATGGCGCAGAGACGTGGACAATGACCATCAATGATGAGAGACTGTTAGGAGCGTTCGAGAGGAAGATACTCCGTAAGATCTACGGTCCAGTATGCGTGGATGACGTGTTTCGAATAAGATGGAACAATGAGCTGTATGAGCTGTACGCCGACACTGACATAGTCAAGCGTATAAAACTCCAGCGGCTTCGCTGGCTGGGTCATGTTGAGCGAATGGAAGAAAGCGCTCCGGCTAGAAAGGTGTTTTATTCGAACCACGGTGGAGGATCACGCAGAAGGGGACGTCCTAATCTCCGTTGGAAATTGGAAAGACCAGGTGCAGGGCAACCTGACTGCACTTGGCCTTATCAACTGGCGCCAGCGCGCGCATAGCAGAAGTGACTGGCGAAGCTTTGTGGAGGCGGCCAAGACCGATCATCGGTTGTAGCGCCAGCTAAGTAAGTAAGTAAGTAAGTATGTTCCCTCACGTTCTCTTATATCGATCTTCTTTCTGTTTGACTCACTGCAATGAAAAAATGAAAAAAGGAACTTGCTGGAAAAATCAACTAAAATGAAAATAAAATTAATTTCAGTGTAGAATTCTCATACGAAATTCCTTTCCTTACTTTTAAATATGAGAGAGAGTGTCATCAGAGTAAATGAACATAGAGTGAGAGCCGGTATTGTGATCGAACTTTTTTCACACTAAGTTGCTGGTTATACTGGTGTTCGCTATTCGACGAACACATCATATTTTACTCTCGCGCTCAGTGTAGTGATTACATTGGGGTTCGTGACAGAGTTGCTCTCTGTCGAAATTCAGTTTTTTTTTTTGTAATACTATATTGGTCGCAACGGCAACACTAAATGGTATAACAACAAACTTTAAACGATTTTATTAATATGGAGCGTGAAATTAATAATATAATTGAAAAATTATGAAAATAAAATGATTTTTCTTCAATAATTACTTTTATGAATAATATATTTAATATTCTCTTTTAAAAACTAAACAAATTCGCAACTTCGCTTTTCTGCATATGAAAATAGTGATGTACAGGTTTGCATGTTTTCCTTCAATTTTACATACATTTTTGTTCCTTTTTTGTAGAATAACTCATTGCTTACCCTGAATACTGGGCGTGCTCGGTGTATATTTCAGCCAGCATATCGTGTTCGGTGTGAGAGTGAGTAAAAGATTCTTTTTTTTCGTGTTCGGGCAACAACAATTGCATGGTGTTCGCCGAGTAAACTTTGAATATATAACCACTGCCTAAGTATAAGGGAACATTTTTTGTTTTGGGATCGTTCTCATTCAGGACAATCAGAGACGTTGAATCTCGCAATTCCGTCTCATGTTTACATATAAAAGCGGTTGACTGCGAAAAATCGTTAATATTAACGAGTGATTGTCTTCACAGGAATTTACTGTTATTGTTAGTCATGTTGTTTTTTTGTTTTGCGAAATATTCGTTTAGTGTGTTAATACTAAGAGAGAGAGAGAGAGAGTGCTGATCACGTTTTTCTTGAAGAAGTGGATTTTGTTTACTCGCTCTTTTGTTTGCGACGTTTCACTTCCCACCATTCTATGTGTTACTGCGTAACATATCGATTGTAATTATTCCTCAAGAGAAATAGAGTGCGCGAAATAAGTTTGTTTGTATTTTTTTGATATGAGCATAGAGAGTGCCAAGAAGGTCTATTGATATAGATTTTTCAGTGCCCTTCCATAAGAAGTTACACTTCAAAAACCAAATTTACTAATAAATTGAGTGTGTGTTTGTGTAATTCAAGGTATCTTGCCACCCTTGGCGAATTTGCGATGTTATTTGGTATTTTTATTACTATGGCTGAGTTTTGAAAAGTTTAAAAATTAATAGAAAACAGAAATTATTTTTGGATCTTATCAAATTTGAGCTCATTTGAAAGACGATAATATTAGATGATTTTAAAAAAATTATATTTATTATTTTTCCATCACCAGTTGGCGCGTTGTGAGCAGTTAAAATTAAGGGAAGAGTAGTAAATGGAGATAATGATGAATAAAGAGGAGGGAGAGAAGAGGGGAAGATGATTTTCATAAAAGAATTTACTTAATATTATATTATCAGTTTTATTGATGGATCTTATTCATTTTTCCGCGTTAAGAAAAGAATTTTCCGATTTTAAATTGATAATTTTTAAAACTTATATTCATAGCATTAAATTTTTATAATTTAAGTTTCAATTTAAAAACTTCAATTTAAAAACTTCAATTTAAAAATTTTAATTTAAAATTGAAGTAGTCGTAAAGCTCGGCCTAGGCCCTCCATGGGCTGTAATAACACAGCATTTAATTAAACAGGACTCGGAATTTTTATTGTTATAAAAGTTCTTACTTTATTATCTTTCAAATAAGTCTAGATTGAAAAAGTTTCAATATCATTTTCTATTTTTTTTATTGAATTTTAAACTTTTCAAACTCAATTTTAGTACTAAATTTTAGTACAGCCAGAAAAAAATCTTGAACTTTACCAGCCTAAAGAAACTGTGAATGTGGGATTGCTCAGTAGAACCTCTTCCTTTAGAATCCACAGTCAAATCTCATGTCAATGATAACAATTCGAACAATTCGCACAGTCAAAGTCTAGCAATTATTTACTGGGTAAATTTTCTAGTGGTACGTTGGCAGCTAACTCATTCGTTAATAACTCAATCGATAATACTTAATGAGAATTAACTTATTGCAAGAAAAAGAATTATTTCTATGATATTTCTCAAGAGAATGCTTGTGGTGCAAGTACGCAACCATCAAAAGATCACAGGTCACAGCAAGTTTACCTTTAAGTGTTATCAACTGTGGTCTAGACTCAAAAAGGTTCACAGGTCACAGCAAGTTTACCTTTAAGTGTTATCAACTCTGGTCTAGACTCAAAAAGGGTCACAGGTCACAGCAAGTTTACCCTTTAGTATTATCAACTGTGGTCTAGACTCAAAAAGGCCCTCTGGGTAGCACAACAACCTATGCTGCTGGTACATTCTTTGGTTTCCCTGTAGTATTTTTCTAATACAAATATAACAGGTGAATAAAATTTAAATAGAATTTATTAAGTATACATAAATGATAGCAAAATACTTGAGAATATACATAAAAGCAAAAAATTTTATATATTTAATGCAGCACAGTCGTTGAGCAACAGCTGTTGCAAAGTTGAAATAGAAATAACGAAAGGAACATGAAAAAACAAAATCAATTTTCATGCTCAATAGAGCATTTGCTGCTTTATATCCTCCGAGAGATACATACAAACGTTTTAAACTGAATAAATATTCCAAAAACAAAAACAAAGAAAATATTTGAAATTTTATGCTTGAAATGACAGAGCAAGAACACAAAACTGAAGACGAAGAACTTTCAACTTTCATTTGGGAAGTAATTACAATATGAAAGCACACATGGCATACGAACAAATACCAAGACATATAAGTAAGTAACGAATAACGCATAAATGAGTAAAATATAGAACTCTCTTACTTAGATTTCTTATTTTCGATTTATATGATTTGTGCGTACACATGTGATTTTACTTCCGTTTCTTCCTTGAATTGCTTATATATTTCTTTCTCAATATTTTCAACTTGCTTTTGATTTTATGTGTCCTTCATTTGATTTATGTTAATCTCACATTTAATGTATGCTTTTACTCAATTTCGCCACGGTTGCCTTGCTTTTGTGTTGTATTGTCGGTCTGTCTGTCAGATGTTGAATGTGAAAGTTGTGAATGTTAAGATTTATAGAAAGGATTCAAATCACTCATACGCACGGGCGGCCACCCAAGGCATCAGCAAGTTTATTTCGCTTGCATTATACATATATACTCGTATACTTGGGCAGTTTATTAATATTGCTACTAACACATTTTATGATGGTTATTAAGTGCTCTTTCGTGTATATAAACAAAGTATGTATGTGTGCAGTTTGTGAACATAAATCAATAATTTTTTAATGCTCACTCAGATTTTATTTTTTGAAGTTGATTGTTTGTGTCATTTTATTTTTGGTAACCTTCTTAATTTATATAAGGTTTAAATACATATGTACGTATATAAATATATTAAAAGATATATACAGATACATTTCGTGTGTGATTTAGAGTTTAGAGTTAGTGTAATGTGTAATGTTTAATGAATTTGACAATTTATTTTTTTATTGATTAAAATTATATTCAATAAAAAGCTGACTGATTATATTATACTTAACATAAATGAAATGAAACTCATTAAAAATTTATGTGAAAAATAACATAAATGAAAAATAACAGTTGCCAATATAAAGATTTAATTAAAATCACTCATACCACATGCATTACCATGGACACATACGCACTATGTAGTCTTAGAATTGTGTATATAACTTGAAAATGAGGGGATTCGCAATTGACGGCATAACTTGTACTAAATCACATCTGTCAATACTGTAACTACTTTCATGTTTTATCCAAGTCATGTGACTTTTGTTTTGATTATGTGTCAATTTGCCAAAGGCTATACAATATAAACTTTTTGCGCTACAAACATGTCAGTGTTACATGCCAAATAAACGGCATTTGAGGGAACTTCTGTTTTTCTTCTTTAATTCGAAAAAAAAGTGTTGCTAAAAGTCAGCGATTGCTTTTGGAAGTTTACGGTAAATATCTCGATTAAAACATGCTTATTCTGGTTTCGACCCTTTCAAAATGGAGATTTTTACACAGAAACAAGGAACGCCCTGGCCAAGTGAAAAGCTTTTGAGATGAAGAATTGAAGATGTTACTCGAGGCGAAATGCAAGAGGCACTTGCAATAACATTTGGAGTTACTCAAGCAGCAATTTTCAAGAGCCTAAAATCATTGGGACGGATTCAAAAAGAAAGGGAATTTAGTGCCTTACAACTTAAAGCCGGGAGACGTCCAAAGGCAATTTGGCATATCTGAAATGCTGCTTCAGCGCTATAACAAATAATTAGTTTTTGCATCGAATTATTACTGGCAATGAAAGGCGGATTCATTATGACAACCCATTATTATTATTACCCGTGATGAGTTCCACCATCCGGTGCAGGTCCTTCCTTCCTAATGGCGTTAATGTAATTCTCTGTATTCGGTTAGCTCTGAAGAGTATCATCTATTATGAGCTGGTAAAACCTGGTTCCATTCATGTACAAATATAACACGCACAACATGAGTGGATGAGAAAAGCTCGGCCTAGGCCCTCCACTACACCACAGCGACCAATTTGAATGCACCTCGTCAATCATTTGAAACTACATACATATAAAAACCGACCTAATCACTCTTTACCGATTTTAGGTAATAATCCAAGAATCTATCACCCTCTATGACCATCTGAATGAAACTTAACCCAAGTTTTTTACAAAAACAATCACTGTTTAATATTTCACATATGTTAACTTTAAAATTGCAGCAGTTTAATATAAAATTACTAAGTTTCACTTTGCTGAGGTCAAATAAAATGACAATTTGAGTAGGTACATTTTTAAAAGGAGATATTGATAACCCACCAAAAAATTTTTTTATTAAATCTTTTGCATCTAAATAGTAGTATTTTATCCAGATGAAATAGCAAACTTGTGACGGAGATTAAAACTTTCACTGGTTCCCATATAATTTTAACTGACTACAGCCGACCAAACATATGGAAAATTTTAAAATTGTTAAATATTTAAATAAAATGCTAGATTTTTCCACGATTAAAAATGCATTACACTATTCCACACTATTTTCAATCATTAATCACAATTGTCTTCTGCCCACTTTTAATTCGTAGCATTAGGCGCAACGATGAGTGAGTACAAAATCAACAGTTTGCCATTGCAAACAGTTGCATACAAAATTCTGCAAATCTTTTTCTTTCTTCTTGATTTGCGGAACCATAATTTGCTAAAGCCCTAACACGCGTTAGTCAAACTTTGCTTAGGAAGATGGTTAAACTTAATCATAATACATAAAAAAATAGATTTTGAAAAATTAGCTGTTAGAGCTTTAGCAATTTAAGGCAGCGATTTACACCCACATTCTCGTACAATAATGACTATAAAGCTCTTCTACATTATGTATATATATGTAAGTGGGTATAGTTTACATAGAAATAGCAGAACACTTGCCTCTTGTTAATCTCTGGGGCACTCATATCGTATGAGCGACACTCAATCTATATGTGGGCACAATGTGAATTGCAGCAGCATCAGCGTCAGCAGTACAAACATGAATGTGTATGTGAGCACTTGACGACTGTTGTCTGTCGTCAATGTCGTTGCCATTGCCGTTGTACTCTTTGCTTTCGTATTTCTTCTCTTTTTTCTTCATTGCCACTGATGCTAAATAGCCTAACAGCAAAATACACAAAGCACTCAGTGAATAAGTTATGATATTATCACGAAATTCCAGGTGCTTTCGCAGTTACTTATGTATGTTCTATATACAAAATCGTATGTAGATTAGTAGACATTAATTAAAATGTTTTGATATTTAACCAAATTGCTCTTTACGTTTAGCGCAAATGCCATTTAGATCTTGTAGGTTAAGGTGAGGTTAATTAAAAAAATATAATTATTCGTAGAACAGACTTTTCAATATATCAATAGGCGCACTATCTGATTTGTAATTTTAGTTAGGAAATTACTCAATAATTGTAATCTCTTGTTGAACCGGCACTCATGTCGTATGAGTGATACTCACTCGTTGTGTGAGTATTAGACTAATCTAAGGTTGTTGCATATACAAGAACAATGAATAAGCTCCAAGTTTTCTTAAGGTTTATTGTACAGATTTCAGTAATTTGTTAGGCGTAGGGCGTGGCAGATTTTAAGTCCGAGTAAAGCAAAAATTAGATGAAAACTTATAAAACGGCGAGAAAAAAATAGTATTAAGTGTCAGACTGTTACGCTTGTGCCCGGTTTCAAACGTCGGCACAGGCAAAAATCAAACAGTAGAAAATCCAAATTTATTCTACACGGCACCACCTCCTCTCAAGCAATGGCAAACCTTCAAGAGTAAAATTTGAAAAGTTTTTCATTTTAAAAAAGATAAAAGAAACATGTTTCAGTGACCGAGTGCTGCAAAAAGGCTCAGTGCTTGTCTGTGGGTTCTGCAACATCGCTGGAAAGATTCCCTTCCACAGGTATACCAAGGAAATGCAAACGCTTTACAGCTCCACAAGGTAAAGGCGCACGACGATAGAAATACGCGCCGAAGAACGATGTATGCTTGACAGAAAGTAAGGTGGACCTTCTTACTCTACCCGAACGTATCCGACTGGGTAACCGCTAAGCAGATTCTGAGCGGGTATAGGCTAGCCTACTCGTAGTTAGAGTTAATTCAACAATACCTTCATTGATTCAAAAGTAGCAAGGACATAAATTATAAAAGTTTTTGAAGAAATATTGTGCAGAGTTAAGTAAAGAATTAAATGCAACAAATATCTCTAGGCTTGCTACATTTAACTTTGTTTTACCAGTAGAAAATCCATATGTATTAATTGGAACAACTTTTCTTCTTATCTGTTTAATTCGTCATGTAAACATCACTTTTCTTTCAAAGATTACGTTTATAAAAAAATTACAATAAATCAAAAAAAAAAAACAAAACGATGCATTCATACTTGTTCTTTTTTTTACATAAATGTAGCTACTCATTGCCATGCTATGAACTTTTTTTCAAAGTTGATTGTGGAGTATTTCTCATATCACACAGGCGACTTCAACGACTTCACGTTGAAAGAACAGCATTATCCTCGAAACTTAATGTTGCACTGGCTTCTTTGCTGTTGACCCTTAGCATTCCAAGCGTAACAAGTGGAAAATTACAGTCATCTTGGAAACTTCAGCTTTACATCTCCTGTTTGAAATACTTAGTTTAAGTAACCTCCTGTGTTGACACCAAACTCGTGGGTTACTCCTAAGTCAATGCTGGCTGAGTAACCTCCAGTGACTGATTATATTCTTAGTGAAGGAAATATTTCAAGCACGCCTACTCGTAGCTAGAGTTAAAGGCATTAACTTTTTAAGTAGCATACCTATGCTTGCGAAACGAAACTTATCTATGTACTTACTCTATATACCATACTGTAGACGAGTGGAGCCTAAAAGTATGCATTAAAATAGAAATTAATGTTTTTTTTTCTTACTTTTCGAACAATGCTTATACATAAAAGAAATTTACTTTTCTACCTAAACAAGTGCCATCAAACATTCATTCATCATTTCATCAAAGTTAGAAAGTTAATTTTTCGCTTTCTAATTTTTTTTTTTTTTCTTAACAAATGCAACAACTACGATAATTATAACGCATGTTAAAATTATACCACTGAATTGCTGCTGCTATGTAATTTACATTGGCAACGTTTAGAAAAAGGCATTATCCTTTCAACATCATTAACATTAGCAGGTGAACAGGCTTAAGTTGGTTGATTTGGCTGAGCGACTGACTGACTGAGTGAGTGACTGACTCACTCACTCATTACCGCACCATGTGCCATGCTTTTGTGATAACTTTACAATATGAAATTGAATGATGGACTGTGTACACAACGATGACAGCAACACCAACACCAACACTAACACCAACACCAACACTAACACCAACACCAACACCACCAACAACAACACATTTCGTTTCATATTTCTTTATCCAATATACAATGCGCGAGGTTAATGCATGGTAAAGGCTGCTGCAAAATACTTATGCTAGGGCTAGGGCTAGAGAAAGAGAAAGAGCAGGCAGCAGGGCGCTCTGGTTAAAACAGGAATTCATGAATTTCTGTCATGGCTCAATTCTGTCGCTGCTGTTGTTGATAAATTTTTTCGTTGGAATTTTTTTTTTATATAATTCTGGTGTTTGCCGCTTTTATTTTCTGTGAATTTTTTCGCATATGCCAAATTATTTATTCATTATTTCGTTCTTCTTTTGTTTATTTTTTTTTTTTTTGTTTTTTAGAATTTTTTAACTCTGCTGCTGATTTTGCTTAAATTAAGTTGTAAATATTTCCCGAATGTTTACTTAAATGTTTTTCGCTTTTCTATACATAATTTTGTATTTTATTTTCTTATGCAAATGATTGTTTTTATTTATAATTCTTCACTTAATTTTATTCCATTTGTATGTGTATACTACACACACAGCGACACAATATCGATTTGCAATATTGGTCGAGTTTCTTTCGATACTTGAATTGGTTTTTTGCTTTGTCGTAATTTAAGAAAATCTACAATCCTAAGGATTGTAAATTTTAAATTGTTGTTAATCATTTAAATTATAAATGATCTAGCAGCGTAGTTTGCATTTAGAATTCGTTGATTTTTGAACAATATTTATCAGCGTTTTTAATATATTCCATTTGGTTGCAATGTTCTATTCGCGCACTGTGGCAAAAGGCAAGTGTAGCGAAATTCATGGAATCAAAACCAATCAAATTTAGTATCAATTAACATGTAATATTTTAGCTAAAGACAATGCCGTAGGTAGGGGCGGATAAAGGAGATATGTAACTCTTCTCACCTTATCTATAACTTACTTACTTAGGTAGCTGGCACTACAGCTGATGATCGGTCTTGGATTCATTGGGGAATATTTTAACGAGGTAGGTTCCAAACCCAAAGCACTGTCATTCATTCAAGGGCACGAAGAAGCACAGCGCACACATTAGTTAGCTCACTGACGGGAGTCAGATCGCTATCCAGGGGACTCCGCGAGGAGGCTGTGTGTCGACTTGAGACATAGAATCGCTAGGATCGAACATGGGCGCACCTACGACTGTCACGAACTTTACCATGTGTCCTACGCACAGGCCACCCCCTCCCCCCCCCCCGCCCCCCTTATCCATAAGGTTTACAATAAATCTATGTTTACAATTCGGATCAGCAATGTTCATCTTAATGGGAATTTCTACGAGTTTTTTCTAGCTGTTGTGTGGGTTAGAACCACTGTGGTTAGGCACAGCGAAAGTTTTTCATGTTTATTTTTTTTTTTTTTTGTATATTTTCTTCTAGTTATTAGTTAATACTTACATTTAAAATAAATATTTTTTTAACGATTTGGACTCGATCGCTTTTGTCTCCCAACTGAGAACACCGATTGCAGTCAGGTCTCCTTGTGCTTGCTCTTTCCAAAGGAGATTAGCTCGTCCTCTTCTGCGCTTTCCACCACCGTAGCTCGAATGGAATAACTTGCTAGCCAGAAATTTTCTTCCATTTGCTCAACCTTGCTCAGCCAGCAAATCAACTGACTTTTTTTTTACCTTGACTGTGTCAAAGTAGTCTCATGGTTGCCACCTTCTTTGATGAACGTCGTTCACGCATATTGATGTAGTCATTGTTCACATCTCAGTCCCATACTTTAACACAGGACAGATGAATGAATTATTGAGTGTTATTTTCGTCTGTCGAGGTAGGGCTTTTCTTGTCAATTGCCTACTAAACCCATGGTAATAGCTGTTGGCAACAGGTGTTCCTTGCTAGATCTCAAGTCTGACATTAATGTTAGTGTTGATGCTGGATCGTGAATACACGAAATCTTTGAGTACTCCGATTGTATTATTGTCAAGAGTAACATTTTGTCCAAGACTCTTTGTTTGTTGACATAGGCTCTTTCGTTTTCTTCTCCTTTACCACTAGACTCCTTTTTCAAGATTGGAGAATGTGCATTGAGGCCAATGATGTCGATATGATGAGCGTATGCTAGGAGTTCATAGTATTTTCTCCGGCATATAGTTAAAGGAGTCGTACGTTAGAGAATCACCTTATCTGAAAACTGATTTGGGTATCAAATGTAGCTGGAGACGTCAGTTGCAATTTTAACTCCGTTGGTGGTTTCGATCAGTGTGTTTATGTAAAGTTGAATGAGCCTTGCATCTCTAATCTTACTGCCGAAGGAAGCTTATAATCGACGAATATATTGTGGGTATTAATCTGTCTTTTTTTTTGGGTATTTTCCCGTATTAGACGTAGTGTACATAACTACTCCATGGTGGACTTACCACGTCTCAAGCCACACTCGCACGGTCCAATTAACTTATAAACAATAGGCTTCAATCTTTCAAACAATCCTGTCATTCGACCATTTGTTAGTAATAAAAATATATATTGTTTGAGAATTTCTGAACAAACAAATCGTTGCATTAATCTGGTCTATTCGACCGATTGTAGTCTACATAAAAAGAAAATATAGTAAATTTTATGGTAAAAAAAAAAGTTTTGAGTTTAAAAAGACAAATTTCTGTATAATTTGTAACTTATCTTATACTTATTTATTATTATTATTATTAGTAGGTATTTTGAAGATTCTTCTTCTGTAGTGATATGAGAGCTTATGGAGGACCTCGGATGAGCTATTGTAGATTCAGTGATTGCTATTACCATTCAGTGCTTAAAACATCAGCTGCTTCGTTAATGGATTTCCTCAAGAAGAAAACTCAAGACACAGACAAACTCAAAATGGCACACACACACACACACACACACACACACACACACACACACACACACACACACTTGCACACACACTCATTATTACACTTGCACATTAATAGATTATTTAATTAATGTTTAATTATTTACGACAGTTTTCACATACTTAAACTGACAAGAAAATCGCAAGGATGCTTACATTGCTTGAAATATAATCACACGATGCTTTCACACACACACACATACACACACACACACAGCCATACGTGCATAGTAGACGATATTAGTGTAGGCACACTTGTGGATATGTGGGTACGGGTACATAAGCGCGTATGTGTAAGTGTTTAGCTGCCTGCAAAATCATTATACCATAGTCAATTAGGCAACAGCATTAATTGATGTAAATTATGGCTGGTGTTATTGTATGTGTAAATGTATTTGTATAACTTAACATCTATTAATTTCCTAGACAGACAATTTGTGCTGACAAAGCTGACAAATAAATGTAAGTATGTAAAGTTCACTCACCATCATTAATGTATTGAAATGTTTGAGGAATGTTAGATTAAACCTCGACTTGGAAGTAGCAATTTTGAGAAATATGGTAAGATGGCCTGACTGATGGTTTGAAGACTGGGGCCTCTTCCTGCAAGGATGAAGATGGAAATCTGGTGACAGATGTCCAAGGCATAATGAGATTATGGAGGGAGCACTTTCCGCAGCTGCTTAATGGCGATGACGGCAATAATCCCGCCACTGCGGAATCCACTCCGGATACCCCAATCACTGACGGCGTTGAAGTACCGCCACCTGACTATGAGGAGGTCTTAACAGCCATTGCTCGGCTGAAAAACAATAAGGCTGCAGGTGCAGATGGCCTGCCTGCTGAGTTGTTTAAGACCGGACGGGAAGAGCTCAAAAACGCATGCATAAGCGTCTATACAGAATATGGTCAGATGAAAGCATGCCAAGTGATTGGAACCTCAGCGTATTCTGCCCAATCCATAAGAAAGGTGATTCCACGATCTGCGCCAACTACCGTGGGATAAGCCTTCTTAATATTGCATATAAGGTTCTATCGAGCGTACTGTGCGAAAGACTGAAGCCGATCGTTAACAAACTGCTGATTGGACCTTATCAGTGTGACTTCAGGCCTGGTAAATCCACCATCGACCAGATATTCACACTACGCCAAATCCTGGAAAAGACCCGAGAAAAACAGATCGACACCCATCATCTATTTGTCGATTATAAAGCCGCCTCCGACAGCACGATTAGGGATCACTTGTACGCCGCAATGTCTGATTTTGGTATCCGTGCAAAGCTCATTCGTCTTTGCAAAATGTCACTGGCCGATACCACCAGCGCAGTGAAAATTGGGACAGACCTCTCCGCACCATTTGATACCAAAAGAGGTTTCAGACAGGGTGACGCACTACCCTATCGTGCGACTTCTTTAACCTTATGCTGGAGAAAATAATTCGAGCTGCGAACATCGAAATCTCTGGCACTATCTTCTACAAGAGTGTCATACTGCTAGCATACGCTGATGATATTGACATCATTGGCAAAAACGCTCGAGCAGTCAGTGCAGCATTCTCCAACCTGGAAAGGGAGTCTCGTCGAGTGGGTCTAGTGGTGATCGAGAACAAAACGAAATACCTTGTGTCAACAAACAAAGAGTCACGGCGTCTTGGACAAAATGTCACTGTTGACAACTATACTTTTGAAGTCGTCAAGGATTTTGTATATCTAGGATACAGCATAAATACCAATAATAATGTCAGCCTTGAGATCAAGCGGAAACTAACTCTTGCCAACAGGTGTTACTACGGGCTCAGTAGGCAATTGAGAAGTAGAGCCCTCTCTCGACTATAAGCCCCTCATCCTTCCCGTCCTAATGTATGGCGCAGAGACGTGGACGTGGACATTGACCATCAATGATGAGAGGCTGTTAGGAGCGTTCGAGAGGAAGATACTCCGTAAGATCTACGGTCTAGTATGCGTGGACGACGTGTATCGAATGAGATGGAACGATGAGCTGTATGAGCTGTACGCCGACACTGACATAGTCAAGCGTATAAAAATCCAGCGGCTTCGCTGTCTGGGTCATGCTGAGCGAATGGAAGAAAGCGCTCCGGCTAGAAGGGTGTTTTATTCGAACCACGGTGGAGGAACACGCAGAAGAGGACGTCCTAATCTCCGTTGGATAGACCAGGTGCAGGGCAACCTGACTGCACTCGGCCTTATCAACTGGCGCCAGCGCGCGCATAGCAGAGGCAACTGGCGAAGCTTTGTAGAGGCGGCCAAGACCGATCATCGGTTGTAGTGCCAGTTAAGTAAGTCAGTATATCTACTACGTCTACACAATTGTTTGTATATGGTATATGTATTTTGTGAAAAAATGTACCGGCAATTGGTCAATAAAACACAAAATAATTGTTATTCACTCAAATTTATTAAATTGCCTTCTTTGCTCGATATTTTTTTGTTTGTTTTTTTTTTCATTGTAAAAAACGAAAAAAACACACTTGAGATGACCTGACAAAATCGAGCGCTGTAAACAAACGAAATGGCAGATCGCTCGCAAATCGCTCACATCCGGATAGAGGAAAGTGGTGCCAACTTAGCGACAATAAGCGGGCGTTTTTAAATATTCATCCCCCGGTACTTTTTTAACAGAATGTAGATCTACTAAGTATGTCTGTAGAATTATGTGGGGGTATATTAGTTAAAGACTACCACACGTTAAACCGTTGTCGAATACACAATTTCCGGCATTTCGGCATTTCGTGTGCTGCTATAAAAATATTTTGATTCTGATTCGATTCTATGACTAGAGTTTTCAGAGTGTTCACCAGCGCTAGCAAGTGTCTACTGTGTCTAACTTACAAAATGGCTGGTATTTCATTTGTCATTAGTTCATGTTCCAGGAATGTTGATTAAATTTGAAATAGTTAATTTTTTTTTTTAAATGTCGAAATCTCGTATTTTTAATATATTATATTATATTCTACTCAAACTGATTGCCGCTTTTAAAGGCAGCCATGAAACCATGAAATTCTGTGCTTTCTACATTCTATGTTGCAAGAAGCAGCAATGACCTACTCACTATGACCACGAATTGAACAGGGCCTCTAAGATTTCATTCAAGATTTTCGATTAAAACATGTAATCAAATTTAATTTTGATCAAAGAAAAGTGTTAAGTGTTCAAGAATAGCATCTGGTAACACTGGCTACACCTTTACTTAGCTTTCATTGCAAATTTACCACTTAGCCTTGCCACAATGGATTGTCTGTCTGGCCACTTAACTTATGTTGAATGGAGAATTGAACTGATGCTAAGCCGTCACCATATCAGCTTCATCTTTCTGAACTCACTGGGCGGTAAAAATTATTATATTTATTTACAATATTATTTTCTATTCTTCCTTTCCATTTTTCACTATTTCTGGTTTTTGGTGAATTTTTGAATTTTTTCAATGATAACAATCGATTTTTAATCGTCTAAACAGCAATATCGCATACTGGTAATGCCAGCATAAGAAGAAGAGTACGCAACAACAACAAAAACATCAACAACACAACACAAAATGCTTACACATGTATGCAAGTGACTGGCGACTTGGGGCTTCTGTAGGCGCTCATGCACATAAGTAATCTCAATACACTTTCATCTGCATTGAAGTACTTAGTCGTAGCTCTCTAGCTTTTTATACGCCGCGGGATTCAACAATCTGTGAGAAAAATTGATTTTATGATTTTCAATTGCACACAAAATCCAGACTTCTAATATTTTATTTGCTTCATTTTTCCCTTTTTTTTATAATAGTGTAAAAGAAACAAAAAAAAATAGATAAAACGCACTTAATTTCCTGCATTGCTTTTACATTGCCATTACTATGATAATATTATCACAGAGCTGAAGAAGTTGAGCGGATGAAGAGATGAGTCTTTTGATATTTTTAAGTGTCATAAACTTAATCGGAATATCTTTAGTAATTTTTGATTCTAAAATTCGGCTTCATATTTTGTGTGTATGATTGGAGCGAAAAAGCGTGTCTCAGGAATAGAGCTGAATTTAAGACCCAATGTTGACGCCGGGTTTCCCAACACCCCGTTGATCCTCGACAAGCAAAACTTACGCATTTCACATAGACATACTATACATATGTATGTATTGTTCCATAATGCTATGCCTTACTGCTCGCCCCGAGGCAAATTAAACGTAGCACTTTGAAAACCAGCGATGATTTTTCATGATAATTTAAAAACAAAAATGTTAAGTACCTACTTTGTACGTATTGTGGTTGTAAGTAATCGACCAACTACTTAAGAATTTTTATTAAAAGAACGCTAAAAATATGCTCAGCTTATTGATGACTAAAACATAGTTGCATATGTAAAGGGTGTTTTTTTTTAGAAGTGTGGTTTTCAATCTGGGTTGCTGTGGTGTAGTGGTAGTGCGTTGGACTGCTACGCAGACTGTCCGGGGTTCGAATCTCGGCACAGGCGAAATCAAAAAAAAAGTAGAAAACAAAATTTTTCTACACGGCACCCACCATCACCTCTTGGCAGGCAATGGCAAACCTACAAGAGTAAAAATTGCTATGAAAAGCTTTTCACTTTGCCGTTCGGATTCGGCATTAAACTGTAGCTCCCTTCCATTCATGTACAAATATAACACGCCAACATGACTGGATGCGAAAAGCTCGGCCTAGGCCCTCCATGGGTTGTTGTGCCATTAAAAGTAAAGTAAGGTTTTCAATCTGGCAATACTTTTTTCGGAGTTTGTCTTTTTGACAGGGGTCACTTGATTTACGATTGGTTTGCCATTTCATAATAAATAGACTTACTCCTGAACAACGTTTGCAAATTATGCAAATTTATTACCAAAATTATGGTTCGGTTCGCGCGATTTTCACAAGAAAATTTTGTTCAGCGATGAACAAAATTTGCTCTGCTCTATGGGCAGAGTGAATCATTGGTCCATATTTCTTCAAAGATGAAGCCGGTCATAATGTTACAGTCAATGGCGAACGCTATAGAGCCATGATTAATAACTTTTTCGTGCCTGAATTGTGAATTGGAGGATGTTGATGTGGACGACCTTTGGCTCCAACAAGACGACGGCGCTACATGCCATACTGCATAATCGCCCAGCAGAGTCGGTAATTCAATGCCAACGAAACAATCAATTTATTGAAGGAAACTTTTGGTGAGCGCATTATCTCGCGTCGTGGGCCTGTGGCGTGGCCTCCAAGATCGTGCGATTTAACACCGCTGGACTGTTTTTTGTGGGGTTATGTGAAGTCGCTTGTCTACGCAGATAAGACCGAGACGATTGACGCCCTGGAAGAGAATATTCGGCGCGTTATTACTGACATACCAATTGGCCCCAATTGCTGCAAAAAGTGGTCGAAAATTGGGCCTCTCGGCTGGAATTTATTCGAACCAGCCGCGGCGACCACTTGCCTGAAATCGTTTTTAAAACCTAAATGCAAATCCTTATCTTATATCTTTATAATAAAGCCAATTTGTGGCCGCTGTGGTGTAGTGGTAGTGCGTTGGACTGCTACACAGAGTGCCCGGGGTTCGAATCTCGGCACAGGCAAAATCAAAAAAAGTAGAGAAAATAATTTTTCTACACTAGGTAAATAGTAGTATTGGTAAGTAATAGAAATAGTAGTAGAAAATAGTATTTTCGCTCCCTGCTACATGAACAACAGTCCAACTAGATCTCATTATCTCCTGGCAGAAATTCGCTGAAAAGATGAGAGGAAGAATAATTATTTCTGTCACTTTTTCGTTTTAAAACATTTCAATTCACAACTTTGCTAAAAAAGTATCACTTCACTTCATGGAAAAAAGTGCATAAATTACATGTTTCTTCTTATAAGTTTGTTTGTAAAATGATTAGTTAGGATTTCTTGATTACGCAAGAAAGTTCATACACGAATCATCAAAATTGGATTTACTGTTGAAAAGAGCGCAATTTTTGCCTCTTCTCACTTTAAATATTATTATTGAATTGATATCCAAATTGTTAATTTTCGTTTGTTTGAATTTCTGTGGTACAAATTTTAATGCACTCCGCCAATAATAACTGAAATGTTAGCTGGGTGCGAGGAGGTGTGTGTATGTATAGAATTAATTATGTTTATAGCATTTTAAAATAAATATTTAAAAGCATACTTTTAGGTGTGCACGTATCTTTCGCTACATACTTGAATGTATGCTGTAGGGCAACCAACTAGATTCCAGCTGATTTACTGAGAACCAAAACCGGTGACTTCCCTCATCGCGAATTGGTTTCTGTGAGATTATGTCCAAGGCTTTTGTTGAGTTCAGAAGTGAATTAATGGGATACTAAAACACAAGAAATTTGTATTTAAATTTAACAACATTAATTTACTAAAAAAATGAAAAATGGGAATTTATAGAATCACAATAAATAAATTGAAGAGCCCAACCGACCGGTGTGAAAGTGTTCTAGAGAAGAGCTTAGAGTAAGCAATAGCAAGAAAAGAAATAGAACGAAAAGAAACAAGGATAGAGAAAATGAATAGGAAAGAAAAGGTGCATTAGGGTGGCTTAAACAGCTTTGCACTTATTTTCAACTAGTTGGCATATAGATATTTTCCGAGTAGTTTGTAAGCCAATGAAATTTAAACTAGTAAATAGACAGATGTTTTTGGAATAATTTATAAACCAAACAAATTTCAAGAAATACGTTTTTTTTACTAGTTTGTAGTCCAGTCGAATTGTTTAACTTTTGTATATAGAATTGAAAATTAAAGGTATTTTTATATTAAATACATATTTTTATTTCAGAAGTTAAAATTTTTTTTAATTCTTTACTATTAGGCTGATCATTTTCAGATTCATCAGTGATCTCTGCGACACCTCCCTTATTTCAAAATCCTTATTAGTGTAAAATATTCTAAAGTAGATGAAAATTAAAAGACAATATTTTCAATGTATTGTTTTATTAAAATGGTTGATCACTGTATTTGTTTTCAACCACTTTCAAAACTCGTTGTTGTATGGAAGAACTACTTTACTTTTAATCGCACAACAGCCGGTGGAGGGCCTAGGACGAGCTTTTCGCATCTACTCATGTTGTGCGTGTTATATTTGTACATGAATGGAAGGGATCTACAGTACAATGCCGAATCCGAACGGCGAAGTGAAAAGCTTTTCATAGACAATTTTTACTCGTGTAGGTTTGCCATTGTCTGCCAAGAGATGGTGGCATGTAGAAAAATTATTTTTTGATTTTGCCTGTGCCGATATTCGAAACCCGGACACTCTGCGTAGCAGTCCAACGCACTACCACTACCCCACAGCGACTAGTACATTTATTCAACTATATTGGTCCTACAGGGAATTTATTAACTTGTTGTGTGTGCAAGGTAAACGGGAACAAACCCACACGCTCACACCTTTGAGTATTTAACTTTTATTGTTGCTTTCATATAAGCGGGTTTAATGTATTGGTATTAATTAAATCAAATGTATACTTTCCTTTCATCTTAACCCTCTTTGAACAGGTTACAGAAGCCGTAATTCGATTTTAATAGTTTATTACAGTTCAATGGTCTTCAATATGATATATTACTACTCAAAAAAGTTTCAAAAATTATATTGTGTTCAGAAAAGCCTAAATACTATTATGCAATAACAATCGAAATAATAATTTCAAATGACTAAGTAACTTTCCTACGTTTTTGTTGATTTTTCAAACTGAAAGCTGCTGGACGTAAAATAGCGCTTGTGCCTCAAAGCAAAAAAAACAAGAAAAAAGGAAGAAAACAGTGAAATCAAATGTTTTGACAAAAATCATTGATAAGTAAAATTTTAATTTGATTTGCCAAAAGTAGAGATTTAAATTCTCATCTTCAGCTTCAAACTTGACTTTAAAATACCCCTACCAATTTTTTTTTTATTGCGTACGTATTTAATTAAATGTGGCAATTTCCTATTGAAAAAATATGGCGCAATTTTCAATCGAAAAGTTAAATTTGCATATGTTTTAACTTTGAAAAATAGTAAGTTTATTAAGTATATGTAAATCTGAGAACCAAATATGCTATTACAATATTAAAAAAAAAGTATCGGAAATAGGTGAAGCTGCTTTAACTTCATGCATTCGTGCATATTAATGCCTATACCTACATATACATATGTACATTGTACACATATGAATGAATGTATGTATGTATGTATGTATGTATGCACCTATGCCATCGCTATTTTTTTAAGCAATAAAGTTCAGCAGGTTACACTCTTAAATTTACAATAGCATAGTAAAAATTATTTACATTATCTTCATAGGCACATGACTTCACATGAGCACATAAGCTTTAATTTAAACAAAACACAGCAAATATATTAATACTCCTTTTTTCTTTCTCTCTCTCTCTCTCTCTCATTTTCTCTCTGAGTTTGTACTCCCTTTATTTACGGTTATCAGATAAGGCACAAGGTGTGGTGAATATTTTCATGCAATCTCATTTTACTCAATCTATCCAGGGGTTTGAATTTAATACACTCTCTTTATTTGTTCTCTCTCATTAGCTCACTCGTTCGGTCTCTCTGCCTTAGTAATCAGCTGTTATTCGTGATACTTTTGAGTTTACTCTTAATTTTATATCTTTTGATTCCTGTTGCATTTGTTTTGCTTTGGAAATAAAGTATACAAATAGAAAAATGATAAATAATTATCTTGCAAAATTCTTCTCTTAATTTTCTTTTAGGCTTTATTATAATTCATCATTTATATTTGGGTTAGTACCTACGATTAATAAAGGATATTATATGGATATCCTGGTAGTGTGAAACGTAATTTCGCGTAAGATTTTTTATTACTCAACTAATTTTTAACTTTTTTTTATATATTTAGTAAGGTATTAAATGGTACAAATATACAGATAAACAAACAAGTCGTTCACTTCTACCTAAGTGCCTAAAAGAGAAGCTATATCCTAGAAGTGTAAGCTTGTAAGGAGTTTTTTAAATTTGTATTAGTGTTTAATAACACAGTAGAGTTCTAATTGCAAATACGTATTAATCTATCCTGACTGTGATAACGAAACGGACCACTCAGGCCCAAAAAGAATTTCCGAATAAAGAAACCTTTGAGTGCAGTGGTGACCTTTAACCTCTGCAAGGAAGTCATAAATGTCTGGGCATCAGCTTGGATTCTAAGCTAACATAGAAAAGGAATATTGGAGAAAGAAGTAAAAATAACCTTTCTTTCGCTTTCTAAACCAGTAAGATAATCTTTGGGAGGGAATAGCGTAAATCATTCACAGAATGACTGACTGAAGATTTCCAAAAGTTATTAGAAAAAGCGAGGTTCAAATCAAAAATTGCTCTTAATACACAACAGCCAATTCCGCTTTAGCTGACTTCTGTGACGTGAACTGATGATGTTTTAAAAGAAAACACTGCCTGTAACTATACTTAGACTGCTACGTCCTGAGTTCTTGTTTTTTTTGTTATGGTGCTTGAAATTGGTGAGTAAGTATTAAGTACTTCGAAATCCAACGATAATCGCTACAAAAATTAATTTAATATTTATTCTGACTCAGTAAACTCTCAACAGAGTAAAGCGACCGTAATTACGTTGGATCAAAAAACTACATTTTCCGACTATCAAATTCGAATGAAGCTCCAAAGTTACATAAGTATTTGCTAATTAAGGAAAACTGTGGATCTTCAGTTCGCACAGAGGGCATAAAGTTTGGGAAAAATTACCACAAAAATACCATTACGTTTATATAGGATCAAAACGTAAGATCGAGCCAAATGAATTTTCAATGGCCAACATACTCACATACTCTATCTTTAAACTTCAAAAGGTCGCCCCTACTAAATTTTCGCTTTTTATGAAATAGGCTCCATGTGCTTCCAGGATGATCCTTGAGGGTTAAAATTTAAAATTTAGCTTCATTTATTTGTACTCTCCAACATTTTGCTCCATAACACTTACCTCCCATTTCCAATCCTTACGCGAGCTGCCATACAAAGTTAGTATTTCGATAAAAATCGACCAGTCACCAAACAGCTGGTGAAGAGTAGCTTCTAGAGTAGCTTATTTGTCACTAGAAATAGCGAACACAATTAATCTCTTTGCTTCCATTCTACTTCTCAGCTTATTTGCTATCGGTAAAACGTATCTATCCTGCTGTTATGTAATCTAACTTTTCCTTATTGTATTTACCATACTTACTTACCAAAGATTTAACTTTTCATATCACAAACATTAAGTGACGGAATAATTGCACAAGAAAATAGGAAAAGCTAAAATCGATTACAATTTATAAATTATTAGAGCGTGCATAATGTTTTCACACGTCCACCAATCAATGCAAATAAAAATAAGAAGAAATACTTTATTACTGCACTGTGACAATTAACATAGAGAAGAGCCCCCCCCCCCCCCCCCCAAAAAACAACAACAAATAATAGATAATCATCCATTGTGATGATCACCAACAAACCGGCAACCAACCACAGGCAAAGCAAAGTGTTAAATAAGTGATGACCACAGCAACGACAACAAAAAAAAAAAACAGCAAAAATAAAACTAATAAAAAAGCAGCAAAAAAGAAGATAGAAAATATTCAGGCTTTTCATACATCATATATGGGCATTAAATGCTCCAAAGCCTACATCACACTTAAGCACACATGCACACATATACACATGCATACATATACACATGCATACATATCTATGTATAGGTATATAATTACAACACTATCTGCTAACTGGCAAGTCATGTGCAAAATTGGGTTTGTCATTTAAAGCAGGCAATTTTTCTACATACCATAGCACCATCTCTGGGCAGGCAATGAAAATAGAAAAATCGTGTATGAAAAGATTTCCACTTCGCCGTTCGGATTCGGCATAAAACTGTGGATCTCTTTCATTCATGTACAAATATAACACGCATAACATGAGTGGATGCGAAAAGCTCGGCCTAGGGCAGTTGTGCCATTAAAAGAAGAAGAATAAATTTATTTGATACTTTTAATATAAATTTAACATGCGACATATCAATTTCACATTTTTTACTGTAGAAATTAATATTTTTGCTGTTGAATTGTAAATGAGATTAAAAAATTAATATTTATAAATTTTCTATTGCATTTTTTCTTGATAATATTAAAAAGAGAAACAAAAGAATTTGAAGAAAGATAAGTTCGAGCGCTGCCAAACTTTATTTACGATACGATAACTTTAAAATAAAGCACTTCTTTACATTTAACGGTGGTTCCTCACCGATGCTGAATGTTCTATATTAAACCAGGCTCTATAGGTAAACTGGCTGAATAAATTCACCAGCAAGCAGCAAGTTGCTGGCACAGTTTGTCTTCCGACAATTTATCAATTTATAATAAGAAAATTTGAAATAAAATGAATACGTTTTTTTGTTCGAAAACAAAAGGGGGGAAAAACAACAAAGAAGAAAGAAGAAAGAGAACGAAAAGCCAATAAACTTTTTTAACTTTTACATTGATTTCATTCAAGTCATTTTTGTTTTTTTTAGTTAAAATTTAAAAAAAAATACTTCAAGTATGATTTCAATTGTAAAAAGTTACTGCTGCCGATATTCGTATGTGAAAAGTTTGAATTGTGAACATTTTGTTGCTTCCGTTTATTGTTGTTGTTGTTGTTATTGTTGTTGTAGAACGGTTTAACTTTCAATAGCAGCATTTTATTTTGAATAGTCTTTGTAAAAGGCAGTTTACTTGGAAGTTCATCATACATGTACTGCTGTGGGTAAAAGTTAGTAAGACTTTTTAATTTAAATTTCGCACGGAAACCCATTCATCAAAATATTATTTTTTTAAGGTTGATATGACTGTCGGTGACATCTGTGCCAAATGTCACATCAAAATAATAATTAGTGTTTAGTATACGCTTGTCTTTCTGAAATACAAAAATTGCATTCGGCGATTTGAAATTCACAATGAGTGAAATTATTCAACAAAGAAGTTCCATTAAATTTTGTGTGCGGAATCAAATTTCTGTTGCCGAAACGTTCAGAATGTTGCAAAAGGCCTTCGGTGATAATTGTATGTCGCGAGCAAGTGTTTTTGATTGGTACAAATTATTCAAAGATGGTCGAGAACGCGTTGACGACGAACCACGTCCACGACGGCCATCAACATCAACTGATGATCAACACGTCAATAAAATCAAGGAATTGGTGCTCGACGGAATCGACGATTAACAGTCAGAGACCTTACTGGCATCGTTGGAATAGATCAGTCGGAAGGATCAGTTAAAACCATTTTAAAACATCATTTGGGCCTAAGAAGAGTGAATGCACGATTGGTTCCAAAATCACTGCATTGGTTTTACGAGACCATTTTGTCAAAAATTCGACTGATATCGTTCCGCAACCACCCTATTCGCAACCACCACTTAGCACCGTGTGACTTTTGGCTATTTTCTAAACTCAAAAAACCGCTTCGTGGTCACCGTTACCGTTTTGAGTCAATTGAAGACATTAAACATGAATCGCTAAGCGCATTGAAGGCTATTCCGGAAATTGACTTTAACAACTGTTTCGAGAATAGGAAAAAACGTTGGCACAAGTGTATTGTGGCCGAGGGGGATTACTTTGAAGGGGACGAAATAGATTTGGAAGAATGAATAAACAAATTTGAAATTATGAACAAAGTCTTACTAACTTTTGCCCAAAGTAGTATATAATAAAAACGTGGAAAGTTTATTAAAAGAATTGGTTCCTGCAACATTTAGCGCCTTCAATCCCTCCTAGGATGAGGAATTAATATAAAAATTGTTATATTATTACTTTAAATTTTAGAATGCAAATTTTCCTAAAACGACAGAATTCTTCTTTGTAGTAGAAAATTAAAATCGAACTAAATTCACTCCGAACTTAAACCAAAATTATGCCAAACAAAATAACTACTAAAATTCCGACCCGATTAGAAATTCATTGCAAAGCGTACAAATTCAAAAATGAGCCACCAAGTTTATGTTGTGCTAATGGAATCAATGTGCTAATTACATTGGCATTGGAGCCACCTCCACAACCATTATGCTCATTGGTTTTAGGTGGTGCACCTGAATCAAAGCTCAATCTTACAATTCATATTTCCAAATGACTTCATTCGGTGCAACGAATATTATTCGTGACAATTTTGTGACCACATTCAAGGTAATTTTCATGAACAATATGGAAAAATGCTATTGGTTTCGAAATGAAAATTAATTTGACAATTAAGTAGGAAAATGTTTTTCACAACAACGTTTTTCCCGCTTCTTATTGTTTTTTTTTTCTAGATCCAAGGAAAAATATATCACAGCTTGGGTTCTTTATTGCCCTTTCCTGATTCAGAGTATCAGCTTTTATTGCCTTGGTAATTCTGATCAGCAAGTTAATCGTCGATGTTCAATTACTTAGTTCAAATTTGAAGCGAGATGTTATTGAACGAATCCAAACTTTGCTTCAAGAAAATATTGAATTGGTTCGACTTTTCCATACTGCTCCGCATAATCTTCAATTAAAAGTCGGTGCGACTATTATTATGCGTCGTAATTTGAATCAACCGAAACTTTGCAAAGGTACGAGGCTTGCTGTGAAAAAATTGATGGTCAATTGGTTATTATAGCAACTATTTTGATTGGAAAATTCAAAGGTGAAGACGTTACGTTAATACCACGAATTCCGATGATTCCATCTGATTTGCCTTTCAAATTCAAACGTGTACAATTTCCAGTGCGAGTTGCATTCGCAATTATCATAAAGTGATACCCGAGCTGGATGGGAAGCTGACGGGTATGGCATTTCGTGCAAGGTCAATCTTTGGATATTTGTGGTATCAACTTAGAATATCAAGTATTTGCTCATGGACAATTATACGTAGCCTGTTCACTTGTGGGCAAAGCATCAATATTATTCATTTATTGCCAAGATAATAAGAAAACTAAAAATGTGGTTTAAGATAAAGTTTTTCAAAAGATATTAACTTTAAATTTAAACTGCTTTGAATTACTTTTTTAATTGTGCACAGTGAAACGTGCATGGGACCGCTAGTTCTACATAAAAATATATAATTATTTGTACTCATGCTTCTACTCTGCACAATAGTCATCCCTTTTTTCTACCTCTTGCATGTGCCTGATCCAATCCAATACACGACACGAATATCCATATTCATTATCATACCAAGCGATCAATTTGACAAATGTTTCGCAATACTTGCTTTGGCATCGAAGATCGGTGAATGGCGATCGTGCAGAAAATCTGTCGATACAACGTCATCCTCTGTGATGGCCCAGTATTCCGTTGAATAGTCCCTTGGACGCTATCGCTATCTTCGATTTGATATCATCCCTTTTGGCCAGTTTCTTCAGACGCGCTATTAGATCGACCACAGAAACATTTGCAATGGGCACACGAAATGCCATACCCGTCAGCTTCCCATCCAGCTCGGGTATCACTTTACCCACAGCATTAGCTGCACCCGTCATTGAGGGTATAATATTTTGTAGACCGCCACGACCATCATGCCACTGTTTCGACATCGACGATGATCTTTTGCGAAACTGTCACGGCGTGTATGCTGGTCAAAGAGACCTTCAACCATTCGATAGTTATCGTGTAAAACTTTTGCCAATGGCGTTAAACAATTTGTGGTGCACGATGCATTTGAAACCAAATTCATTTCCGGCTTATAATCTGAGTGATTGTTCGTATGCGGAAACATCGATGCATCCGTTGACGGTGCCGTAATAATAACTTTTTTCGCACCGCTCTGTAGGTGGCCACTTGCCGTCTCTACGGTTAGAAATTTTCCGCTTGCCTCTACGACATATTCAACATCGGCTTCTCACCCTTTTAATTACCTTCGGTGAACACTTTCTCGTTGAACACTTTGATTTTCTGATCATTAACCGTAATTAAATTGCATCAACATATATTTTACCCCTAAACTGCCCGTGTGTTGAGTCGTATTTGATAAGGTATGTATGCTATGTGGTCTATACTAAAGCCGGTATTGTTAATAGCCGCCACCACACAGCTGCCCTTGTAACACTGTGTTTACGTGGTGTGCGCGAGTTCTGCTTGCTGATCGGGTAGTTCTGGTGAACACACGAACTGGCGGCATCAGCTTGCGCAACTCAACAGAACAACTTTCATGGAAGTAACGGACGGTAAAACCGAGAGATGCAAACCGAAGATGTTCCAAGGAGTCAATAGAACTGGAAACTCTACTGTCTTCTATTAGCTTTATCGCTCGATGTTGGAACTCCAGTTGCGTTCGTGAAGCTCTAGCTCTTGGGTACGAATTAAACTCTAATTTACGACGTATATAGGTGGTTAGATCATGCGGAGATTAACCGGAGTCAAATATTTTATACACCACCTAAGGAAGCCGAGACACTTCTTCCGACAGGTTAAAAATGTGTTTAATCCAACCAGCTTCACTTGGATGGACATGCCCAGAACATCAAGAGTCGCTGAGAGTCTCCGCAATGAGTCTCCGAGAAGTTGGGAAACTCGTTTGTGAGATAACAGATAAACAACTCTATTCGTTAGACCCCCGTGATTCATTCATAGCATGCCTTTTCCTCTCAATCTCCAAAGAGTTAGCGCATTTCGAACAGGTATATGAATTGTGTAAGTGCATCAATACTGTGGCAAATGAAGCCGATCAATTGAAAGGTGAAAGTACCAAAATTTATACTAACTAACATAGAAACAATACAGTTTTCAAAGAAATTCCAATATCGTCTACTCGTTCAATGCAAAAGTTCTTGCTATCTTTTTCCGTTCCTTCATTCTCAAGGGTAAATGCCAAACATATTTTGATTGTGGCTGCTGCTTTCAGTCATTAGCAGAATTGTTTTGTGCTACTCTTGAACTTTACCTTTATTACGAAAACCCTCATTTAATTACGTTAAATTTCGAAAACAAAAGGCATATTATTCGATGCTGCATCGTCACTGCATATCGAAGACTGTGGGTATGCATTTAGAATGTTTCTTTAAATTTTACATAAACTAAAATGGGCTCAGTTTTTAAATCGTCTATTCTCTTGAGTTTGGGATGAACATGATTTATGACCTTTTTGTGTTTTGTTTGAGAAAACCGGCCTCAAAACGCAATTGCTTAAACAGTTTGTGCCCAAGTCCAAATAATTAGTTGATGATACCATACCATAGTTATTGGCTTTCATTATTATTCAGTGAAATTAAAAAGAAGCTTAATTGCTCAAAAAAGAACATCACTAATAAATGGAAAAAAGAATAATAGAAAAATAAAGGTACTTTTGTTTTGTAATATTTTTTTATTTATGGTTTTACTAAGCAATAGAAATACTTAATTGCAATGTTGTCGGTTGTGCAGCTATAGAATTTAATATTGCTGGCTGTCTGTTTGAAGTTCTAATATATATTATGTAGTATAGACTTATGTATGTATGAATGTAGTAAATAAAAATTCATGTATTTCCTGTTTTATTGCACAAAATTAGTAAATTTACTATACTATTTTACATTGAAGCTCCTACAAGTATGCAAAGATATTAAAATATAACCTATACACTAATTTGGTTATTGTACTCACAAAGAAAATGTATGTGCATTTTTATTAGCCTTTCAAAGCAAAAATATTGGGTACCAAATAAAATCTACTTACTTACTTAGCTGGCACTACAATGATCGATGATCGGTCTTGGCCGCCTCGATAAAACTTCACCAGTCGCCTCTGCTATGCGCGCGCTGGCGCCAGTTCGGTCAGGTCTCCTTGTACCTGGTGTTTCCAACGGATATTAGGACGTCCTCTTCTACGTGTCTCTCCACTTACTTACTTACTTGACTGGCACTACAATGATCGATGATCGGTCTTGGCCGCCTCGATAAAACTTCACCAGTCGCCTCTGCTATGCGCGCGCTGGCGCCAGTTCGGTCAGGTCTCCTTGTACCTGGTGTTTCCAACGGATATTAGGACGTCCTCTTCTACGTGTCTCTCCACTTACTTACTTACTTGACTGGCACTGCAATGATCGATGATCGATCTTGGCCGCCTCGATAAAGCTTCGCCAGTCGCCTCTGCTATGCGCGCGCAGGCGTCAGTTGATAAGGGCAAGTGCAGTCATGTTGCCCTGCACCTGGTCTTTCCAACGGGGATTAGGACGTCCCCTTCTGCGTGTTACTCCATCGTGGCTCGAATAAAACACTATTCTAGCAGGAAAGCCTTCCTCCATTCGCTCAACATAACCCAGTCAGCGAAGCCGCTGGATTTTTATACGCTTTACTATGTCAGTGTAGGCGTACAGCTCATACTGCTTATGGCTCTATCTTATTCGATACACGTCGTCCACGCATATTGGACCATTGATCTTATGGAATATCTCCCTCTCGAACGCTCATGGTTCTATCTTATTCGATACACGTCGTCCAAGCATAAAATTACTAATTTATATCCATCTTATTCGATAAACGTCGTCCACGCATACTGCACCGTAGATCTTACGGAGTATCTTCACCTCGAACGCTCCTAACAGCCTCTCATCATTGATGGTCAATGTCCACGTCCACGGAAAGAATGAGGGTCTTATAGAGCGTTATTTTCGAGCGTTATTTGAGAGAGCGCAATACCTTTCAATTGCCTACTGAGCCCGAAGTAACACCTGTCTCAAGGCTGACATGAAAGGCATTAGCAATCAATTTAAACTAGCCTGAGCATTTAAACTAGTAGTTTCGACTAGTTACCTTGGAATAAATTGTTTTATATAGAAATATCTTATAAGAGTTATTCGTGCCACATAGATTTGAGAACATGCTACGATTTTCGAGATTGACAATTCAGTTTCATTTGACTCATGCCCAAATAATTCTAGTAGGAAAGCCTTCTTTCACTCGCTCAGCTTAACCCAGTCAGCGAAGCCGCTTGATTTTTATATGCTTAACCATGTCAGTGTAGGCGTACAGCTCATACTGCTTATGGTTCTTTCTTATTCGATACACGTCGTCCACGCATATTGGAGCATAGATCTTATGGAATATCTCCCGCTCGAACGCTCATGGTTCTATCTTATTCGATACACTTCGTCCAAGATTAAAATTAATAATTTATACACTTACTCCAAATCAGTATGCAAAGTATTCAATTTGATAGCTTTTGCATATTCTACAAGAGCACATTTTTTTTTTCATATAATGCATAATTTTAGGCATTTTGCTTGAGTAAACCTAATAAGATTCTTATTAATAATGCAACAATATAAAATTAATTTGCTTAAAAACATTTTACTTAGGTATATAATTTAATTATTATTGTTTTGACCACAGCCTTCGGATTTTCTATAAAGTTACGCATGAATTATTGATTTTTTAAACACCTAAAAGCGTGCTATACTAAGTACCTAGTGTACTAACTTTTGTAAATTGTATGTATATATTTTTAACAGTTGAATGCATTTGAATTGAGTTCTCAAGATGTTCGTATATTTATGTAGCTTTACGTTAAATTAAATATTCTTAATTTAATAATTTGTTTATGTAAATTAAAAACTTAGTCATGCATTTCCAGCAGGTAAATGAACCGTGTGGTCGCTGTGGTGTAGTGGTAGTCCTTTGGACTGCTACGCAGAGTGTCCGTGTTTCGAATCTCGGCACAGGCAAAATCAAAATAAGTAGAAAAAATAATTTTTCTACACGGCACCACCTTTTGGCCGTTCGGATTCGGCATTAAACTGTAGGTCCCTTCCATTCTTGCACAAATATAACACGCACAACATGAGTGGATGCGAAAAGCTCGGCCTAGGCCCTCCATGGGTTGTTGTGCCATTAAAAGTAAGTAAAGTTAAGTAAGTGAACCGTGCAAGGAGATTTTGCCTACTGACGCTCCTCAAACTCGGCTACAAATGATCACAGATATTTTATACATTTACTTAATATAGATTATTCATTGAATAAAAAACAAACAAAAAATCATAAATATGTTAAGAGAGCATTTTCTGAAATATTATTATATTAAACACAATAAAAAAAAAGTAAAATATTTCTTACATATTTATTTACTATGTATTTTTCATGTCTCCGGGGTTCGAATCTCGGCACAGGCAAATTCAAAAAGTAAAAAAAAATTATTTTACTACAGGTTTCGGAGTCGGCATTAAACTGTAGGTCCCTTCCATTCATGTACAAATATAACACGCATAACATGAGTGGATGCGAAAAGCGAAAAGCTCGGCCTAGGCCCTCCATGGGCTGTTGTGCCATTAAAAGTAAGTAAGTTACATACAAAGTCTAAAGCATAACGAAATTGCCCTGCATAATTACTAAAATTAGAACTTGGCAGCATTGGCATTGGCTGTTGAGTTTCGGTGTAGCGTCTGCAAAGCTAGCTGCTAAACATTGAAACTACTAGCATACATAAGTGCATGCTTGAGATTGTGGGATTGTTCTAACTGATTTGGAGTAAAATCTCAATGTGATTTACATAACAAATTGTAGTTTTATAAGTAGATTGATTGTTAACGTAAGCGCAGATACACAGTGTGAGACAAAATTATTAGGTACATAAAGTTGAATTGTAGCAGAACTGCAAATAAAGGTGCATAAGCAATAGTTTACTTTACACAATCCAGTTATCGTTCCTATATTTATTGAGAATAACCCAAAGAAATTATAAAATATTGAACAATTCTAGGATAATTTTTTTCGTGATATGTACCAATATTGCAAACGTGCAATTATTTTTAATGTTTTCTACTTCCCAACCAGCAAGTGTTTGTACGTACTACTTATGTACTCGTACCTATAGCACAAGAAAATAAACTTTAATGAGCATATTTTGTATTATATTTATGGTGCTTGCTTTAGCAAAACTTTGGCAGCCAAACTTTCTTCTGTGAACTAAGAACTGCTGGAGCTGGAGCATTGCAGCTGGAAGAAGTTATGTGCTGATAATACATTCGCATATGAGCTTCATGTCGATACGAAGAAAGAAACTATAAAATTTAATAGGAAAATTTTACTTTTACTTATGCTTCTGCTTCGCAACATTATTCCCATACCATAACTAAAGAAAACTGCTGCAGGGTACACAATTGAAATTGGCTCAGAAGAAATGATTTCATTAGTTTAGCTCTACTAACTAAAAGGCTTCAGAGCTGAAGAGATAGTGAGTGTGTGCAAGAAATATTATTGTTGAGCGATATTAACTTTTCTAATAGGTATTAAAATTAAATCATGATTTGATTGAAGAATTTTTCAAACTAACTTTTTTTAATCTTGAATTAAGAATCTTTTTAATTGCCAATATTAAATCATATTTTATACTTGAAAAAAGTTCACTTGTAATATTTTGAACTTTTGAAATCGGAACATTTTCAATTGTAGGTAATCCAAAAATAAAATTTAGTTCCCCCTCCTTTACTTACTTACTTTACTTTTAATGGCACAACAGCCCATGGAGGGCCAAGGCCGAGCTTTTCGCATCCACTCATGTTGTCCGTGTTGTATTTGTATATTTCGCCTCCTTCTTTGGGGAAATACTGGATCTGCCCCTTTACGAACGGTGTGGTAGCAATTTGTTATCACTTGAAGTTAAATTAGTTCGTTATCGGGGTTCTATATACTTTCATTCCAAAAACTTCAAACTCCAGGTGCCAAATGAGAGTCCTACACTTGTCATATTTAGGAGCAAAATATACCTAAACCCTAAAGTACTCATATTTAAGAGTTTACATAATTAGTGTCCCTTTCCGCTCATTTTAAGGAAGAAAAAACAATCAAAAAATCGTAAATGCAAACATATGGGAAGGAGTCTGGAAACCCGAAGACATAGGACTCATAAACACATGCCCTCATAAACACTCTCCCAAATTGAGTTTTTAGGAATCTTTTAGAAGGTTTGACGAACTCGATAGTCTAGTGAGTAGTGGGTTTGTGGAACTCATAAACACACGCCTTCATTCATAGGGGGAAAAAAGCTTCCTGAAAAATATTTTAGGAGGTAATTAGGAGTCTTTACTCTCCCAAATTGAGTTTTTAGGAATCTTTTAGAAGGCTTAGCGACCTCCATAGTCTAGTGGGTAGCACACTACCTCTTATCCGTGAGGTCTCGTCGTTCGATTCCCGTCTTAGTCTGGTGGTTGATTCTATTACAAAACCTTGTTACATTCATTCCGATACCGATATGAGGTGAATGAGAACTATAAGAAAGAACGCAAAGAAGTACACCTCTTGACAGGCAATGGCAAAAGCACCAAGTGATAAAAGATTTGCCATCTCACCATTCGGTACCGGCGTTAAATTTAAGGCCCAATCATGTGGTTTCACAAGGGGCTGTTCTAGCCCAAGTGTGTCCTACTATACGACAGCCACTCTAACCTACTTAACCTTTAGAAGGCTTAATTTTTCCTGGAATATGTTCATAATTAAACATTTTATACATATTTGAGTTTTTTCGTGATTATAATACATATCTTTGTAAATGCAACTCTGTACATCATTACCTTAATGTATAAAAGCCATAACTAACATTTTTGAAAATCAGATTTTTTAAATAATAATCAGTTGATTAAACAATTATATATGGTAGTATGTATATTTCAAATTGCAACAAACATAACAAATTACAATTACATAAATAAAAATGGAATTCACCAATTCGAGAATCTACAAGAAAAATAACGAATGAAGAAAATTGACGCTATGTGCTCAAACTCAATAGCAGAGCAGTGCCACGTTTTATCCAATGATCGGCTCTCTCATTACCCGACTTCAAGTCAACACCGATAATGAAAGAGCCAGCACGATTTGGAAAATAATATGCGGGGCATTGATAGACGCCACGTGTGCGTTTCTTCAAATTTTCTACCGGTTTAAAATGTATAACCGGCATCGGGCACACCAGCTCCATGGGCAACGGATCTTGGAGACTTTGATTTTTCCGATTCCAACCAGCACCTTCGAGAAACAAATTGCGCACATAGACACCGCCGCCTTCGCGTATAATGCGTGCCGCGGCAGCATCATCCTCAATGAATGCGTAGAATTCCCAGGAGAGCTCATCGATGGGGGTGCGTGTAGCGCGTGCCGATGTCTGCAGTACTGCAGTCAGAAATCCGGTCGGAAATGTATATGCTGCAAGCCAAAAAAGTGTAGGTGGTCGGAGAGTTTTTGCCCACGAAGCAAAATGCTCAATACGTAAGATAAGATCACGTGACCAAGCTGCCAGCGGTTTGAGCGAGGGATATGCTGCAGTAAAGAAAAAAAAAGAGAAGAAAAACAAACAACAACAGATTTTCATAATTGACAAAACCTCAATCTTATCTTCTTTTTCTTATTACCTTTCAGCCAAACCAGAGGTACACGTCCATCGAAAACCGCTTGATAAATATCCTCTAAATCACTGCTCATCACCACCAATCCTTTGATCCCTCTCTGCAGATCTCTCATATGGACTTTCATATTGCGTAACAAGTAATTATAACGTTCGATTTCCTGCAGTAGCACCACTTCCAGCGGCGAACGATTTAAACCGATTAGTTTCGCCGTTCCCTCGTAGTTTAGCTCGTCCGGTGTGCTCATTAGGATGTCGTGTGCCAAACGTAACACTTTCGTTTCCATGCTTTCGCCTACGGTTGTTGTCGCCTGCACTTGCATCGATACAAGCGTTTCGAAGAGGTTGCGTGTTTCGCCGATAAGCGAAGCGATATCAGCGTTCGGATGCTGTCCAAATGCTTCAGGCTTATCGAAATTCGGAAACAGTTGAATCTGGTCGATGTAAGATTGTATGTCACCATCTTGTGGTATAAAGTAGTTGGTCAACGAGGAAAGCCTACAACGATTTTATGAAGGTTAATGAATATTCGAGGGTATTTAGTACTTCAAATTTGGTCTGTAGATTATACATATGTACTATAAAGTTCGCCCGCGTTCGAACTTAGCTTTCGTAATATTTTCTTAAACCTTTTGCTTCCTAAAAGTATGCTCTCATTTAAATGATGATGGATTGTTTCAGCAGCAATGAGTTCGTAGAGACTGTGCAAAGTGGCGAGAATGCAGCTAACTGCATTGGAAAAGAAGCAGGGTGAAGAGGACCAGCGCCGCATCGCTATCGGCGCAAGTGTTCCAGATATGACAGCTGAAGAGGATGTCTCAAACTCTGAGGCTTCAACTTCAGTCATCAAAGAGAGGCCGAGGCAAAGCAATACATAGCAGCATCTCTCGGAAAAGCATTTCTGCATTGAAAGGCAGCAGTGTTAACTTTCAGTGACCGCAACTACGTTTTAAGAGAAAATATTTCCCTCACAGTCCCTACGACAGATTTCGCAACCTTTTGCCCAGCATGACCATTGAATCGGTAATGACTTTATAAAACATTTATGTAGTACATATCAAATTTGATCAAAAACCTACTTGAACGTATGTGACTGAATTGCCGCATCGCAATAATATTGATTAATGTACGTGGTCAGCAAGCGTCGATCCCAATCATCGGTCACATGACCGCCATAGTTTACACCAGCAATCAGATACTTCAAAGCACCCCACGGCGTCTCCTCGTACTCATTCAAATATAAAGCCAGCAGTATTTCCGATACCTCAAAATCCGAATCATTGAAACTGTAAATGACATTCCAGCCCAACTGTAAGAATTTCTTACGCTCCAGCAGAATCGTATGAAAGAAGCACAACGAGAATAAAAGCTTCTTGTATTTGCCAGGATCGGTACAGGAGTCCATATTGACCTCGTTCACATTATTATACAGACGACGCATATTCGCTTTAATGCCGCGCGGCGGTTCCGTTGTCATTTTGATGCTCGTCTGTAGAATTGATATCGGAAAGTCGGGATGTGGACTTGAGCTTAGCCACAAACGGAAACGTCTGTGCAGTTTCATCGTTTGCATGGTAGCAATTATTTTATCCAATGTCGGCATCCAACTTAACGATAAATGACAATTTGCCAAAAATACCCAATGACCATCACGTACACCATCCATAATCAGTTTCGTAGCAACGGGTGCCTGACCCTGACCCAAACTGAGAGAAAACATGCGCGAGGACATTTTGCATGTTTCCCCCAGTGTGAGCAGCGATTGTGTGGGATCAACACCCGGCGAGAGCACAAATATTAATGGTGTCTGTGGCAGGGATTCATCAAATGCCGCCTTTAAATCCAACACGGGCGGTTCAACGAAACGTGGACCCAGCATATTTATTATGAATTGTGTTAGGCAAAATTGTATACGATCTGCACGTAAACAGCGGACAACGCAAATCTTTTCGAAGTCGGTGAGCTTGGCATTCCATTCGCCGACAAGGTCTTCCGTTTCTGGTGTTGTTGTGGCGTACCAAGCTATTAAACGAATGTAGTGAAAACGATGAAAGAATGAAAGAAGTTACAGTTACAAAGTGTAAATATCTTATGAACAGAAAATAATATGTAAAAATTTTTCAATAGGGACATAACTATTTTGTATTTAAATACAAACGCAACAGTAAATTTTCTTTTTTTTAGTCTGGCAATGTCAAATCGTCACTCAAAGTTTACATTTTAATCATCGTGAAGTTCTCGAAGGAGCAACGTTTGGAAATTTAAAAAAAATGTAACAGAAATTCTGAGTCAGTGGTCGCAATCTGGCAGCCCTCCCACAAACAAAATTATAACAAAAATTCTGAGTCAGTGGTAGCAATCTGGCAATCCTCCCACAAACAGTGAGAGTAGGCTGCGGCTTTCATGCCGGAGGTGCGATTCGGATGAATTTTTGCAGTCAAAGAATTTCGTAATATCTAAGTCAGTTTCATTGAGGGTTGCCAGACAGTCGGGATTCGTTTGGATTGTTCAGAGATTTAGTCCCATGTCCAGAGCTCCGACGTCCAAAAATTTGCCCCATAAGTCCTTTACTGATAAAATTCAGTAAATACTTTACACAAATTGAAAATGTACCATAACTCTCAAGCGTTGAAAGGATTTAAGCATCAGCTCATCAATTGAAACTTTAAGTGGAGGATAATCAGCTGTTCAATTCAATTCAATCAACAGAGAAAGGTTGAAATTCTTGTTGTCTGGAAAAATACTAGTATTTTCTTTTTAATATCCTCACGAAACCTGAAAAATCGCGATATTTATGTTTTATGTGCAGGTGAAGCCCAGTTTGCAACTGGCAAACGCAGCTTGATTAGACTAGCTGAATTTTTATTTTCATTCCCCAGTACAACATATCTGGACGGTAAATACTTACTTTGCCATGCTCTAAAGTTCTGTTCAAACGAGTCAATAATGCCATGAAAACCTGCGATTTTATCCAATTCGGTTATATTATCCCAAGACTGTTCGCTTATCCAATCTGAAGCAGAACATTTGCAGTTAATATGTATGTGCCTTTTTCAGAAGCTATGCTTCTTGAAGCTACTTACTTGGACTTGGATTTGGTGGTTGTCCCTGTTTGTCCAAGACAATGCCACCTTTTAAAATGAAATCGTACTCAGCCTCTACTAGCCGCCCAGCATTTTCCAAGATCTTCGCAGTCATGTGTATCGAGAATAGGAGCTTATGCACCTCGAACAAGCCGCGACATGTATTCTTGTAGACGGAATATGTATGGAAATCATTGATGTTTATTATGCGCTCAAAGACAATCGGATTTTTCATGCTGCGCTCAATTGACTGAGTATACAGCAGAATATATGCGGCCAATGAGAACTCGTACATCGGATCAATTTTTGACATATCCATAAGAACGAAAAACAAAATCGCGGCACGTTCTGCTGCCGGCTGGTATTCCTGGCGTGCCGTATCGATTTCAATTTCAGTTACTTCGGCCGTGCTCAGCGACTCCTTAACCAGCACGGAGGTCTGTCGTGACTTCTGCAATGTTGCAAAGAGTTCATCGTCCTCCAGCAGCGAACCGCGTGTTTCGTTCAGCAAACGCAAAATCTCATTATCCAAATCGATAAGCGTACGCTTGTTTCGTGCTATCGTCATGACCAGTTCATCTTTCTGCTCCTCCAGTGCAGGCTTCTCCTTACGCACTATAATGCCAAGTAGCTGTGCTTGCAAGCCACTTTGCTTCACCGCAAAATTTACTATTGTCGTCTTCGACGAGATTTCCGGCGGATAGTGGGGATTTGTTATTTTCGTCGTTATGTACATACGAAAATCATCATTGTACGTTATGAATTTGTCATTGAATTTAATGAGTTTATGGCCTCCTTGGATGGTATAAGAACGTCGCAGAATCGGATTGATCGCTTGATCCAAGGACTCGCCCACATTTTGAAGCAACACCGGGTTGCCATCGTGCAATGCCTTTTCGAGCGTTTTCAAATAATCCATTTGCCCGAAATCTATAACTTTCAAATCTGCATTCGCTTCGTAATTCTTCACCCAGGCATTTGCTTGCAGCTGTGGATCAATAATCAAGGGCCAGCGACGACCTTGTGTTACGATGACACCGTTCTCGGTACTAAATTCATCGGCTGGCAATCCTTGAATATTCCATTCGCGTATGGTAACAGCATCGCTAAGGAATAACGTTATCTTCAATTCATCCGTACACGGTATTGCATTTGCCGAGATCAATTTCGCCCATCTGTCGACTAAAATTTCACGATATTTCGTATCGAACGGTCCCAGATACGAAATGAAAGCGATCGATATAAGACAATCACCGGGTAACTTTTCGAATTGCATATCAAGATTGGCAACGGTATCAATCCAACGTTGCTGTTCGCCCGACAGAGAATCAACCAAAATTATGGCACGTTCCAGTTGCTTTCTGAAATAAAAATATGTATGTGAAAAAATGGAAGAAACCAATCAGAGAGATCGTGTTATGTTTATATGAAGTTCTCGAGTAATATTGATGGAGAAAGAAACGGATGGAGTTTTCATTAAGGATTAATACCGACGGGCGAACTAATGAGCTTGTGTGACACTATCCTAACCAATTCGTTTGGAATATTCAAGGCCAATACTGAAACGAAGCAATACCAATGCAAAACCAACTACTGCAGCTAATTCAAGTAGGGCAGTCCAGTCTCCTACAGAAACTAAATGGATTTACGTCATAATTTTGGGCTAACACTAATGCCAGTCATCGAAATATGGTATGACTCTCAATTCATATAATCTCTCTCTGTTACAACACCCATTCATAAAAACTCATCTAATCCATTCGGATATTTACCTTAGTCTTTCTTCTTTGATACGCAATTCATTTAACATTTCCGTTTTCTCCGCCAACTGTGCATACAGCTCGGCAATTCGTGCATTCAACTCATCCAATTTCTTCTTGGCTGCAGCCAACATCGCCTGCTTCTCGGCCAACGATCGCATTGCATTGTCCAGCTTCTCTTGCTTGGGCGCCACAATACGATAGACCTTGCCATAATTTTCGATTGCTATAATCCAAAGCATTAGCGATTTACACGCCACCGATACGACAGCAACTTTTTCCGGTTCCAATTCGGGATTCTTCGTGTACATAGCAATACGTTTTAGGATTTTATCGGAAATATGATCGCGATCGAAATTTTTTAAATCATTTAAGAACGTCGATTCGCCCAGCACTTTCTTCGCCATTTCCCAAGTGGGCTCCTTACCCAACAGTATCAGTACCGCCTCCATTACCTTTTCGATTTTCATGGGCGGACGTCCGTAGGACTTCACCTCGGATATGTCCTTTTTATTAAGTGCATCGAGTGCTTTCACAGCAGCATCTATCATGGGCATTACAACGTCGAGATCGGCTTGGGCTACTGCTGCCAAATCCATACAAATAACTTCCTCCTTGCGTATGATCACTGCCTCGGCATCGACTTTCTCCTTTTGCTCGGTCGCCTCAGCTTTCTGTATCTCAATAATTGCAATGAATTCTTCGCATTCTTTTGCCAGCACCTTCACTTGCTCCGAGCTTATTTTCAGCTCTTCCGTCATAATAGACACTTGCTCTTTGGTCTCTTGAATTTTCGATAATCCATTGCGCAATTTGTTGGCACTCGATGATACTTCGAAACGTTTACGCTCGAGTAAGTCCTTGAAGCCGCTAACCAATTCCAAATAATTCGGTGAAGTTACGTAATTAATGCGACGCACCTCATGCAGCATAACCGTCGATATTTCGCTTACACTCGAATGTATCACCGAGAACACATATGCCACGGCCTTCTGGAGCATCTCTTCGGTTGTCACAATCAAGCTATCACGATGCACCTCGTCCTCTTTGCCCGGCACCGGAACATTGATTTTAAAGCCGAACAGAAACTTTTGAGCCACCTCGAGGAGCGCCTCTTGCGGCCAAAGGCGAAACCAATTGGGCGTCGTAGCATTGATGAGCGCCGGATATTGCCGCAAGTAAACACGGAATTCTTCACCAATCGGACTTAAGCACAGTACAATGTGCATATTTTCGCGAACACTCTTCATGAAAAAGTTATACAAATTCTCGGTGGTCAGCTGGACGCCCGCCTTCTTAGCCGGACGTTCCAGTTCGGCTTTCAAGTCTTCAAACTCATCGCTCTTGAAGAGGTTAGCCTCTCCGGTGCTAAGCATATTATTAATAATTTCCAAGAAGGTGTTCTCTACCACTTGCTCACCGCTGAATATGAAAACGGTTGAACGCTGCTTAACTCCCGCCAGCTTATAGAGCACTTTCAGATCTTCTTTGAACTCTTGCGTCTTATATTTTTTTGTCACCTCGATCTGATACACACCCATTTCACAGATGAACGCCGCCAGCTTGGCGAGAACTTGCCGGCCCGAGCCACCAATACCGATATTGAGCATGTGTCCGCGTGCCTGCGATATAACACGAACAATTCGTACTACGTGCTCAACGGCCTCCTTGAAAAACACCAGATTCATGCGGGCCATACCAGGAAAATTATTATACTCATCCATTTGGAATAGAATGTACTTGCGCAGATCATTAAAAGGCAGATCTTCATAGTAGCCCATGTTGCTAATGAAATCGCCAAAAATTGGCACAATTTTATTTGGGCACAAACTGTGAAAGGTCACCTCCATATATTTGCCCAGTATTTCGTTCATCTCATGCAGGAACCAGCCCTGATCGAGATCGTCAACCAGACGATCGCTAAATACGCGGAAACATTCGTGCACCCACAGACGCAAGAACATGGCACGTTTGGTTTGTGCCCCCTGATGACCGCGCAGCAATCCCTGAAAGACTTTCGAGATGTCACGTAAATTGAAAAGGTAATGCGATTTTGCCGGTGTGGGCAACATGCGCACCACAACATCATTGTACAAATCTATTGAGGCGGCCGTGATCTTAGCTGAGATTATGCGAATGTCTGCTTCGAATGGTTTCAGTTTTTGGCTTAGCATGGTGCCAAAGATGCGTGTTATTGTTGCTTCGGTGGGGAATGTCATATTAATCAGGAAGAAACGACTCATAGTCCGGGATGATATCACTTGACGTCCACCGCCTGGCGGTCCCATTGCAGCCATCAAGAGAGTATTTTGCACGTAAATCTTTTGCTGATTCTTTCGATTAAACCAATATTTATAATCAATCCATTGTCTAATCAGCTCCAGGGGCGGTTGTGAGCCGTACGTATCTTTGGCGGGCATATTGAAGTCATCCATGAAGCAGATCATCCTTTTCCCACCAATTGGTACATAATGAATTTTTGTACGTTTCTCGGTTTTATTTTCAATAGATTCTTGTAGACCGGCAGCTGAGGTCTGCGAATGATAAGGAGGTGGAAATGGAGGTGAAAGAAATATTCGGTTAGGGCATTTATACAGTTTCCGCAATGTTGATATAACTCCGTATGAATTACCCCTCAAATCTAAGCAGATCATCCTTTACATTGCTTCGGCAATGTTGATATAACTCCGTATGAATTACCCCTCAAATCTAAAATCTAAAAATCTAAAACATTGAGGCATTTTAGTTCAACTCTTAGAACGACTCTTCAAAATTGAACGTCCACCATTTTTATAGAATATTTCTGTAAATCTGAACAGGTATTAACCACATACTCTCAACCCAGTTGTAGAGCTGGTCACAAATAATACATAACTAATAAACATTTACCTGAGCCGATATGTTTATAGTAAGGACCGTATATCGTGATTTATCGCATGCTTCCATTACACTGACAGCTGTTGAGGTTTTACCAGTGCCAACATTGCCCACCAGCAATACCGGATTCTCGTCTTGCAACAATTTTGAAACTAAATAATTGTACCGCACAGTGTCCACGGTTGGTACAATAATCTTATAAAATGGCAAGCTGAAAGTACACAAGAACAACAACAAACAGTTCAATGTAATGATATCGCTACGGCCACTACAGAATCTTATTTGTGCACTTACGTTTCGTCATATTTCCATGTATCGGTTAATTTTGAGTCCCATGGCATAAGCGTTTTCAATTGCGGATCGACGTAGTAATCATAAACGGTGTCCTTTATCGGGAAGCAACTTTCCATTTCACGTATGTAGGCATCAATTCTCAAGCGGCCATCCTCGTCAACCGACGCACACACCGACCAAACCAACGAGAACATAAACCAATATTTTGCCATTGTCTCCAGTTGCTCCTGATTTCCCGCTACAATTCCATTTTGCTTCGTGGCAAAGCCTTCCAGCAGCTTACACATTGATATCACAACGTTTATTTCGTTCGTTTTCACTGTTTCCTTACAGCGCTGATGTTTAAATTCCAAAATCTTATCCATGTATTCGTCGAAATATTCGCGTACCAGCTTCACGTATTCGGGAGGTTTTTGCCGTTCCAACCAGGAGGCCACATACGGACGCCAACCCCAGTCATTGTAATCGTTGTAGACCATGCCACAACGTGACACTGTCGCCGGCGATGCCACAGCCAAATCGGCAACCTCGAATAACAGGGATACCTGCGCTGGCATTGTTATGCGCTCGCTATTCACCAGCGTTAATATCTTATTGTCATCCATGACGGAATTCATATTTTCAATCCACACCGCATCGACGGGACCATCGAATAGCAGCCACTTTTGTGTGAGATCCTCATCGGCGCATATAACGCGCATAATGGCACTGAGCACGCCATCCAGCCATTCGCCGGTGGAAAGGTTGTACTCGCCGTACAATTCGGCCAAGTTGAGTGCCTTCGGGTTCAGTGGATGTACTGCGACACCCTCCCAACCCGGTTTTTTATTGTCTTTCATGCGTATGAAAGCGCCCTGCAAGCATTTCCATGTAACCGATTTGGCAGTGCCGGTATCGCCAATAATCATCGTTGAATGCCGTGAGTTTTTCGTCTCGTACAGTTCAATGATCTTCTTAATAGCAATCGGTATCAGTTGTAAGCCCTGACCTTTGAGCTCATCTTCAATTGCCGCCCGAAAATCGCTGTAATCGATGACCGGCAACACAACACCCGGAAATATATCCGACATAATGCCGTTGAACAGTGGCAAATCGTTGGCGGTTAGACGCGCCACATTCATATCACGCATAGCCAAATAAACAATCTCCTCCTCATTTGTGTTCGGCAGCTGGCGACGTTTTCGGCCAGCGTAGCGCAGCAATGCAACCATCGAACGTAAACCGAAGTCGTAGTGATACTGTTTGGAGAGTTGCTGCTTTGCTAGCTCATACAACGTGTAGACCTTACGCGACAGATTGCGAGTATTGCCGAAACCGTCGGAGAAAAGTAAATTCTCAGCTATGATCATATTATCCGGGACCATCATGGAAATAGGGCGGAACATTGATTTCAAATTATCTGGCAATTCGGTGCGCCCTGCATAGCCGGGATTCATGGTAATGAAGAGACCGACAGTATGCTTCAGTTTAATAAGCTGACCCTCGAAGTTGAACTCGGTAAGTTTAGCAGACAGCGCGGACATTATCGATAGAATCTGTTGCGCCACCACAGAGAGCACTTCAATATTGATGCGATTGAATTCATCAAAGCAACCCCAGGCACCGGTTTGAGCTAGACCGGAAAAATTCTTGCCAATACTTTTGTAATCCAAACCCTCGGAACAGTTGGTCACAATCACCCACATGCCCAATGCTTTGCCGAGGTCTTTAACCGTCTCGGTTTTTCCGGTGCCAGCGGGCCCTTTCGGACTGCCGCCGCGATGTAAATGCAACGCTGTCGTCAGCGTAATATAGCAACGGTCGGTCAGTGGTGTAATGACCAGACGACCCGAGTTGCCAGTGTATTCATAGCCATACCAATGTTCAGTGTTCGTTTGGCGTATTACACAAAGCTCAGACTCACGATGCCAATAGAAACGCAATTGTGAAAACCACTCAAAATGGCTGACATCTTTACAGTTCGCCTTGTACATACGCTCAATAACATCACGGCCATGTATCTCAATGGTTATAAGCGTATTGACCTTAAGGCGCATTATTTTCGACAGCTCCTTGCGACTCATTTCCGATAGTTTCGATAGCGTTTTATTCTGTTTGCGCTTCAGCTTCCGTAGCGGTTTCTTTTGATCCACCATTTTACAATGTACCAGACTACGTGTACACTCGGTGGTCCACTGAATTTGGCATGTGGTGAGTATGGCCTGTCCCGGCCACAATGATAGCCATTTCTCACGATTATTAAGCAATTTCCGCAATGATGTACGTGTCATTTTAAGCTTCTCAACCATTACCGCCAGCATGAACTCTTCCACCATGGTCAGCCAACGCTCCGACGGCCCTTCAATATATAGAACGTTTAGAAACCCAACGAACTCACCATCGTCTGCATACATGCCGAGCGCTTGAAAACGACTTAGCGTCTTGCCAACACGTTTCAACTCAAGCTTATACAAATTGTCAAACAGCTTCTTCAAGTGTACCTGAACCAAGTCGGGTCGCTTTGCATTGCCTAAAATCTCAAGCAAATCATCATTCGATATGAAATAGAAACGTGGAAATAGCTGCCGCTTAGCCTCCAAATAGATTTCCAACGCTCGTTGTATCATCTCCAGACGCCCATCCATTTTATTGAAACGATCCAATAGGAATGGTGACTTTCGTAAATGTGTCGCCTTCAGTGCGGTTCGGCATTGAAACATTTTCGCTGTAATCAATCGAAATTCATCGGTTATGTCTGCGAAACGTTTCGCCTCGTCTGGCAGCTGCTTTCGAATATCATCGCCGCTAAATATATTCTCCAAATATAGCCATTGCCGCTGCACGACCAATGCTTTCTCGAACACCTCCGATATATAGGAGAGGGTCTTCTCCCAGAAGTCAACCACCACAGCGAATGGCTCAACGAAACGTGTTGACTTCATTGCCGAAATTTGTACCATATGCTCTTCGAGCAATTGGAAACACTCATCAACGTTTTTAATACGATATATGCCATCACGATAGAAAGCCATCTCAAAGCCTTGTTTCTTCCAAATACTGGCAATATTCTTTATGCCCATTTCAATTTGCAGTTCCATAGTAGCGGCATTGGAGATATCTTGTATATCCTCAGAGAAGGCTTGAAAGTCTAATTCAATAATTAAACCGAGCGTGAATTGTTTGGAATCTTCATCAAAATCTCTAAAACGGAGGGGGAGAGTTGGACAGTGAATAGATTAATTATGAAAGACTAAAAACAATTTCGTTGAGTTCTCGAATTTACGATAATTTCTAAAAGCGGTGGTGGTGGTGAAGTCGGAAATCAGTCATCTACTCAGTACAACACAAATTTTTGTAGATTGTTCGAACATACAATACATCGGGAAGGGTCTCTGTACTGAACTGAAGCTCATTTGAGTAATCGATATAACTGAGACTTACGATATGCAAATACAGAGCTGCTACTACTAAACTATTGGATGAATCATGGGCCGAAATTTGACTGTGCTGAGCTCCTGTGCTCAGCTCAGGTCCTGCAAACTCAGACGAAATAATTTACCTCTCTTATATGAACTTTAAACTTTTGAAAGTCAAGAGCTCCACTTATGAAATATCAATTAGAGAAAACTTACACCTTCATCACATCTCGAACACGATCCCAATGTCTCTTACGCATACATGGGTTCTTCAGAGCTGTTATCAAGGGCAGCGTACGCCGAAAGCTATCCAAATTTTTCGTTGTCACCTCCAGCATTTCCCATTCACGATCTTTGTACTTTCGGTTCAGCGGATTCAATTCCTTATACAAACTCATCGCAGTATCTTCCATTTCATCGATATTGATTTTCCAAAAGTTGCCCACACGCCAACTATCCCAGGCCGTTTGCCAATCGTTTATTAAGTCCCAAATATTCTTAAGAATTTTCAGTTCCATCTCCAGCTTACGCAAGTCCACGTTTTCCGGCTGATTGATATGGAAAACGCCTAAATCGCTGATTAAGCTCTCTTCGAATTTGAAACATTCGGCGACTTTTCCACCAATGATGCGTAGATATTTTAGTGCAATTTTTGGTTTACTGGATGGAAGGATGGGATGGAAGAGGTGAGGAAAACATGCAAAACAAATAAACAAACAGAAACAAAAAAAGGATTCGGATTTAAATTCGAAAATAATAAGAAACTCAAAAGGTTAAATTTCATAAATTACGTTTGTGCCGAAGTCGGTAGTTTGGTCAGAAAATCGGCTAAAAATTCTTTAATGACAGTTCGAAATTTATCCGCCTGTTGTAGTAGCGTCTTCTTGAATTCACCCTTTGTATTGTCCAGCATTTCATCAGCATCCATTAGCTTCTTCAAATATGCTTCCCATTCGGCATCTAGATTTGTGACCAGCTTCCGTGTCGACTCCGGGATATCCACAGAATACTTATCAAGCACTTTGAATAACTGCAAGATACCAGGGAATTCATTTTGCTTCACGGGCACTTCACGAACTAAACGCTCATAGAGAGCAGTAGCCTGGCGAACTTCCTTCAGATTACGAGGTACAGTCATGATGCTCTTACCAAAACGTTTTATATAGCGATAGATATCTGAAAAGAAATCAATCTCATGTTATACTTAGCTACACATTTGATGAACGAGCAAAAGTGTAAGAGAAGAGCTCCGATTAATTCATGTATGGTGTGTGCGTTCATTACTGGCGGAACATCGAGCATTTGAGTTATTGTCTTCACACGGAAAGGAAAAATATTTTCTATACTCAAATGTTCAGAGCCTCAGTTGCTGGGAAATTTCACCGCTCTAAGCTCAACCATTACCAACTTACTTTTTATTCGTTTTGTAGCACGCTCTTTCAATAATTTTATATTTAACAGTTGCCATTTCTCAATACAATCCATTATAGTGTTCTTGATCATATTCTGATTGACCAATGCGAAATAGACCGTACTTATAGCGTCCTTTAGGCCAATTTCATCCGCTAACATGCTATAGAACTCAATGCTATCTTCATAGACATCCGCTGATTGTGTCGTCGACTCGATTTGTTTAATAAAATCCAATTCCGTCTTCTCCCACAAATCACGAAAAGTTGTCCAACCAATGAGAAAAGTATCCATTTCCTGCCCACAGTATTCCACTTCATAATTGATATTATATTGTATAGTTATAGCTTCTGGATCATTATCGAAAATCGTCGAAAATGGGGGAAATTGCTGGTCTTTGGGTATTTTTAATTTTTGACCAATACGTGGGAAGTTTTCCAAGGTTCTGCTAATACGAGCGAAAATATCGTGAAAAATGCTACTAACTTCGTTCATTGGAGGTTTTAGTTGTATCTGTAAGGAAGTTAATCTTTTAACGTTGATTCATCATAAATATTGTAGTACTTAATTCACTCAATTTGGTATGAAAGATCTGACGCTTGAAAGAAAGTTGAAAGAGTTAAAGAATTAAACTTGTATCAGTTTTAGTGGGCAACTGAATGACATATGTACAACACTGTAGGGCCTATAGGGAAACCAACTGGTTGATTGTTAGTCGATAAACTGGTTTACTGAACACCATTTACCTCATCGCGAACTGGTTACTCTAATATTGTGTTCTCCTAGGCACATGTCACTTGTCCCCAGGCTTGCATATCTTTTCAACTACGTACTTAGCTTTAAAATTCCTATAAGTGAAAAACATTGTAAAGTAGATGAGAATTACAGGACAATTTTTTTACTGAATTGTATTATACAAATGGTTGAAATCACTTTAAGAACTAGTTTCGATGTGTGTAAACTAATAAGGATAATTGATTAGTATACTATCGGCGCGATATCTCGGTGATCCTTGTATTTCGAATGTCAAAATTGAAGACACTTCTCAAATGACATAAATTCTAACTTGCACAACCCCACGTGATTGTGATGTAGCCATTTGGTTGTTTGTATTTGTTTTTTTTTTTTTTGTTCTTTTATTACACTTGACATAAAGAATTCACACTCCTCTAAAAAAAAATATTTGCATACCAAATCTTAGTGCTGTACTACAAATGCTTCCTGAGATATGAGATAATGAATATTGAGGTCATATGAGAGGTGCCACACACCCCCTTTCCTATCCCACTCAAATCTTTTCTGTAGTATGGCATTGTCAAACAAAGCCGTACGAAATTTCAGTAATATATTGTGTATGGTTCCAGAGATATACCCAAATTAGCTTATGCTTTGTATGAGAGATACCACACCTACTTTTCCAAGCCCATTCTAATTTTTCCCATTGAATGCCGTGAACAAATATTACTTTCGTACCAGATCTTAGTACCGTACTTCACACAGTTTCTGAGATGAAAGTTCAGGTTTGTATGGAAGAGATCACAGCTTCTGCAATCCTCGTTATGAATGTTAACGTGCACTTCCAGCCTCATAACAAATACATTGTCCAAGCTCAATCTGATGGTTAGTGTTTGAGTTTATAACTCTCAAACGAACAGCTCATCTTTATATATAAAGATACTTGCGGCGAATTCACTGAACGCAAACGAGCTTTTTCGAAGTATTGTGTATAAGATTCTGTTGCGGTAGTCGCAATGTTGGATATCATACTTATATGTATGATTGATTGAATGTGATTTATTAAATACGGAGCAGCGGCGGATAATTACATGCACATTGTCTACTTAGCTGCTGGTTATACTGGTGTTCGCTGTTCGACGAACACATCATATTCTTCTCTCGTGCTGGGTGTAGTGGTTACATTGGTGTTCATTACAGAGTTGCTTTTTGTCGAAATTCAATTCTTTTTGTAACACAATTTTTTGCACAAAAACAACAAACTTTAAAAGATTTTATTAATATGGAGCGTGAAATTAATAATATAATTGAAAAATTATGAAAATAATATGATGTTTCTTCAATAGTTTTATGAATAATATATTCAATAATCACTTTTAAAAACTATAAAAACTAAAAAGTGAGTAAAAGCTCTTTTTTTCGTGTTCGGGCAATAACAATTGCATGGTGTTCGCCGAGTAAAATTTGAATATAGCCACAGCCTTATAGTTAGTTTTTGGTTTGTTTAAACCAACTTAAACTGTATTTAATACATACATACATACATGAACACATACATACATACATACATGAATACATACATACATACATACATACATACATACATACATACATACATACATACATACATACATACATAGATACATACATACATACATACATACATACATACATACATACATACATACATACATACATACATACATACATACATACATACATACATACATACATACATACATACATACATACATACATACATACATACATACATACATACATACATACATACATACATACATACATACATACATACATACATACATACATACATACATACATACATACATACATACATACATACATACATACATACATACATACATACATACATACATACATACATACATACATACATACATACATACATACATACATACATACATACATACATACATACATAAGTATGTACATACTTAGTTGAAAAATCGTAATGAAATTACTTTAGGTACGTGGCTTCCTCTCTACTTTAATACCTTGCTCTTTAGGTACGAATACAATTGCTGCTACAGCGCCATTGCATCATGACAACAAGGTGGAGTTCCCAGCAAATATTTTCTGCGGCTGGAACATAAGGGACGCGACAACGACAAAATTATTTCAATTCTATTCTTTACAATTTCCATACATTATTTATTTTGGTATACCGAAAAAAAAAGTTCGGCTGCACTCAAACTTTGCTTTCGGAAGTTTTTCACAACAAATTTTTTCGTGGTTGCAAAATTAATTTAACAATTGTGCAAAAACGAGATTGCCCTGATGGCAACAAATTGTCGCCTAAAAAGTGAAAAATATATTTGGCATTAGCCAGCTTTATGACGAAGATGAGAGAGGAGGAAAACAAGAGCTCACTGTAGTACAAATACTTGGAAGACACATCACAACGCCATTGCATCATGACAACAAGGTGGAGTTCCCAGCAAATATTTTCTGCGGCTGGAACATAAGGGACGCGACAACGACAAAATTATTTCAATTCTATTCTTTACAATTTCCATACATTATTTATTTTGGTATACCGAAAAAAAAAGTTCGGCTGCACTCAAACTTTGCTTTCGGAAGTTTTTCACAACAAATTTTTTCGTGGTTGCAAAATTAATTTAACAATTGTGCAAAAACGAGATTGCCCTGATGGCAACAAATTGTCGCCTAAAAAGTGAAAAATATATTTGGCATTAGCCAGCTTTATGACGAAGATGAGAGAGGAGGAAAACAAGAGCTCACTGTAGTACAAATACTTGGAAGACACATCACAACGCCATTGCATCATGACAACAAGGTGGAGTTCCCAGCAAATATTTTCTGCGGCTGGAACATAAGGGACGCGACAACGACAAAATTATTTCAATTCTATTCTTTACAATTTCCATACATTATTTATTTTGGTATACCGAAAAAAAAAGTTCGGCTGCACTCAAACTTTGCTTTCGGAAGTTTTTCACAACAAATTTTTTCGTGGTTGCAAAATTAATTTAACAATTGTGCAAAAACGAGATTGCCCTGATGGCAACAAATTGTCGCCTAAAAAGTGAAAAATATATTTGGCATTAGCCAGCTTTATGACGAAGATGAGAGAGGAGGAAAACAAGAGCTCACTGTAGTACAAATACTTGGAAGACACATCACAACTCCTGCAATAGATACCTAATTCGAAGAAACATATCATGCATGACCAGGAAGAGGAAGAATCTATACTTTTCACAGTGCCTGGGCGGTAACTGAGCGGACCGTTTAGACAATTTGCCTTCTACCGTGCACTCAAAAACTGAGGGATCTGCAATGGACCTCCTACTAGTCTCCGAGTGGAAGTGTGTAGTTCTGATCCTCGCACGTCTTCTTAAACTAACCCAAAAGTGTAGGTACCTACTTTGAATAATCGATGAAAGAATGAACATGACGTGAATTTTGTGACCGAGTATTAAGTTTCCATAATGGAACAATGTAACTGCTCCACTGAGGATAAGCATACGTTAACCGTTTATTTTTTTTTTCAAAGTTCCGTTACTATTTTTAGCCAGCATCTTGTTTATCGTGGTCAATGTTTAGAAAGATCTAAATGACATTTTCCGAAGTCGGTCTTTGTTTTACGGATTCTTATAGATTCTTCAATCAATACAGTCAGAATCAGTAGAAAAAAAAAGTGTTATTTAAGGCTTTCCTGAATGTTGATGACGTTATGAAATTTTTTCTACCGATATCCACAGCAATGCGAGTGTAGATGTACAAATCAGATCACCTTTGCTGACACCAAAAAAACAACCTGGTCTTTAAACCTGATAAATATTCGTGTGGATGAAATAACTTAGCATTTCTAGTCAAACAGGAAGAATATTTTACTCATCAGCCCGATAATTGTAGCAACTGCTCAGATTCCAAACAGCAGGTTCTTTATGCACTGGGAAAACCGTCAGGTTATTGGAACGAGAATGAGACGATGAGTTACAAAGGGAACTGAAGCAAACTGAAGATCACGTGAAGATCCGCTTGACTACAATTATGAAGTATTAATTCCCACCCCGCCATTCGGTACCAGGGTTAAACTGTAGGTCCAACCATGTGGGCAGATCTGGCCTAAGTTTGTCCCTGGCCAGCCACTAAAAACCTAAATTCATCACAATCAAATCATTTACCTCGCGCTCAATAACATCCACTTCCATCAAAAGTATTGGTGCTGGTAGAATATCGCCATCGGAGCGCACAGCATTGCAGATGTTGTGCAAGGAGTTGCGTGCGCAAGTCATGAGAGCAGCTGCTAACATTTGATCAAATTGATTTACATAGTTATGCCACTCGGCAAACATCTGAAATTTGCAATTAAAAACAAAAAACCAGAAATAATCGATCGACGATGGATGCACTTACCTCATCGATGACCGATTGGAATTCCATAAATACGGCATACAGCAAATCAATGATCGTATTGTAATAGCCTTTAATAATATTAGTGGCACGCCTACAGTACGACTGCAAGCCCATTTCGAATACAGGCAATTGCACTGTGCCGGACAATGTCAGCTTTAGAAATGGGGTATCGCAAATTTTCTCACAAGTCCGTGCAATATGTCGATTCGCCCGTTTATATATATCCAAGGAGTCTTGCAGCCTGCTCGTATGCTTTGCACAATCCGCAATATAAGCATCGCTCAGCTCGCCGCCCCATGTCAGCTTAAATAGACCGGGTGCGATTTTTCTATCGCATGCATGTATTAAAGCGCGAAACAGTACACGTTCCTCATCGGAGAGTGCGGCCAAGATGCGATTATAATCGAGACAAACTGTCACCACGCTGTTATAGACAAATCGCAGCGTTGGAAACTTATCGTAAATCTTTCGAATCATCGACGGTATTTGAAAACCGAGCTGCTCGAAATGATGCGCCTGCTCGCAAATGCTCAATATCGAACGGTCTATATTGCATTCGAGTAGGCCACGCTTAACTTTGCTGCGCACCAGCAACGTTCGATCTAGTCGATTCATTAGCGTTGCACTACTGCAATTTCGCACCCAATCATCGAAATACTTACGTATTTCTTTTTCGTAATTTTTCTTAAGATTTTCGAAATTTTCCAGCACCGACTTAGCCTCCGATACGACGGGTAACCATTCGGAGGTATTGAGACGATCACGCAGCCATTGTAGGCGTTCCAGATTTGTGCGATAACTTACGGCACGTGATACATAATATGGCATCCAGGACTCGTGCAACTTAACACGATCCATTAGCATCTGAGTGGTTGCATTCATTTCGTTGGTGAACATGCTCCACACGTGGCTGACCTGCTGCAAATATGTCTTGCGCAGTGCGGCACGATACGAATAGAAGAGCATCACGTTGAGCACTTCGAGACCTTCTTCTATATTGCAAATGCGTTGAAAGACATTGGACATTAAACGCTGAACGGTCTCTTCGAGATTGTGTATTGTGCGGCGGTATTTGAGTACTTCCTCGTACCTGCAAAAGACCGATGGAAGTGGAGATATCATTAAAGATATTGTAAAGAATTAAGAAGCAATTAAGAGGAACTTGAAGGTAATACAAATTTCATCAATGAAAATGTATAATTTATGGTTCAATTACCCGAGGAAAGCAATTAACCGAGTAATTTGAGTACATTTTGAACTAGAAACGTTATATTTCTGGGACAATTAAGCGTGGTTCAATTAATCGAGAATTGCTGTTTACAAAATTTAGACAATTTTATCAAAATATTTAAAATTCCGATTTTACTAACTTCTACGGCGAAGCAAGCTCAGCAAAGATTTTAAGATCAAGATAAGGTCCAATATTAGCTCCTTGGCCCGAAGACCCCTGGCAAATGAGTCGGCCCATAGATGGTGCCCTCCACACCTACCGAAAATATATTGCTTTCCGATACGGATCATGACTATATCCGATAAATTCTAATGATTTGATTGCGATTCCGTCAGATTTTTATGAAAAATTGGGCTAATATTCGTCAAAATCTACGTGGTGTTAAAATTTTGACTTTGGGATCATAGATTACCTGCCAGTTTGACCCTTTTTTGTAATTTCTTTAAACAAATGTATTTACTTGTACATACCATTCATTCTTGTTGACATTCAAAATCAATTCTTTGGAATCATGCTCCAACGCATTCAAGGCCGCCAAAAATTTCCTCTCCACACGCGCAGCAATCTCTTCAAATTCCTTGCCATTTGTGCCGCCAAAACGTGGCTTCGGTATATTTTCCGTTTCATCCAGACGTCCAAATACAATCATTGACTCGCATACATCAATCAAATCGTTCAGACGCTCAATGAATGCATCAACATGATTGAAGATCATGGCATATTCTAAATCCCAACCGAAGTCGGGTTTCTTTTTTGCATGATCCTTCGACATTATATCGTATATGGCCTTGTACGATAGACAGCAATCGATGGACATATTACACATTTTGATGCCGAATCGCGAATTGCCGGCCAACACTTTGTCCACGCTTGTCCGCTCGACGCAGTACTGTATTATTTGATTGCTGAGATCGCGAAAGAGGCCCGTAATCAAGTCACGTCGGTTATAGTAGCCCGAATTGAGCCAAATGTAACGTATCAAATTAATGATGCGCGGCAATAGCGGTGGCACCGCCGCCGGACTCTCAGCTTTGTCGATGGCGGCGCACGGTCGGACTAGCAAATTCAAATATTTAATATTCGATTTGGCCTCTTCTATTTCCTGTTTGCACTCGTGCGCCAGTTCGTCGACCTGTTTGATATAGACCGAGTGCGCTGCACGTAAAAGTTTTATAATTTGTTGTACGTCATTGTGGAACACCTGCGCATCTAAGCCCTGCAACACTTCAACTACAAGTACAAATAAAAAAAAAAACAGCTATGTCAGCGAATCGCGGCGAATGAATGAATGGCAGTGAATGAATACCTGTTTAAGTACTTACATCGATACAGCCAGAACTCATACTCATCATTTGGCATAACGAAGTCATCCGGCACTACCAACGTCTTATCATTCAATAGTGTGCGTATCTGCGTGGTCCAGTATACCACAATCGACTCTAGGTTCTTAATAAATTCACGATCGAATATTGCATTCGGGCGATTTATTTGCTTAACCACATACGGCACATACAGTACGGTTAGGCCGGCCATCTTGAAATGCAACCCTGTCAGATAGGCCAAAAACTTATCCATGGCACGTGAAAAACGCATTTTGATATTATCACTCCATTCGGTATAATTGCGAAATATGGGCGCATAGACAAATTGCAATATGTTCAGCATACAGCCGTCAACGTCCTCGTGCATTGTACCGAAACGTACCTCATCGTGAAATCCGTCGACTGTGAATATTTCATTTGGCTTACGCATAAAATAGCTGAGATCGGAAACCGGCGCCAATGGGTAACCCAAACACGCTGACAGCTCATTGCGATCATAGAATATTGTGAGCACAGCCTCATTCACTTCCATTAGCCAGCGGCGAATTATGTCTACAGCGGTTTCCGACCAATCGCGATGATCCATCGCATAAAGCACAGTCATTTTTTGTATATAAAAAACCAATTTGTCTAAGTCGTCATCACTGTAGTCGGGCTTGGGAATTTCCGGTGTGGTTGGCAGCAATTCCTTCTTATCTTCATGGCCTAGTTATTGGCAGGCAGACAGGCAGACAGTCACACATACAGATATATATATGAATAGATTACATAAGCACAAGTAATTATACAATATCACTCAAATTCCTTCAAAGAAGAAACTCACCATCTCTTCCTTCTAGCGATGAATCGCTCTCGGTGTACAGATGGTCAACAACACTTTTTTTATCACTCATTTTCAGCTAAACTATTCTGTTCAAATTCATCTGAATACTATTTTCAAATGAAAATTATTTTCAAATGAAATGTAGAATTAAAATCTACTTCAAAGCATACAAAATTGACTTAAATTCCTTTTTATTCAGTATGTCTGATTCTGGTTCTGGTTCTGGCACTGTGCAAAGTGAATATTATTTTCTCTTCTACTTTTTAGCTTTTGTTTATTTGTTAGCAACGCGTCGTTTATTGTCTGTCTGTCGGGCTGTTGAACTCCTATTCGAAGAATGAAATCAAGTAAATAAGTTTTGTTAATAACAAATTTGGCTGTTGCCAAGCACTACTGGGTCATTGCGTTGCATTCCAATATACTTACCTATTTGCGAAAAAGATAGAAATCTACCCAGCAAACGTTTGCTCGTTAAACCAGTAAATAGTTTTTCTGGTTCTCCAGAGCAAAATTATCTGAACGATAAATACAAATTTTTAAATTTCTGAAGAAAACTAACCTAGAGATTTTTGTAATCAATTTTATGTTTCCTTCCCATTTATCTCCCCTCTAGCTATGCCACTGATAGATAAATAATGCTTCCCAAATGGACGTTCAAGGAAATCATTCAAAATTCCGACAAAATCTCGACAACTCGAACAATTCATACAAAACGTTTGGGGCACCCCATTACCAAATTAGGTAAGATCAGCCATCAAAAACCTTTGCTCCAGAAAATTATGAAAATCCAAGCACAATGCTTTTAGAGTGGATCGATTTTGTAACCCCCATCATGACATCGCTTTTCGAGAAGAGGGGATAACAAAATACAAATGTGATAAGAGGTTGTTTTTTTGTTTGTATGTAAATGTACCCCAAGCATTTTTACTTTTATACAATTTTTATCAACTTTTGCTCCGGAGCAAAATTTAATTTTAAGTTCCAAATGAAGCTCTAAAATGGTTTAAAAAGCCCTGGTATACATAATTTCGTGAAAATAATTTTAAGTCTACGATGTGTTTTTTTTTTTTTTGACTGGTATACAAAATTTCAACAGAGCAGGTAGTTGAACCTTCCAGTATGAGGAATAATCTATTTTCCACTGGTTTTATTAGCTTTTAACCCTTAGACCCCAACATGAAAAATTGTAAGACCAAAATGGATTTCCTGGGCCCAAAATTCCTTGATGCACAACATTTCCTCAAACTCGGTAGGTCCATAGGTAGCGCCAGGTACATCAACGGACGTCAAAATTACCTAAACCCAACTATTTAGTATCTACTTACATAGAATAAAAGGCCTTGAAACCAAATTTAATACTGTTCATATTAAACGTCCCCTTACAAATGTCCCCTTACAAAATAAGCCTTTCTTTCGCTGTAGACTTTCATCACCCGTTAAAAAATTATGTAAATTTCCTCAATCAAAAACTAGTTTGGGATCTTTTAAAGACATGAATTCTTGGAAGCTAAAATGTTTGTTGTTTCAAAATGTTCTCTTTTCACCAGATTAATCGTTGAACAACACCAGAATCCGACTTTCTCATTGGCAAAAACATGGGCTTACGATTAAAGTCTATATTACCTGAATCGATATTTTTGCAGAAATTTGCACTGAAAAGTAAAAGTTAAGGGAATTCAATGAAATACAAATTCCGTTACAAATTTAACTTGCCAAATTGGGAAAAACTATTTTTCCCAAATTAAAGTTCAAAGCAAATTCAGTTATACATTTCTTGAAACAAAGTTCGGAGGATAGCTTGCTCAAGTGAGAGAACATTTCCACAGCATCCCTAATATAAGTAATATATTCAGCACACCGCTCCGAACCTATGCAAAGTTGCCCAAGCACTCAAAACTATTTAAAGAACCTCATTGAAGAGCCGGAAAATGCACAAATTTTCAAATAAATCCACTTAGGACATAAGGCAATTAAGCGTCGTTGGTATGAATTGCACTCCGTCGGTCTGTCCGTGTACACAACAACTCGAGCAAACCTTTACAAATCTAAACCAAGTGGCCATGGTAGCTCCCATACCTACAAGTGAAATGATCAAAAAAGTGAAATTAAAGGAATTTCTAAAATCAACTCAAACCGAATTCGATGGCAACAGTTGAAATAGCTTAAAAAAAATAGTTGTTGAGCAAATTATCATCATTGGGCAATAACTACTCGTAACCCTCGTAACCCTCGTACCCCTCGTAATGGAGGAAAATATACCATATACCATAAACAGATGAAAACTACACAAGAGCCGATGAGGGCCTAGACTGAGCTTTTCTCATCCACTCGTGTTCTTATTGATGAAATCTCAGAAATCGAGATATACTCATATATTTGAACCTCACAAAGTGAACATAACTCTTTGGGGTTCAGATGCAGAGACTTACATTGATTACGACCTCAACTTTTACAAAAAGAACAATTAAATACAGTACTTTTCGCTTAAAGCGAACTTCAAGGGACTGGGCAAAATGGTTCGTTTTAACCGAAGTTCGCTTTAAATAAGCGAAAAAAATTTCATGGTTTATTAGAAATAAAGCGGGTACTTTTGAAATTAGTTCGTTTTAGGTGGAAGTTCATTTTAAACGGGTTCGTTTTAAGCGAAAAGTACTGTAACAACAATTGAGGAATGTGGTACTAAAACGGTGCTTTGTACTAATTATGTTTCTCAGATAAAAAAACATCTCAAACAACAACAACAACAGTTTTATGCCGATGCCAAACGACGAAGTGAAAAGCTCTTTTCAAAGCAATTTTCACTCGAGTAGGTTTGCCATTGCCAAGAGGTGGTATAGAAAATTATATTTGTTTTTACTTTTATGATTTAGCCTGTGTTGAGATTCGCACCCCGGACACTACCCTTAACCTACTACCCACACTACCAACTACACCGCGGCGACACCTCACTACCCTTATTAGTTTCATTTTATTTGCAATTTTATTAAGTAACTATGAAAGGTAAAGCTTTCCATACTGGTTTTCGTTAAGAATATTCTCAATAGATGTCGCTATGCTCATACTCATCCAAACCGAGACGCACACCACACACTCTGATTTATACCAAAGACACAATAAAGGTTTCCAGCTTTATTTATACCATATAAGCTTTTACTTATCTAAATATTTCGTTACAATTGAATTTTAATTTGATTCTTTTCTTTTTCTTTTCTTCTTTTACATGTACTTAATAAATGTAATTATGGTAAAATTCTTAAATGATAGTAATAAACTCTGGATTCATGTACGAGAAACCAATGAAATCATTTTGATCCAAATTCATCATAAACAATTTATCGGTCGGTGTCAAATCGGTTTTCTCACTGATGAACATTTTATCAAAATTGCCAATATCTTTGCGATGTTTCTGCAAAAGAGATTAAGATTATGTAATTAGGATTATGAAGCTTCTGTAGCTTCTGTGTTTTCTATGTGTGCCATGAGGAACGTACAATTTTGGGCAAAATGGGCGGCTCCATTTCTCTAGCCTCAGCCTTGTCCCAATCGACATTTCTAAAGAATGGATGTGTTGTTATTTCAGAGCGGGCATATCTGCCGGCACCCAAGCGATTATTTGGTTTTTTAGCCAAGAACTGGAAATGGAAATATACATAAATATGTACATAGATTTTGCCCCAATATCATGTTTATTGCATTTACATATTATTTTAGGTGTCATTCACTTACGCTTGTCAAAATATCCATTGATTCTTGTGAGAAATGTTTGGGAAATACTGCTTTTTTCTCTTTTATATTCCTGAATATTGTATCATCATCATCAGCTTCGAATGGTGATTGGCCCGCTAACAATTCGAATAGGAAAACTCCATAAGACCACCAGTCCACTGTGTGATTATACGATTCGTAGTTGACAATCTGAAAGATGGAAATATTATATAACATTTTTCTATCCCATAAGTTGAAAATATGATTCGGTAGCCAGAGGTTTTAGTGATTTATTAGTACTGCAGTAAATTTAACTGCTTGGTGCAATTTATTAACTTATTTAAAAATAAATATTATGACGACATTTCCCGAACAACAGCATTCGCTTGCGTTTGCCTTACGAAAAACTAAGCTATTTATGAACTACGTACATGCGAAAAGCTCGGCCTAGGCCCTCCATGGGCTGTGTTGTGCCATTAAAAGTAAGTAAGTAAGTACATGTATAGTTAACTAGATAACAATCTAGGAATATCATAATGACAAGCGTCACCTAGAGGCTACAAAATGCAGCATGGTTTGTGGCCATGCTAATTAATGACAAAAAGCACAGTACCATTCTAGAAAGTCCGCTTATTCACATAGAAATGACAAAAAGCAACAGCGGCACTATCTGAAAACAACGAAATACACTAGCAATGCATAGATGGTGCGGCACCATGGAGTGCTCCCGATTGTTCGCGGCCATGCTAACTAGTATTCAGTAGTTCAGTAGTCACAGACTGACAGCCTAAGTGACTACACAGATTTAAAGTGTTGTTGAGTGTTAAAAAAAAATCGAATAGAGGTGCAATAGTTTGCTTACACAATCCAGAGATCAAATCTTTCACTTGTCAAGAATAAATAATAAAGAAATACCAAAATTTGCTCTAAAGACTTTATGGTATTCATAGACCAGTAAGAATAGCGTATTCTATTCTTCTAGAACTTACTAACTAGATGTAACATTAACATTAGATCATTGTCAAATCTGATTAACATTCTCAAGTCATGCAAAAGTTAGTATAAAGAATATTTTCAAATATGTATATATAATATTTACCTCTGGTGCCATGTAAATAGTCGTACCGCAAAAAGTTCTTGTACTATCACGATCTTCGATACCCTCTTTGCTCAAACCGAAATCAGCCAATTTCACATGACCGTCACCATCTAATAAGATATTGTCCAATTTCAAGTCACGATAGATAATGTGATGTTCGTGTAAGAAGAATAAAGCCAAAGCAACTTCAGCTGCATAAAAGCTAAGAGAAACAAAATCCGAATTTTAAGCTACCTAAAAGGGTCATTAATTAGAAAGTAAAATATATTTACACTGCAACCGATTCTTTGAAACGTCCATATATCTGCATGTGATACATAAGATCACCGCCCTTACAGTATTCCATAACGAAAAATAAACGATCCTGAAAAATTACCGATTGCTTAGTAACTTTCAAGGTTTCTGAGTTATCCTTTACTAAGTATTTTATTATACGCATAGTTGAATGTCATTCACTTACCATAGTTTGAAAGCACGAATGCAATGATACCAGAAATGGTGGTTTTCCCGATAGCGCTAAAATTTGCTTCTCGGTCATTGGTAATTCCATGTCATCAGTTTGTATGATGACATCTTTACGTAACACCTTAACCGCATACAATTCATCGGTACCACGTCGTTCGGCCAATAGCACCTTCCCGTACGATCCTTTGCCCAGAACTTTAATGAAATTGAAATCAGCTGCACGTATCATGTCACGTTTACTCATGTTATGTGGCATATCCTTATTGTCCATGCGTCGGGCATTTTTACTATCATGCTGAAATGGAAAAATGGCAATAGTATTTTATATCCCCTCCCCAGGCTTTGAACGCAAAGGAGAACTTCACAAATATTAGAGGACATCACATGAACATGGACGTGGAGAAATGGATTGCAAATTCTGTGATCGCAGACCAACTTAGACGTATGGCAAGTAGCTCTCTTGGACGAGGTTGCTTATCACATTGAAATCGTTCTTGTGGCGAAAGTTTTAAGAATGCTTCTCTGATACAGAAAACTAGACTTTAAATACTTAGTTAAGATAATAAGTAGTACTCTGCTGAAGAATTGTGAAATCTTTTTTTGGGGTATATAGTAAAAAAAAAATTCATTCTAATATTTTATATATTAGAAATGTTTCGAAACACTCTAGACTATAGTAGAGGTTAAACCCGTAACCAAATCAAAGATTGGGTCAAAACCTCACGCTCTCAAAAATCAATCAACTGCTCAGGCCTAGAACATACGAAAAATCATACCAAAAGCAGACTAACACTGAGAGCAATGTCAAATCAGGCGGCCAAGACCGATATCATCGGTTGTAAGTAGTGCCAGGGGTAAGTAAGTAAGAAAGTAAGTACGTAGCGTCAAATCAAAAAAAAAAAGTTCGAAATTGAGTCACAAATTCATAACAAAAATCTCATAAAATCATCACATAAATCATCGCATCATCAAATCTCATAAGATCACTACTAAGAACAAAACTGTAACCATTCAATTCAAAACACACAGCAAAATCTAGAAAAAAAAAATAGTTAGACAAAAATTCAGATTCAAATTTGATAAAAATTCTAACAAAAAACTAGACAAAATTCAAAACAAAACTCAAACTAAAAATCGAACAAAAATTCCAATCAAAAATAAAAATAGGACATAAATTCAGACGAGAACTCAAATGAAAATAAAGACCGAATCCATTAAAACAAAACAGTCCAAAAAGCATATAAAAAATCCAGATCAGTACTCAGACCAACAATTAGTCCAAACAAACATTTTATCCAAAAACAAGTAGATCAAAAAATTTGAATTTACAGACCAAAAATAGGACTAAAATTCAAACTTGAAATGAGAGAAGACTTACGCAGAATTTAGGCCAACATTAAAACTAGTGCTCAAATAAAATTCAAACCAAAATTAGGCTAAATTCAGACCGAAAATTAAGCTGAATTAACCTCCGACCAGAACTCCGACCAGAACTCAGTCATGCATAAATTCAGACGGAAACTCAGTCCGAAATGAAATCAAAATTCAGTTCAACACTCAGGCAAAAGTTATACATGCATACCAAAATGCTAGAGCTTAAATTCAAGATTGCTACAGCCGAATTTAAGTACGTTTCTTCTTTCTTCTTTTAATGGCACAACACCGACGCTGGATGGCCTAGGCCGAGCTTTTCGCATCCACTCTTATTTTATGAGTGGAAGGGACCTACAGTTTTATGCCGAATCGGAACGGCGAAGTAAAAATCTATTCATAAGCAGTTTCAGCTCTAGTAGGTTTGGCATTGCCTGCGCCGAGATTTGAACTCCGCCCCGGACACTTTTCTGCGTAGCAGGCCAACACACTACCAACTATGCCACAGCGACTACAAATATCTTTACCTTACCTCTTTATTCTCTGTTATACATTTACAACAACTACCAGCATTTCACTTACACGAACTTCATCTCTTAAGCGTGCAATATCATTGACAGCATCACTGCATGGAATATTATAACATTCGCCTTCAACTTGTGACAACAGCTTATACCAGCCGTCAATCGCTTCCTTTTGGATTTCATCTAAAGTAAATGAGAAACTGCCCATGAAGTCGTTACGCGATGTACGATCCCAATCCCAAACTTCGATCAGCAAACGTTTATCGCGATCTTGCGGTGTAAGATCACTAAAGCAAATGGGTAATGAAAAATAAAAAGATCAATTCTAAGTACCATAGCAGCTTCGTTTCAATCAAAATGTTCAGAATGTTTAACTCACAATGTAAATGTCTCATTATAGACTGGCGTTAGGCTTTTCTGTATAGTTTTGGTCTTCTTTTTAGTTTTGCCGCTACGATCAGGATGCAATACAATAGCAACGTAAGGATCACTGAAACCATTTGTATCCATCGGTATTAAATTGGTAGCTTCTTTAACTGCAAACGAAATGAACATCAAGGGTTAAGTTATTTCTCAGTGCCATATATGGTACATATTTGCCTCGCTTATCCATTTAAGTACTTACTATCAACTTTCAAAGTATTCCCCTTCAATTCAGCATAGAGCAATAATTTGCCACGTATTTCACTGATATCAGCACCGCATAATGGGGGCACCTTCTCCTTGCAACCATGATGTACATTCAATTTGCAATCTAAGCAATCCCTCGCCACGAGTAGGGAGAAGAAGCATGTGCGAAAGGGAAGAAAGTTAGAGAGGAGAGTGGTTGCCTTCAACTGTTCACACAACTACTTACTATCGCATCTGACACCTTGATGCACAATGCCATGCAGCAATAAACCGCAATCATCGCAAAATGTTGGCGTTGAGTATGTCGTGGATTCCCAGAGATGTTTCACCTTCGAGCAATCAGCATCGATGTCAGTCTCCTTGCCAGGGCAGCGGAATACAACGAAGTTGCTGCATTTCTGGTGTATATTAAAACGACAATCTGCACACGCGAGTAGCAGCGCGGCAGCAGCAGTCAGCGGTTGAGTAGCAGTTGAGTATGCAAATGAGTGTAGAATTTGTTGTAGAATTAGGGGGAAAACACTTTTTAAAGTTATGCAACATATATTGAATTATGTGATAAATTAAATGATTGATGAAGTTAGTGGAGAGTATTGTACCTTGGTTCGAATATAATTGTTTTTTTGTTTTTCATCTACCAAAACTGCTAACAACACTTGAAAGTATACATATATTTTTTATAAATGCGGAGCATTGTATTGATTGGAAGGAAGATTGATAGGTAGGAGGAAGAAGGAGGGAGAGAGAATGAAAGAGAATGAGAGAGGAAATGCAACAACAGGACAACGATAAAGAGACAGGCAGCCATTGTGGCAAGTGTTATGCCTTTACCACAATGAACTTCAGTTTTATTTTTATCAATGTTGTCTATGACCGCATGTAGCGCCAAAGGTCGAGCTTTTCGCACTGTACATCTTCAAAGTTCTGACCTTCAAATTTTGATGAAATATTAAGTATTTTGGCATACAATTTTGTTTTTCCCTAGAGCAAATCCTTAACGGAGCCCGGTCCATTGGCTGCTTTTTGCTAACACACTAGTCAACACGATTTTCGTCTCCTAAGGAGTGCGTCGAATAAAATTGTCTGGTACAAAAATGATGAAATCTTTTGAACCAGTAGTCCGATCTTTTTAAACTAAAGTATTTTATATTGCAAATTATTTTTAGATTAAAAAAATAAGAACAAGAAAGCACAAATTATTAGTTTTTAATAAAAAGTTTTAATTTTTCAGGAACCCCTTCCATTAATGTTTTTATGGTAGTGTCGTCCGACACCCTCACAGCTGCGGCAGACCACTTTCTTTTGAAATCTTGAAGGTCTTTGGCCACTGTTTTTGTTACCTTCATCTCCCTTTTTACTAAAGCCCAGTACCTCTCAATCGGCCTTAGTTCTGGACAGTTTGGTGGATTGGCTTCTCTAGGCACCAAAATCACTTCATTCCGTTGGAACCACTCGAAGGCCGTTTTGCTGTAGTGACATGAAGCGAGGTCAGGCCAAAAAACGTGGACACTTCATGTTGGCGTAAAAATGGAAGCAATCTCTTTTGCAAGCATTCCTTCAAATATATTTTGCCGGTGATTGCACCCGATGTCACGAATGTGCTGCTCCTTTTGCCACAACTACAAATTGCCTGCCAAACAAGGAATTTCTTTGGGAATTTTGTAATTTTTTTTACTTTGAATTTTTCAGCGATATTTCTTCGAGAAACAGCTGTATAAAATTCCTGGCCATGTAGTTTCATAAGTTTCATCGTCCATTGTGCAGCATTCAAATATCTTGACAAAATCTCGGCTCAGCATTTTCGCTCGTTGTTTTGCGGTTTCACTCTTCACGGCGTTTCTATCCGGTACATTTTGAACTTTGTACGTCCTCAGCCCAGCTTCCTTCTTAGTCCTGCGCACGAAAGATTCTGAGCAATCAGCCTTCCCCGCCAATTTCCTTCACCAAATGTTTGGATCTCTCTTTAACATAGTCACAACGTTCTTCGCCTTCTCACAGTCACGTGGCCCCTTCATTTCACCAGAACCTTTCTTCCGATCAATACGCAGTTCTTCCTTAAAACGTTTAATAACGCGAGAAATGGTTTTAGGGTTAGCCCCTACCTCTTTGGCAATTTTTTTGAATGACCAGTGAGGTTGCTTTTGAAAGATTTTAAATAATATTTTCTCGCACTTCCACTTCGTTTGCCATTTTCGCGTTAAATAAATTTTTATTGTCTTTAACTGACATTTAATTCAAAGCTACTAAGATAAAAATTTTTGATTTTGAATCTATCAATAGCACAGTATGGGAAGAAATGTAACGGACAATTTTATTCGACGCAGGCCTTAACTCATGTATGGATTCTTCTTTTTTTAAATACATAATTTAAAAATATTGAAGCAATTGGAACAAAAGTGAACGGTTCCTTTTACTCTGATAGGCCCAAAATTTAAATCACTTTTAACTGTTTTTATTGGGGCAGTAAATCTGTCATTCTGTTTGAGCTCTTTCTTTTCTATTTTTTTATTCTTCTGATCTACTCTCTAAGCTTTCCCACTTTTTTCTTCGTTTCTTCAATCCTTTCGAATAACTCAAACCGTTCGGTGTCTCCTTTTCCATTATTTGTATAATCACTTTCAGTTCAATAAATAAATTTTGTGAATTTTTAAATACGATTTCCTGGCATTTTCATGTTTTATTATAAATCTCCCCTTTCTCTCATTAGAACAACTCACCCCGGAGTTACCATTGCTCCATCGAGCTATTAAGTGCCAACGGAACAAAAGAAATACAAATAAAACTAAAAAAAACCCAATATGTACTCCACAGGTCCAGTCCGACGACATAAACCGTGCAACACAGCGCAACACGGCTCAACGCGCAGTGGTGATGGCTGCTGCCGCTCTGAAAGGTAACGTTCACCAATGTAAGTTGTGCATTGTGATACCGCCGCGATTTGCTCAACGTTAACCACAACCAGCGAGCGGAAGCGCCTAGGGCGCACGGCTACTGCCTCAATTGCCTGGCTCGGATGCATACCACGGCAATTATGTGAGTCCACCAACCGGTGTAAGAAGTGCTTCCTGGCGGAGACATATGCTCATTCATGCCCGTCCCCAAGAAGAAGAGCGCCAAACACGGAACTCCTCGAGTATCCCAACGACCAGCCAGTGTCATGGTTCCGGCACCGCGTGCTACTGCCACCATTGTTTCGCCAGCGCCTCCAAATACTGCCGCCATCCGTACAATCCACCGCCGTCTCGAGACGTCAGAGGGTCAAGAAGGAGGTGTTATTTGAACCTTGCAGCGCCTCGAGGATGCAAGGGGGCCGGGATATGACAGCCACCCTAGTAGCCCTTACTTTTCTGTTCTTCTATTCTTTCTTCTTCTGTCTCGTCTGTCTACTCTCTATGTCCTACGCAAAGGCTCGAAATTTCCCAACTATTTCTAAATGAGCATTTGAGCATTCAACATTTGTGTTTAGTTCTTTTTTGCATACCTTCACATTGAAAGCCCTGCTTGCCGAAGCCCCTGCAAATGGAAGCAAGTATTTAAATGCAATAATTATTATTAGGTACTAATTAAATTACGAGTCTTAGACATTTTTATTATAAAATACATTTTATATATTTGTGTTTGCCTCACCAAATGAAATCCTTGCAATGTCCGCAATATGTTGGCTGCTTAAAAAAACGCACCGCAAACTTATGCCCGTTGACCACAATTAATCCTTTACGCTTCATTGCCCCCTTACGCAAGCGATTCTTCATGTAATTCATGACGTTTGCTTCGCCAGCAATTTCAGCGATATTTGCCGCAGCTGGTGTAGCCCCAGGGGCGGCAGGTGCGGCGGCGGGTGCAGCAGCAGCAGCAGCAGCAGCAGCAGCAGCAGCAGCCATCGCTGGTCGGTCCTTTAAGGTCCTTTTTCTTTTTAGTTAATTAAAAATTTGTGTGTATTTATTATTTATTTCGAGATTTCGATGAAGTAGCTAATACAAATGAACCGTTCACTTTGCATTGCGAGTGACAACTGCATAATTTTGAATGAGAAATTTCAAACTTTTCTTACCTTTTCAACGCGCTACACAGAAATTCAGCAGTCGTCAGCGTCGCGAAACCTTAAAAGTTTGCGCTTTGGCAATTTGCCTAAGAAAGTTTAAGGTAAGTGTTGCATAAAATAGAGGTTAAAAATGTTGGGCTTAAATGGTTGTTGACTCATACTAGCAACGTTTTTGTTTCGCTTTTTTTGTTTGTTTTTTTTGTACAATAATTCATTGAATATCTAAAGAATTGATTCATTGACTTATTATTGATCGATTACTTAGATTGAGAAATTATTTCGAATGTCGACAGGCCTAGACACATTTTCCCATTGTATAGGATATGACCACCATTTCCTTGAACTCAGAAGGCATCAATTAATATTCAATATTGAATTTAAAATCCTTGAAATTCTGAAAATATCAGTTTTCTGAATTCATACATAAAACTTAAAATGCGGTTCAGAGAGCTTAGAATAAAATGCAATTTAAAAATGATCAAATATCCCACAGGAAGATTTAAATTTAATTCAGAAATCACTGATTTGTAGCTGATTCGTTCCATTTTTTGTGTTGGTTTTGCCATGCCTTTTGGTTTTTCTTGTTGAGGTTACGCTTTACCATAGCCCAATAACGCCCAATCTGACATAACTCTGGGCAATTTAGTGGGCTGCCTTGATTTGAGACAACAGTTATGTTAGTCTCTTATCATCGTACCATTTCATAACTTTCTCGGCAAAATGTAACGTAGCCAGATCAGGACTAAAGTATACTAGGATATTATGGCTTCTGAAAAATGGTAAAAGACACTTTTCCTGGCACTCATCTATGTATACTTCTTGATTTATGGTAACACTTCTTTTTTTTCGTACTCTTTTAATTGCACAACATGGAGGGCCATGGAGGGCCTAGGCCGAGCTTTTCGCATCCATTCATGTTGTGTTTGTCATATTTACAGATATATGCCGAAACCGAACGGCGAGGTGAAAAGCTTTTCTTTGGCAATTTTTACCCTTGTAGCTTAGCCATTGTCTGCCAAGACGTGGTGCTATTTAGAAAGTTTGTTTTTTCTACTTTTTGATTTTGCCTATGCCGAGATTCGAACCCCGGACACTCTGCGTTACAGTCCAACACGCCACAGCGACCATTTATGGTAACCCAGTGGTACGAAAAGTTTCACTTCTTTTTCCACAAGGGCATATTGGTTGTTTGAGAAATTTGGAGTGTTTTGGGTTTTGACCTTTTTACGGAATTGGCCTCCAGCTTGGGCTGTGTAAAATTGCTGTCCAGGCAATTGCTGAAGGTCACCTTTCACGTTGGTCTCTTCAATCAGAATGCAGCATTTAAATATTGTAAGGAAATCTTCTAGCTCGAGTTCAGGCTTCAATATCCTTCTCTTCATTTCTTCGATCTGGAACGTTTTGCATCTTATATGATTTAAAATACGATTTGGTTTCAATTTTTTGTTCATAATCTTCTCTTTCTCTTCGAGTGGGCTTTAACCAAACCTGCAAGTTTATTGTTCACTGGACCATATTTTCGGCTGAAACCTTTAACTCTCTTAACAGAAAGATTATCTTTATAGATTTTGATGGTTTATTTTACCGCTGTAATGCTGACACCCACTAGGTTTGTAATCTTTTTGCTTGGGTCCGTGAAGTAATTGCATGTGAAATGTGCAATATATTTGCTCGTCGCTCAAGTTCCGTGTTTGACATTTCGCTTAGAAGAATTTTCCCATATTAAAAATGAAATCGCAACAATTTGTGGATGATATCTAGTCTTTTGAAATGATCAAAGCCTACACTAATCTCAGGTACCATACATACTTATTTAATATAGATTATCGCACAATGTAAATTATGTCAGTATTATACTATAGTTGACAAACTCGTAAATTTCTAATCATATCTTCGAGCCCACATGTATTGCCATTGCGCTAGGTCCTTTTGGCAATTGAATTTCAACTACGCCATCATTTCCAACCGTATAATTTCTGCCGGTGCAACTCTCTCCGTGCTTGTAGTCATTACTGTTGAGACATTTCAGAATGTCACAGTAAGTAGACGCAACTAAGCTCGTCTTCATGGTCAGCTTCATTTCCTGATTCAGTTCCATATTGATAGCGACCAAACCGAACTGTTGCCGCTCAAATGCTATTTGGTTTTGATTATTATCCCACCAGTTCACAATCGGACTGCCTGCTGCAATGTTACGAAACTCAATCATGTTTACAATCTCCGGCCAGCGATGTTCGCAGATCCAAGAGGAATTTCCAGTATTACATTGGCCATTGGGTAGAAATGAGGGTGCTGTAATTTCGCCATTACTTGTGCTAGGAGGTCCTGAAATTTTATTGTGATTTACGAAGCAAAAGCTATTTTACACACACACACACGCACACCCACCTTCATCGGTATTATTGAATTGATATGAGCTCATAATGCGTGCCACTGCACCATAAGGATGCGACAGCATAAATATTTGCGCCATTTTGTATTTAATGCCATCTTTGAATGTTAATATGTCATCACCGCCCGCACCATGCCCACGCTGGTTATCATGATTGTCCACGAAGACTAGAGCATCGCTTGACGGTAGTAAACTCCAGTCGGGGCCCCAATTTTTTAGCCATTTCAATTCGTTCTTGCCGCGAAATGTTCGTCCGATATCAGTGGAGTACTTGAATTCGGTAACAGCGCCCAATTGGCTATAATCGCTTCTGCAATTGAAAGTCAAGCGAAATGATATGGCATCAATATTGATGATATTGCTCACTTACTTCTTTATTGCCTCATCACCCAAATCGATGACCTCGTGGCATAAATAGGGTCGCGCATGCTTCGGGAAGCCAAATTCTTCTTTAAGATCGCGCAATTGCTCATAGATCGCTTGCAGATCTTCCGGCCACATATGCTTGGCGGCATCAATACGAAATCCTGCCACGCCCATATCAAGCAATCGATTCATATATTTGACGATTTGCTCACGTACGTGTGGCTTGCGTTGATTTAAATCTAACAATGAGTTCAGCTGACAATTTCTTACTTCGGTGGGATTTTGATAGTTTCGTATGCTGCAGGGTGCATTAAAATCGGCAACAGAATATGGTACTGCCGGATACTGGCCGCCTTCATAGAATGCCTTCGAACCCGCGGTTCCTACACTTTCACCCGTTTGTGCGCCGCTCATGTGATTGATAACTATATCGACGTAGATGCGTACACCAGAGCGATTGCAGCGCGCAATCATTTCACGTAGTTCATTTTCATTGCCGGAACGTGAGGTCAGCGTATATGAAATGGGCTGATAACGCTCCCACCAGGGGCGTGTTGTAACAATGCGCGCCTCATGTGGTGGAGAAATCTGAGCGGGTGGGAGAGAAAGTCTTCATTATCGACAATTAAATATTTATTTGATAGGTATTGGTTTGTGCGGGAAGCCTCAATTAAGATTGGGCAGTTTATCAGTTGAGATTTCACTATGCACCCACCTGCACTCCACCGTAACCGTGGGGTCCCAAAAATTCCGTACACTCCCTAGCAATTGCTGACCAAGTCCACTCGAATAAATGCACCATTGTCGTGCGTTTTGAAACGAAATATGGATGCTTTTGAGCTAGTACAAGTCCGAAAAGTAATAAAACTACAAATAGCGTATACTCGTTTATGCATTTCATGTTTTAAGCGAGTTTGCCGATGAATGGCTGTGATTCACTCAATGCTTGACTTTCGACTAATTTTATTGATTGCTTATTTCTTCTGAGATGCCAATCAGAAATTGGTTTATTATTTAATGTAATCATTTACGAGTATGTAATCTAAATCATTTCCTTACTAAGAAAAAAAATAAACTTTAGTTGGAAGTTTGTTTATTATTTGGCTTATCAGTAGCAAATGTAATGTAAATCATTTCATTTCAAACAAGAAACAAACTTGAAGCTCTCATAGTGAATTTCTCTGCAATCGCAAAAATGCATTTTGCTGTTTCAAATTGATTAGAAATTTAAAAAAAAATTTACAGAAACAGAAGATCTTCTACGACTATTATGGAATTCAGTTTACTTATGTACTCGTAAGTTTTCGTATCAAACCAAAAACGCAATCAAAGTTTAGACTGAAAGTCCAATCAAATAAATTTAATCAAAAATCAAATCACAAATTAAATCAAATCAAAAATCATTTCAAATAAAAAATCAAATCAAAAATCAAATCGAAATTGAATCAAAAATATAATCAGAAATAAATCAAAAATTAAATCTAAACTTAAATTTAAAATCCAATAGAAATTCAATCAAAAATCAAATCCAAAGTAAAATCAAAAATCACATCAAATACAAAGTGAAATCAAAAATCAAATCAAAAATCAAAAATCAAAAATCAAAAATCAAATCCAAAGTGAAATCAAATCAAAATGCAAATAAAAAGCAAATCAAAAAGCAAATCAAAAATCAAAAATCACAAATCAAAAATCAAAAATCAAAAATCAAATCAAAAATCAAATCAAAAATCAAATCATAAATCATAAATCACAAATCAAAAATCACAAATCATAAATCAAAAATCAAAAATTAAAAATCAAAAATCAAAAATCAAAAATCAAAAATCAAAAATCAAAAATCAAAAATCAAATCAAAAATCAAATCAAAAATCAAATCAGAAATCAAATCAAAAATCAAATCAAATTTCAAATCAATAATCAAATCAAATCAAAAATCAAATCAAAAATCAAATCAAAAATCAAATCAAAAATCAAATCAAAAATCAAATCAAAAATCAAATCAAAAATCAAATCAAAAATCAAATCAAAAATCAAATCCAAAATCAAATCAAAAAACAAATCAAAAATCAAATCAAAAATCAAATCAAAAATCAAATCAAAAATCAAATCCAAAATCAAATCAAAAATCAAATCAAAAATCAAATCAAAAATCAAATCAAAAATCAAATCAAAAATCAAATCAAAAATCAAATCAAAAATCAAATCAAAAATCAAATCAAAAATCAAATCAAATCAAATCAAATCAAATCAAATCAAAAATCAAATCAAATCAAATCAAATCAAATCAAATCAAATCAAATCAAATCAAATCAAATCAAATCAAATCAAATCAAATCAAATCAAATCAAATCAAATCAAATCAAATCAAATCAAATCAAATCAAATCAAATCAAATCAAATCAAATCAAATCAAATCAAATCAAATCAAATCAAATCAAATCAAATCAAATCAAATCAAATCAAATCAAATCAAATCAAATCAAATCAAATCAAATCAAATCAAATCAAATCAAATCAAATCAAATCAAATCAAATCAAATCAAATCAAATCAAATCAAATCAAATCAAATCAAATCAAATCAAATCAAATCAAATCAAATCAAATCAAATCAAATCAAATCAAATCAAATCAAATCAAATCAAATCAAATCAAATCAAATCAAATCAAATCAAATCAAATCAAATCAAATCAAATCAAATCAAATCAAATCAAATCAAATCAAATCAAATCAAATCAAATCAAATCAAATCAAATCAAATCAAAAATCAAATCAAATCAAATCAAAAATCAAATCAAATCATAAATTAAATCAAAAATCAACTCAAAAATCAAATCAAAAATCAAAAATCAACGGAAGATAAAAATCAAAAATGAAATCAAACCACAAATCAAATCAAATTAAAAATCAACTCAAAATAAAAATCAAATCAAACCAAAAATATAGTATAGAAATAGATTAAAGTAGACAGCAAAGAAGACCGAATCCAGCCTCGTCACAGTCTGACAATATGCAGACATAAAGTCAGTCCAAAAACAAAACAAAATTTAGACCAAAAATCACAATAAATAGTTTGACCAAAATTCAAATTATATCCAACCCAATATAAAGATCGAGGGTTTGACCAAATACAAATCAACAATCAGACCCGACTTCATACGTCAAAAGTCATACCAAATTACAAACTAAAAATTGTACCAAAAATTTTCGCGAAAGCTAAATTCACACCAACACTCAAACTTCTTTTCAGATCAAAAGTTTAACCGAAAAATACGAAGCGTAGGTACCATTCGGTACCGCCGCAACCCAAATTTGTCAAACACCTCATCTCCCCGAGCTTTGGGTACTAGACTGGTCAGTCAATCCAGTAAACGTCATAGTTGTGGTTGCGTTTCTTTAGAAGCCGAAGCTCCATTGGCACCACTAACATTCGGACTGTGTAAAATGTTCACAAAATTTTCGCATTAACTTTTTTCTATTCTTAACTTTATTTTACTAGGTTTCTCCGGATCTGGCAAGCGTGCATTTCGAATTCATATGATTAAAACCAGTGCTCATATTATTTACTTATTTATGATTTTATTCTTTTCAATAACGAAAATATGTATTATGCTATCGAGTTATTTTAAGAACATGAGATTAATTAAAGTAGTTAACAATCGATTTCAGAAACAAGTCTATTCTCACTGACATGTGACATGCCCTACACTCATGAGTACACACATGGAAAAAGCACCTACTCGCAAGTATGGTATATTTATGTAGTTGCAATGTATGTATGTATGTTTGTATGTATGTTTGTATGTATGTTCGTATGTATGTTTGTATGTATGTTTGTATGTATGTTTGTATGTATGTTTGTATGTATGTTTGTATGTATGTTTGTATGTATGTTGGTGTATGTATGTTTGTATGTATGTTTGTATGTATGTTTGTATGTATGTTGGTGTATGTATGTTTGTATGTATGTTTGTATGTATGTTTGTATGTATGTTTGTATGTATGTTTGTATGTATGTTTGTATGTATGTTTGTATGTATGTTTGTATGTATGTTTGTATGTATGTTTGTATGTATGTTTGTATGTATGTTTGTATGTATGTTTGTATGTATGTTTGTATGTATGTTTGTATGTATGTTTGTATGTATGTGCAACATAAGTAATCGTACAAAAAACGTGAAAAAGTGGAGCTGCAATTGTTAAAATAAGAAATTGCTATGTTGCTGTTGCTAACAACCCTCGCTAGCGTAACAAAAGATAAAGTAAATAAAAATACAACAACAAATCTAAATACAACAGCAAACAATTTTTGTACAAACATTTCTAAAAATAGCTACGAAATTGCAGAGATATGAAGAAAAAAGAAAAAAGAAAAATAGAAAACAAGAAATTAAGGACAGAGCAATGATTGCAAAAGTTTTAAGGACATAAAAAGGACAAAGTTATTTCTGCTTCTGCTTTTGCATTTGATGACGTAGACAACGAATTGGCACATAAACATACACACACACACACACACAAACACACACACAAACACACACACAAACACACATACTCATATGCATGTGTAATAAGGTAGCTGCAGTTCCCCAGCATGCAATCGTAGAATAATTCTCAACTTGAAATTTCAGGAAGGATAAAGAAGGGATAGGAAAGGAAAGGAATGGAATGGAAAGGAAGTGTAATGAATAGAAAAGAGAATAGGAAAGGGTAAAGAGAAAAAAAAAAGGAAGAAAAGGAAAAGGAGAGTAAATGAGAAAAAGAGGCAGTAATGGACCGAAGGCAATATCATTAAAATTCTTGGAAATGCATTTCTTGTCTCAGGCTTAGATTAGGTTAAGTTATGTTAGACAGGTGGTTCGGATTCCGCATCAAACTGTAGGTCTCTTTCATTAATGTAAAAATATGACACAACATGTGTGGATGCGAAACGCTCGGCCTAGGCCCTTCATGGTATGCCATTAAAAGAAAAGAAGAACAATAAGATACATCAATCAAGTTCAATTCGGCGGCCGATTGGCCCATAATGTGCCTTTCAACCATCCAGAAGCTATTGCGATCGTCTTCTCTGAAAAATGGTCAGTTGCAGAGTATGTGTTTCACAATTTCCTCTTCTTGCCAGTATAATAACTTCAACTACTTATTTTATATACCAGAAATTCTTAGCTGGGTTTCACATCAACATACCCACCCAAAGATAGTAATGAAACGAAAGCAATTTAACAAGTGCATGGCGCATAAAACTATGCAATCGAAAATGCGAAGCATAGTTGAGGCTGCGTAGCGGAAATTCTCGTAGGTAAGCGGGAAATTAAGGAAAGGAGGGAGGACAATGAAGTGAGTGAATTTGGCTAATGTATTTCGTTTGACAAACACATACACTTAAAATCTAAATAGCGCTTAAATGTTTTGCGTTGCTTAAAAGCAATCAAAGTCTATGGAGAGTGGTAGAGCGACTACTTCAAAAATACCATAACATTGGAAAACTTAAAGCCTATATACGTATTTACGTGCATACGCTGTAAAATTTATATTATTAATTTTAAAATTTATTCTTCACTATACACTTATTGCCTACCATAATACAATAAATACAGTAATAAATTTTATAAATTTTCCAGTTCAGTAATTTTCGAGGTCTCGCCAAACAAAGACAAAAAAAAAATTAGTATAATAATGCATAAATTCTAATAATAATATTTACTAATCTTAGAAAACGAAACGAAAATCCTCTCAACAGAAATAAGAAATTACACACGCAAAGCATTTAACATACTTTTAGGAGGTGAAAAACGTAAAACGTGCACACATCGTACATCGTACATACCATATACACAACGAAGAAACGTAAACGTAGCAGAAGAAGAGAAAAACGAAATTCGTGCCGAGGAGAAACATTGACGTCATTACTTTCGATGGAATTGATATTTCATGGCATTTCTCCAAAAATAACAAATGCTTATATATTCTCCAAGCACGAAAGATGCACAAGAGCGTAAGTATAACAAAAGAAAAAACAAAAGACTGAGCGAGAGAATCAGAGCATAAGCAGGAAAATCAACGAAGAGAAATACTTAAGTATATGCATACAAACAAACACCACAATAACAAAAGTCAGCTGCCAAACCCACTGTTGCCAGATTATGGAAAATTTCCAAAATTAGAGGAAATTTTTATTTTGTTAATATAATTTTTTACATATTTGTTGGGGCAAGAAAAAAAAAGTAATTTTAAGCAAAAAATTGTAAAATTTGTATTAAGAACTATTCTTAATAATTTGACTGCAAATATTTATATCGCTTAAAGCAACCAGTCATTCTGTCTAGCTGAACAAACTCAGTTTATCCACTTATTAAGAGTTATTGCACATCTATAACACAAATAATGAAAAAAAAAAATAATACTTTAACTTAACTTTTATTAGCCATTCATTAAAAGATAAAGTTGACATAATGTCAACTAAAATTTTTTCAGATATATTATAAGTTTTTGAAAAGCATATGTGGCTCAAAAAATCTGAACTAAGTGTCACTTAAAATTATGTTTGTAATTTTTTTTTTTTTTTTTGACTATCGTTGTTTTCCCGTTTAAAAAGCATATTTAGCTCAAAAATCTGAACTAAGTGTTATTAAGGAATATGTTTTTAATTTTTTATTTTTTTTTTGATTATCGTTTGTTGTTTTGTTGTTACACAAAATGAGAAATTTCAGAAACTTTATCTGGCAACACTGGCCCAAACAAAAAAATCTGAACTAAAACTTTCATTTAAGAATATGTTTTAAATTTTTTTTTTTCGTATTATCGTTTGTTTTCCCGTTGTTACACAAAACGAGAAATTTCAGAAAATCTAGATCTGAAATCTACGCTGGCCTAAACAAATTATCTTAGTTTTATACCATTTATAACAACAACAAGACAACATAATGCTCACGTGTATTACAGTTTCATAATTAAACAACAACACCAAACACAATATTCCAATGGCGTCCATTTCCAAGATTATATTGGAATTGTGAGAGTTTTTGCACGGAAACAAAATCGTTTACTTTTGTTTTTGCTTGACCTGCGCTCACGTTACCTATTGATCTGGATACAAAAAAATCTGCGGCAATTGCAAGTACTTACATACATACATAAGTATGTATGGTATGTTTGTATTCTGTTACAGATATGCATTGTTTATGTTGTTAATTTTTTAGTTGCATTGAATGTTTGTAAACTGTTGTAACATGATGAGAATATAATATAATACAGTGTGGAGAACTATTAAAATTTGTATAGAAAATAGAATATTACTGAATTTAATCAGCCCTTAACTAATGTATTGAAACTGGCTTAACCGAACGCGGTTTTCCAAATACAATGTATATGGATTAGGCAGATCAGTCGACCGTTTCGGAACTTCGCCAAGATTTGTCATCACTGAGGAACTTCTTCGAAGGCTGTCGAACTTTGAATAGAGTAAGAAAGTCCACCTAAGTGGTCTAGTGGCAGCGTGCTAGAGTATGATTTTAAGGGTCCCGGATTCGATTCCCGGCAAGGGCATGGCCGAACACTTTTCTTAGTAATAACTTATCTGAAGTATAAATATAACGAATTTCTTTTTATTTAATTATTTTTATACATTTTTATTCTTATTTAGATAATTATCGAACTAGAAAATATAAAATAAATTTAAGAACACAAAAAGTACTCACAAAGAAGTTGAGAAGAAATTATCCACTTTCTTCTCAACTTCTTTGTGAGTGCTTTTCAATAGTAATGAAATAACTGGTATTTTTACTCATAAACACTTATTCCTAATAAACTAATTTGCCTATAAATTATATACATAAAATATTCAAGATTTTATGATCAAACCAAATGACTTAAATTAATTTACTCGGACTTAGATCTATTTCTTAGATTCAATTCTGTTATGAACCTACCTTGAGATGAAAAATTAAAGTATCATTTTTGTGCACTTTAACTGCTACACGGCAGAGTAGGAGCATTACTTATTGTTCTGATGAAAGACGAACTAGTGTGAGAAAGTACTTAATTGTGATGTTTATGCTTGCGCCCGTTTAAAAAGCTTCTTATTGACGGTTTTAAACTCTGCAAAGGTTCTTACTGCAAAGGTCCTTACCAATCGATTAACGCCAATCATGCAACTTCATCGTACACTTCCATCGATAAAAGTACATTTTGCGGGCTATACCTTATGACTGGCAGATGATTTCATGGCATATATAGTAAGTATATAGTGTATTAGCATTATCTCATTTTTGGGCCTGTATCTCACTTTGCCTACCAATGCTAATGGGGAATATTCTGGAACTAAAAACTCGACCACAATTTTTTTTCTTCTAATTTTCACATTAAAGTATCGTTTGTATTTATTTCAGATCAACAATTTTAATTTATATGCTTGAGTATGCACTTTAAGATTCGATTTTTGGACCATTCAACATATCCTCACTTATAGGTGAACTGCAAGGAATAACGCTTGGCGTCGACATATTCTCGCAAGGAATAATTTGAACCGAGTGTTTGTTCAAGTTGCCTAAAACGCCTTCAAATATTATATCGTTTATAAATTTTTCAGCATATAATTGCTGAGTAGAATTCATTAGCCTTAACTTTGATGCCCAGATATCTGCCATCTTCTTAAAGTTATCCGGTTCTTGCTTTAATCGTTGCGTAGCCAAAACAATCAGTTCATCAGTGGCGTCACTGGATTTTTGTATTTTTTTCGGGGCCGTTTCTTCTTTTTCCTTTAAAGAAGCATATTATTCCATATGAAATTAAAAGATTATGTTAATTTAAAAAGATGTATTTGTTGTTGTACTAGGAATACATAACTACTATATTAAATAAATAAATTAGGAATATTTTTACATGTGTTCTGTTTGCATCTTCTTTAATATTTTTGCGGGATATGCCTGGAGATTCGCTGAAATTGATGAAACTAATTTGATTGAAATACCATAAGTTCGGTTCAATAAACTTCTTAACATCTGCTTCACTTGTTCTGATGTTGTTTAAACGTTTTAGCTCCCGCCTGAAATTAGTTCTTAATGAGTTGATTTTTTTCGTCATGTGCGACTTGCCTGCGTCGGGGTATTTCTCACGATATTTTTCTAGCAAAATTTCATAATCTAGCGCTTTTTTACTCTTGTCATGGTACTCTTTAGTTTCAACGTTCCACAAACTGGGCAAGGTGCGGTAAACCTCAATAAATTCCACAATAAACTTTCTCTCATCATCCGCGCACATTTTAACACAACAACGACACAGCTAAACTGACGAACCTTTCATCAAGCACGCATCAATCAAAATGTCATTCATTTGTCAATCTTGCTACATGTGATATATTTACAGCTAAATGAATTAAACACAACCAAAGTGACCGACTACGACGTCAACAACTAACACATAACATTTTATGTACTTGCACGATGCTGGAATAGAATCTATAATCTTCTCTCACAGCGTCAACACTATTTCTCTCTAGTGAGTGGAGAAATGTTGCCACATTATTCACAAAAACGCCAAGTGCGAAAATATACGCATTTGTTTTTGTTTTGCTTTTATTCTATATATTTTTAGCGATGGAAGCAGATATGTTTATTGTGTGCAGATGTTGGAGGTCGAATGATTGACGTCAATCAATTAGCGTCTCTTTCTTGTTGTATACTCTCATTCTTGGCATTCCCTTTTTCTCTTTTTATATACATTTTCGTATGCAAGTATCTATGTATGTTTTTTCATATGTAATTTAGGTACTTACTTACTTTTAATGGCACAACAGCCCATGGAGGGCCTAGGCCGAGCTTTTCGCATCCATTCATGTTGTTCGTCTTATATTTGTACATGAATGGAAGGGACCTACAGTTTAATGCCGAATCCGAACGGCGAAGTGAAAAGCTTTTCATAGCAATTTTTACTCTTGTAGGTTTGCCATTGCCTGCCAAGAGGTGGTGGTGGGTGCCGTGTAGAAAAATTATTTTTTCTACTTTTTGCCTGTGCCGAGATTCGAACCCCGCAGTCCAACGCACTACCACTACGCCACAGCGACCACAGCGCAATTTAGGTATATGACACTTTTTATCCGATACAAGTACTTAGTTGTCGATGTTTTAATGCAAGTACGTCGAGTTGTATCACTAGTCACAGCTATCACTAGTCACAGCTAAACTGATTAAGTTTTAATCAAGCAAGCATTAATCAAAATGTCAGCCATTCGTCAATCGGAGCACGAACATGTACATGTGATACAGCGTTGATATTTTAGGTAATAATGTTTTCCTTTTTCAAGGTACTTTAAGTACTACCGTACCATTTTAGATAGAATTTGGAATCACTCAGATGAATGTTATTGTTGATGTTCGGTTGACTGACTAATTTTCAAGAGAGAACTGATTTCGGCACTACAAATTCTTTTTTACCAGACTAATAAATACATAAAAAATCTTAAAAATTCCAAAGTCGTCCCCAGATTCAACGATGTTTTGGTGCAAAGTGTTATCCATTTTCACTATTTTCTATTATTTGTGAGCTTTGATTTATACGATAATTTTTAGAGATTTTTCAAAACAATACACTTTACGAAAGCTTATCACTAGTAGTAAAATGTGAAGCAAATGAGTCCAAATTCAGTATATACATTTAAAATTACTTCAAAAGTAATTGATGGGAAAATTATCATTTGTGGGAATTAGCTCGTTTCTTCTTGCTTTTTTATACAAGGCGATTCTGATACAAATACAACAAAAACCATAAAATTTAACACACCATTGAATGCAAAAGGTGATTTAATTCAGAGGTTGTGTAGGGTATATAAAGTTCGCCCGCGTCCGAACTTAGCCGTCCTACTAGTTTTTATTAGGTGTGGGAAATGATATCAGCTAAGTAGGTGTCCACCATTATAATTCATGAAGTATCGGCTCTTTGCATGGTGTTTTGCATTAACAGTTTTAACTCGCTTGTTCTCTTTCAGCTCCCGTAAAGTTCGTGCTTTGTTGATGTAGACCTTCCTCTTCATGTAGTGTAAAGATGAAGCACTTATTATATTCCTACCGGTTGGCAGGCAATGACGAAACTAGAAAGTGATAACAAATTGCCAACCTGCCTATTGGAATTGGCGTTAAACTGCAAGTCCAACGCCAAGCTTAAAGTCTGGAACAAAAAACAAAATAAACCAGTAGAATATGACTTAACTTTTTAATAAAATAAAAGTCCCGACATTAAACGTTTTCGCAGAAATAACCACTCTAATTAGCCAAATGAATAGACTCAATAAAAAATCACTACGAATAGTCTGCAGACAGCATTAAGCATTAGGATATGTGTTTAGGAGACGTGTTGTTTAGATATGTACACACATATGTATGTATGTTGGTGTGTTTATTTTCCTCAATTCAATTGTAGCTAAATGACTTAATTCTCATGCAGAAAAACGACAGAAACTTTCGAACAAAAACCTCAAAATCTTAAAATTGATACAATGACGTTTTGTTTACCTTCTTCTACTGGAGTGATTACGGTAAATTTGAGAGTTCAAGCTAAATAAATATTAGATTAACAACGAGAGTACGATTGAAAGCGAGTCATTGAGAGAGAGAGAGAGCGAGAGAGAGAGAGAGATACAAAAAAGAGAGCGCGTCAACTGTGCTACTGGAAGAAGTAGATTTCCGACAAACAACCGTAGTAAAAAGAAAAACCGGTGTCCTTCCAGGAGCAAAAATTCTTTTACACGCGGAGAGCACACGCAAGAAAACTTACGATTTAGCAACAAATAGAATAACAACAACAAAAATTCCAAAAAACACGATATCTGTCGGCGATGGCTGGCGACTACAACAACGACATCAACGAAACAGTTGAAGTTGAAAGACATAGCGGCGCTGTGCTCGGTATGAAAAACGGAAGTTTAACGGATATTGGTCACGTGTCATTGTAGTCGCAGCAGCAGCAGTAGCAAAATTTGATGATTAAGTCTATAAAGTGAAAGTTGCAGAAGAAGGAAGTCATAAAGAAATAAAACCAACTACAAAGAGAAAAATGATTGAATAACGTCAATTAAAATGAAGAAAGCAATAAATGACAAAATTAAAAAAAAAATTTATTTATAAGAGAAATGAAATACATGGAAAAAAGCAATAATCAAAAGCACAATAATGTCAATTAACGGTCGAAGTAGACAAATTTGAAAATTGCGTGTATTTTCACGTGTATGTCAGTCGATGTAAACCGGGTGAGCTTAAGGGCGCGGGTGTTGGCAAATAAATTCAATAAAATTAATAAATTATGAAAGTTTCATTGTTCACATCCTTGAAAATTACCAAAGTTTTTCAAACACAACAAAATGTTAATATCAAAATTTATACAGTCGTAAATTTATTACCCCAGAGACTTTCTTTATATTCCTTTTCACATCTTCTAAACGTTCACATACACATAGAAAGTATTAAAAAAATAAATAAAATCCTACTCTATCTACTTCCTTCCATTGGAAAACAGTTCTCGTTGTCGTCGCCTCCGTTGCTAACTATCTGCTGCTCCTCTTTCGGCCTCTTCTTTTAATCTACCTCCATCGCTACCATTTGACTCACGCTCCTCCTCCCTTATCCTTCATCCGTTTAATTTTGTCTCTACTTCCAGTCAATTTCTATTTTCCTTGCATGTGAAAAAAGAACCACGTTCGTTTCGTCGCATAGTGTTCCGTTTCCATTTCGTTTCGTGTCGTGCGTCTCGCGGATGCTGGCTGCTTACTGCTGCTGATTGCATGGGAAACTGCGACATTTGGCATTCGTTACCGTTACGTACACGTGTTTACATTGTCGTCATTGTCGCAATTCGTAGTCATTTTGCGCGCTCTAAGTAAGAAGTAGCAGCTGTATCCTTCAACGTTCATTCTCTACAAACAACCTAAGTAAAAAAATAAAATATATATACAAAAGTGTTGCTGTTGTTGTTTCCTTTTCTGTTTTGTTTTATTTGTAATGGAGTGAGTGATTTATTTCATGTGATTTGTGGCATTGTAGTTGCATTGAAATTGCTTGAGCGGAGTGTAAGGAGCGATAATTTTATATTATTATGTATGGATAAAGAATAGAAAAAGATGAAATTCAAATAAATCATGTAATAATGAAAGCTGCATTAATTTATTACCAAAATTATATTCGTACATGACTTAAAAGATAACGCCAACGTTGAAATCAATTTAAAAGCTTAAGGTGGAGAAGAATCTACATAGAGAAAAATATGTTGCATACTTTTAGGATGCCATGAAACAAACAGAAAATAACAACGACACAACCTAGCGAGGAATAAATGTGTTGAATTGCAACAAAAAACTTGTGCATACATTTAGGATTGAGTGAACTTACCGTGTAACATTTCAGTTTTAACTCTAAAAATTCTCGAACGCATCATATGAAGTTTTACCTAAAATAAGTAAATAATTTCATTAGTTTTCTTCGATCGTCTTCGATCGTTCAAACTCTATTTTCGCTGAACATTTTTACAAGTTTAATCCAGCATAACGCAACTAAAGTAGCAATTGGGCTAAGTAAAATATGGCTAATTGTAATAAACAACTTTATGATGCATGAATCACTAGCATATGATTTGTTTAGCAAACACAAGTTGACTAACAAATGAGCCAAATATTCGTATGAGTTTTTATGAAAAGAAATATTTTCAATATGTAGAATTCACTAGAATATGGTATGTTATAAGAGCTACTTTTTCTATCGTATAGCGATAAGATTGAATGATTGTGTTTTCTCAACCTCGTGAGGAAAGTCTCGAAATAAAATGTGTAAATAGATTTTTTTTTAATTTTCTTGTATTTCAAATCAAACATCATATGATTTACATACTATAAGAGCGCAACATGACTACTCACAAGCAACACTGAACTCGTTGCGCTCACTGAGCAATCAGTAAAAACATCAATATGAATTAAATTTGCTGTATGTCTGTCTATCATTGGCATATACCATACCTAGCCTAAGTAAACGGAAGGCATTCAAACGAGTAGTTACATACAAGGAATCCCAGATTTCTATCATCCTAAACAGTCATATCTCATTGAAATCATTCTACGAGTTGCTAAGCTAAGCTACTTAAATGACAGCAAGAAGAAAATGAGAAAAACTATCAGTGATACGCTTATGGTAGGCCTGAACTCCTATTGAGATATCACATGATTGGACCGACGATTTAACGTCAGATATCACTTAGTACCAATCCATTCATGTACAAATATAACACGCACAACATGAGTGGATGCGAAAAGCTCGGCCTAGGCCCTCCATGGGCTGTTCTGCCATTAAAAGTAAAGTAAAGTATCACTTAGTGGTATTGCCATAGGTATACTTTTACATTTTACACTTTCTTGTAATTCTCATACACTTCATATCAGAAGGTTTATAAGAATTTATGAGAACTAACCACCAGAACAAGGAAAAAGTATAGCTTGCCAGAATTACGGGAATTAAATTTAGGCAAGGCTAGGTTCTTGGAAATCTGCTTGATTGGCAAAACTGTAGCTTTTCAAATAGATAATAAGAGGTCCTCGAGTGAAGAAATTTATGGAAAAAAATATAACTTCTGGCTTGATACTGGTTCATACTGGTTCCTAGAATAGAATTTCTGAAACTACTTAAATGATCAATTTACAAGTCATTGACATATCGTGTAACATAATAAAATGAGCTCTCTAAGTTTTACAGTGATATTGAGTCTAATATTCCGTCGGAATTTTAGAATCGAAATCAAGGAAGCATTTTACAAAAAGCCGTCGGAAGATTTCTGGATTCATTAAGCTGCTCCTAATTTAACGCCAGAACCCGTGAGGAGGTATTAATAAATCTTACATGTCTATCAATTAGCATGATATAACAATGAACAGAGTTGAAGTGAATGAATTAAAAAAAATATATTTCGATTTTAATTTTTCATTTACGATATTGGTATTTGCTTTCGTTTGCGTTTTAAAATTTCTAGGTAACTTATGCATAAACTATCGCAATAGTTCTTCAATGTTAGAAGCTAATGCAAGATTTACAATGGTTCCTTCCCATTCAGCAGTTGACTAACTCGACTACAAAGCAGAAAAGCGTTGTAGAAAAAATTCTAAAGAAAGTTTTCTTTCTAAATAAACGAGCAAGATAATCAGAAATGGGATCATATTGCACAATAAACAACAAAAAAAAAACCCCCTGATAGGTTCCTCAGACATGCTTTGATACCCCTTTTGGGCTTTGCTTTCGGTCTGGCTTTGACGTGCTAAGAAGCACCTCTTGTGCCTTTACATCCAATGATAAGCTGTTAATTTTGCTGTCTTGCTTATACTTCTTCTTGATCAGATTTTAATGCGTATCTATTGTATTCCAGATAAATATTAAAAACTTCTTCAAGGAGCCTCTTACCGCTTCTATGAGTCAAGTTTCAGTTTCTGAGTACCAAACTGATTGGCCCAATTTTTTTGGTTTCACCTATGCCACAATTAAAGAGTCAATTGCCTCCTTGTTAACACTTAACTCAACTAGTTTCAGATTAGCTTCAAATTCAGACAAACATTGGTGGAACCATGTGAGTGAAGACGGGAACTAATATTTACGGTCGTCAACTCGGTGATGTTGTACGTTGCATCAATGTGGGCTCAACCAAAAAGTGGGCTCCATCCAAAGTGTAACTAGCATAGCTTCTAGATATCTTATTATCTCGGGCGACTTTTTCATTTGAGTATTTTGAAAGCCACTGACGATCGAGAAGGTGGAGACACAGATGCTACAAATGTACAGATAAGGATTAAGGAAACAAGAAAACAAACTATCAAGAGTTCCACAACAGCTGCAAGATGTTTGCCTTCTAACGCTATCGTAAGCTATAACGATCGCGATAAGGACAGATGCGACTTAGACTAAAAATGAAAGGATTTGAGTGATACTACTCATGACAATTCTTCTTGTGTGATAACTGTGGTGGTTCCGATAGAGGCACCCGCCAGAATGTTGTGGTGGTTTTAGTGGATGAAAGTCTTACAAAAGTACTAAAGGCTAAAGGCTTTCAATGCTTTTCTTCTCGATAAAATAACCTAACACTTATTTCGACGGTATCGTCCTTTGTTCATAAAAACCACGCTCGATTACTAGAGAGACTTCAGGCAAGCGCAAAGCTGATTACTATGTGAGCTTGCCCGGTGTTAGATGGGCACTCCACATTAGCAGTGTATATATTTTACCAGCATTCAATACTAATAGAAAATATGTATATATGAGGTCACCAGCTTTTAGTTAAATGATTATTATGTTCCAATGAATGTGTTGCCACAAATTCCTTACTTGTGGGTTAGGCAGCAGAGGCAGTGAAACAGCAAAACAGCGCAACGCCACCGTGATTGCTTATTCAAAACTTGTCTTGTGCTTTAGAGAAGCGTTTTCTTTTCAAAGCTCTAAGGCATTCAGTTCTTTTTTGCGGTATAAATTCTTGAATTCTAAATTGAATTGCTTCTAAATTTCAAGTCTTTTTCCCCCTTTAATTTCTATTCTACATTACAGCTAGCAATTTTCTATGATACCTTTAAATATTGCCATTTTAGCCTTTCATTTATTTGGGTCGCAATTATGCCGCGGAGCTTTCAGATACTCCAGTGAGCTGTTATGCAACACTAGGGTCTCAATTAATATATGTTTGTACTACATAAACTTTTTCATAATTAAAATTAGTTCGGAATACGATAAAAACTTCAGTAAGTAAATTTATTCAAGTTCTCACAACTTCAAAGGCTACACAAATCCACGAGGCTAGAATTTCAATTCAAATACATTAACACTGCAGCTGAGTGAATAATTTTACACTTCACGAGCTAGCATACATTTCAGGACAAACGTTTTGTCTCACAACGAAATATATTATTCCAAACCAAATAAAATTCCATTACGATCAAAAGTAAAAAAGAAAAAACTCGCATGCTATAAATTTCGCCTGACATTTTTCTACATTTTTCCCTTCTGCGCTATTTGGCGACACGTTGGCGTGTGTTTTCCCCCCAAATTAATAAGCAGTCAACTTTGTGTGAGTGAAAAATGCAATTAATATGAATAGTCATAGTCATAGGGTTTCTTAACAATATCATAGTAAAAATTTGTAACAAGCAAAAAGAAAAAAAAAAACGAAAAGAGAACACCGAAATGAAATTATTCGAGAAATGTAACGAAATCAGGTCAAGGTTATGGAAAACTAACTGAGTGAAATAAATGTACACAGGAAAATTAGTTAAATTAATGCAGCATTCATTTCGATTCATTAACTTAAAAGTAAACATAAAAATTTAATAAATTTTCATAATAATTATTTTCATCAAAAACAAAAATAAATAAAAAAAAATATATTAAAAAAATACCATGAAAAATCCCTAAAACATCTACAAAAAAAAAAAAATTAAAAAAAAAGGACTCCTTTGCCATCAGCATGAGAAAAAGACGAAGAGCTAAAAATAACGACAAACATTTTTAAGACAACAAACAGAAATTTTGCTCGAATAATACACAAAAACATATAAAAAGTTTATGAACATTTTGTGATTTTGCAGTGTGTGTGGAAAGGGAAGTCAACAATAGCATTAACGGAAGCGAGAAAAATTACACACCAACGCTAATGTGCACATGAAAAACCACGCACACACCAACCGAATTATTCATAGAGCCAATTGTATACAGAACCAGAAGAAACCGAAACAAGCTGAGGCGAATTCACGCAATTCACACATTCAAACCAATTTAAGAGCAACAGCACACAAAAGAAACAATCAGTAACGAAAAATGGAAATTTGTTGTCAGCAAAATGCGTAAATTAATGAATGTATAACAAAACAAGAAAAAGCGCCGAAAAGTAGACCACTAAAAACGAATGAAAGAAGAAGCAAACAAAAGGTAAACATATCTGTGCTGCTGCTCAAAATTGTGTGCGTGAACACTTAAAAATGTGCGTGTGTGTATATTACGTAACAGCACTCACACACACAAAAACACATAATCAACCACTCTACACACTCACACATACACTTCGTACATACAGGAATAAGTAATAACTTTTATGCCTAAAATTTTAAATGCATACATAAAAGAAAAGCGAACGCTCAGCATTTTCCATTATTTAAAGCTCAAAATAAGTGTTAAACAACTAAGCAATATTTATTTGGTTCAATACGTGCCAGTTAAAACACCGAAAAGTATACTACAGTCTTTAAAAAAAACAACACAAGTTTTGCAAACATGCCATTCGGGCGGAAATCACCATTGGAAGCACTGGCACTGCCTGGCGTCATTTTAGCCTACAAATATAGCCAATTTCGTCAGAGACGCCGTGAGGCGGCTAGTAGGCGTGTCACTGAACGTGAATTGGCCGCTTTGCATTATAAAATTGTAAGTTATTATTAAGATTTCGCTTATTTTTTCTTTTTTTGTTTTTCCTAAATTCTCTTCTTTTTTTTTGGGCTATTATTGCTACGTGTACGTGTTTGTATAAAATTCCTTTTGTAGCCTAAGAGTTTGGGTGTACACGTATAAAAATAATGCCTACTTTTAGGCTATTTCATTATAAATTCATGTCACGCTTTCATCGCACATGAATCGAGAGCATTTATTTAGTTTTGCGGCGGGTGGGAGTGGCTGGTGGGAGTAGCGGCTCTCGTTCGACGCTACAATCCAATAAATGCTAATTTAGTGAGTTTTTATTATTTAATTACATAATTCTTCATTGATTGCTAGTTAAAGAATTTTTATTTTTTCTAAACCTATAATTCTATATGTCCATAATTGTTTTGAAGGCAGTTGATGAAAACTATGGCTAGTAAAAATAATGCTAATTAAAAGAGAATCCTTTCAAAGTGAATTAGGGACATTAATATCTAACTTCAAAGAAATTTAAAGAAAAATATTAAAATTCAAAGTATGTAGAGTATGTACTCTAACCCGTGGTTACTTTCGGAAGAAAATATGAATTTAGCTTCCCGAAGCGTGCACAACGGAGCAATCCAGAGGTCGTGCTGGAGAATCTGACGGAAATCTTCTTCACTGACAGATCCAAGACCGATGAAGGTACTGCAGCTGGATGGCACTTAAACGAAGGTGTAAGTTGCTACTGTGGCCGCTGTGGCGTAGTAGTAATGCGTTGGACTGCTACGCATTGTGTTCGGGGTTCGAATCTCGGCACAGGCAAAATCTAAAAGTAGAAAAAATTATTTTTCTACACAGCACCACCTCTTGGCAGGCAATTTTCTACTCCTACAAGAGTAGAAAATTGCCTATGAAAAGCTTTTCACTTCGCCGTTCGGATTCGGCATTAAACTGTAGGTCCCTTCCATTCATGTATAAATATAACACGCACAACATGAGTGGATGCGAAAATCTCGGCCTAGGCCCTCCATGGCCTGTTGTGTCATTAAAAGTAAAGTAAGTAAAAGTCAATTGCTACTATTCCTTGGGTGGGTTGGCAACTGTCTTCCAGACAGAGATTTTCGCCATCTTTAAAGTAGCGGAATGGATAATTGAAAGAAAATGGCGCGGGGAAACGTATAGGTGTCTGTAGTGGCAGTCACGAGGCTGCGCTGCACTTAAGGCTCTGGAGAACGCGAGAATTACTTCAAAGATTGTCCAAGAGTGTAAGACGAAACTTAGATCAGTTGCAAGACTGAATCGGGTCCATCTTATCTGGGTTCCGGGGCACTGTGGAGTCCCTGGGAATGTGAAAGCCGACGAGTTGGCCAACTGTGGATCAAAGAACATGCCTTTTGGGATCAAAGCCAATAGTCGGGACCAGTTTGACAGGTGCCATGCATTGGATAAAATCTTATGCTAATGATTTACATAAGAGACGCTGGTCCAATCTGGACATCTGTAAAACGGTGTTTTTGTGATTTGTCCAAAGAGGAAGGCAGCAGAATTCCTTTTTAAATTAGGAAGGAAGGACCTGCGCCTGATGGTGGGACTCATCACAGGGCATAATCCATGGAACCAACATATGACCACCATCGGCATCACCGAGGACCCGACCTGCACATCTTGTCTGGAGGAGGTGGACAGCACAAAGCATTTTCTCTGCACATGTCCTGCCTTTGCCAGAACGAGATGGCGCATTATGGCGCCATCACTTCTGCGATCTTCTGAGATTTGTGAGAGAATTTGGAAAATTTTCGGATTTCCCTCTTTCTCTCTAACCACTTATTTGCTGTCACCCCTTCTTCTTTTCCTAGGCCTTAAGTACAATGGGCTACATAGCCTCAGTGCTTGAGGAACTGTCCTGCACTCGTAGATCAGGTTCTCGGCCTTTTTCACATCATTCCATACATCCATGTAGAGAACTTTGGTTTCAAGTTGATCACATCAAACTTTGAAATAATTTTTCTTAATTCTTTTAATATTTGCAGCTCCTACTAAATTCAGTGAGACGTTTTTTTTTTTGCGAATACTCGAACTGACATGTGAATAGATGAACTATTAAAAAATTATTTCCTTCAAGATCTTCTAAGAAAAATATTAAAATATGAAAGTAATACTTATGTGAATTTGATTTGAATATGAAACAAATTTTATTAAATTTAATTAAAGCAATTTTTGTAATTGTTTTCATTTGTCTGCATTACATTGAAGGCAACAATTTGAAAAGTTTGCTTTTGTTTTGCATGTAAATTCACCGGTCTTAAGACCAAGAAGGAATCACCCAAAATAATTTGTGTATGTAAATTTCAAAAGCTCCATCATAATTTTCACACTTCTCTGACAGCATCCATTAGCATTTGAGTTATTTTTTTTTCGAAGTGATCTAATTAACACCGATTCCAGTAACAAGGCCTTTAGGCTTTTAAAGAGAACTATGCAACGCAACATTTTACACAAAATTTCCTCTCATAACTCGTACATGTTTGTTTGGATGTGTGCAAGTATGAAATATTGTATTACTAAGGGTAACCTTAAACCTTTTCATAACCTCTTTGATGCGATATTAACATCCATAAAAACATACTTATATTTAACCTATTTTTGTGTGAACTTATCCCAATATTTCGCTTACGCTTACATATCTGCTTTTTTTTGGTTTGTTTATTACTTTAGTTTATGCGGTAAGACAAGTAAAATTTTCTGCTTACAAACACAATATTTGTGTTTTATGACCACTAAAAGCATTTATGTGTATGAGAGTGTGTGTGTGTGTATGTGTGTGTGTGTGTGTATGTGTGTGTGTGTGTGTATGTGTGTGCTTATTCATCTTTAATTATGTTTACTTTTATGTTGTGTTGAAATAACGAGAAAAATACCAAAGCTCTTAACTTAAATATATAATTTTAAAAGGTCATATATATACATACATACATACACATACATATATAAATGTATACAATTACATATGTATATACTCTGTGCAATGATATAAAAATTTGCAAATGTTGACGAGCCTCCGAGTCGTTATGGTTTTGTTTGTTTTGTTTATTTGGTTTTTCTTTTTGTTTTATGTCGATGTTGTTGTTGTTTCTTTTTGTTATTACTAAATCTTCTGCTTTTAGTGTTTGCTTCTGCTGCTTCTTCAGTTGCTACTTTGATCCATTGTACTACGAGTATAGTGCGCTCTTACTTATATGTACATTCTCTTTTCAGTATCAACCTACCTACCATATTTTATATTATTTGTTTTCTTTCTCGTAAGATTTAATGATGCTTTTTTACTACCTACTATTTATAGCTTGTTCTTTAGATGAAATACATATACACATTTATATGTAGGTATGCATTCGTGTAGGTTGTTTTTGTTTTTGTTTTTGTTTTGTCTTTGTTTTTTTTTTGCATTATTGATTGTGTGCAGCTATGTGTGACTCTGTCTCTGAGTCTCTTTAAAAGTGTGCTTCAACAATTTGTTGAAAAGAAAATATTTTTAGTTTTATTTACACTTGAATAGCTTGATGTGTGTATGATTAAATTCGAAAAGTGAACGGATCTCATAGCGTATGAGTGATTTATTTTCGTGTGCTTACTACAGAGACTGCAGCAGATGTTTTAATAGGAGAATTTGGCTTAAGTTTTGTCTGAGCTCCGGTCGGAGTTTTGGCTTGAGTTTTGGCTTGAGTTTTGGCTTGAGTTTTGGCTTGAGTTTTGAACTGAGTTTTGAATTGAGTTTTGAACTGAGTTTTGGTCTGAGTTTTGGTCTGAGTTTTGGTCTGAGTTTTGGTCTGAGTTTTGGTTTGAGTTTTGGTCTGAGTTTTGGTCTGAGTTTTGGTCTGAGTTTTGGTCTGAGTTTTGTTCTGAATTTTGGAGTAAGTTTAGGTATATTTTGCTCTAAATTTAGCAAGAATTGTGGTGTGAATGTTGGACGAGGATTGGTATGAATTTTGTTGTGATATTTTGTGTAGTTTTGGTCTGAGTTTTGTCGGAGATTTGGGCCAAATATCGAGTATGTGGATCTCTGAGTATCTTTAAAAGTCTGATTTGGGAATTTGTTGAGACAAAATATTTTTAGTTCAATTTACAGTTGAATAGATAGAGTTGCATATGATTCAATTCGAAAATCGAACGGACCGCATAGCGAATGAGTGATTTCGTTTCGTGTGCTTAATACAGGGACTGGAGAAGATTCTTTATTAGGAGAAATTAGATTAAGTTTTGTCTGAGTTTTGATCTAACTTTTGTTCTGAGTTGTGGTCTTAGTTTTGGTCTGAGTTTAGGTGTGAGCTCTGCTCTAGATATGCCTTGAATTTAATGTGAATCTTGGAAGAGAGTTGTTATGAATTTTGGTCTGATATTTCGTGTTATTTTGGTATGATTTTTGGTCCAAATATCGATTTCATTTTTAGTCTTTTTTTTATTGAAACTGAACTTTGTCTAATTTTTGGTTAGAATTTCCTTTGAGCTTGATTTGAAATCAATCAGTATTTGACCATTCAAATTGAGTTTTGATTTGCATTTTCATCTGAATTTAGGAATTTTGTTCTTATTTCTCCTTGTTCTTTATTCTTTACTTAAGGGTAAACGAAAGTAAAGAAAGTATTTTCTGAATGAAGATGATTTTGCATCGGAATTTTGTTTACTTATTGGTTTCTCTATATTTATTTACTTTGCCATTAACTCTTTCAAGGTCGTAAAAATGAAAACTGGTTCACTCATTTACAAAAAAAAGTAACAAAAAATATTTTACTCCCTTTTACTTGATTTTTTACTTCCACTCCATAGATTCTTTATTCAGCCGTAAGATTGTAAAACTTGCAATAAATTTCATCACAAAACTGCAAACGCATCTCAGGGCGTATGAGTGATTTAATTGATATTGAATAAAATCACTCATGCGCCTCGAAAATCGTGCGGCTAATGTATAATTAAATAATAATCTTCATTTGGGTTTCTGTAAAGTGTCTAATTTCAATTAAAACTGTAGACTATCATGTCGTATGACTGATTTTATAAGTAAATAAGTTAAGTATTAGCGATTTGATGGGTATTAAATAAAAAAACTCATACGCCCTGAGATTTGTGCGGCTAGAGTACTATCAAAATTAAATCTTTTATCCCCGATTGCGCTCGGTTCGATCAAAAATGTAATAAAATTTTTCATCGAAATCAAAACTTTTCTATATATTTTATAAAATATAGAATAGCTTTCTAGTGGAGAGAATAAAGTCTGTTTTATTAGCGTTAAACAGTAGGTGCCTTGTAAGACACCAGTCAAAGGTCTGTTTTCATTATCTCTGTAAAAGTTAAATCAAACTTTTCAAGGACAATGATCGCTAGAACTTCAATCTGCATAATCGAAAGCTTTATAACAAAGATCATATAAGTGAGTTAGAAATTATCGACCACCGGAAGCCAGAGCAAACGCATCATTCAGCCAGCCAGCTAGCAAAAATGTCTATAAGCGGTAATAAAAGTTTACAATTGCTATAATAATATAACAATAGCTTAGTGTGAATGTAATTTCTCTCTATCTCAGCTAGGCCTCTACAAAACCGATAGTTGAACCAAGAAACAGAACCCATACGCTCACGTTCAATACCTCTGGAAATTAAACCGATCTCGGTGTTTGCAAGTATATGAAGAAAGCCATGGAACATCACCATTGTAAACTGGAAGCAATTTTACCAACTGAGAAAATTGTTGACTGTTCGCCAGATTTACTTTTAAAATATCTAACTTCTGTTCAATGAAGTGTGGTATCAAGTTTGTAAGCTTACATATATTTATCTCCAAATAAAATTGAGCTCTTAAAACTGTTGATCACATGATCAAGAACTGCCTCGCCTCTTAAATCCAGCTAGAGAACGAACTTGTGCCCTCTTAAACGCAGGATATTCGACTGATTTGGCCCCACTGACTTGTATTTATCTAACTCAGCTGCAATACATGGCACAATCTTGGTTTCACCAAGGATATTTATATGTCACTCATACGCCTTGGTGGCATTTTCTTGTTGACTAAGTTTGATTGAAATGAATATATTAAAAACAAATTATCAATATTCATTTCAAAAATTTAAATTTAAAAATTCGCTCTACTTTTTTATTTGCATATAATTACAAATATATGATTGAATATTTTCAATCTGAGGTATGAATACTTTAGCTGTTATTCCTTGCTGCCACAGATTAATTTAAATTTTTTTTTAGTACTCTCAACACATTTAATTCATAAAATCCACATCAATATTCCGAGACAATATTATTAGAGAATATTACAAAATATTTGGAAAATAACCAATTTATTTATTACCTAAAGCAATTATTAGCTTTCATCATCGAAGTGTCAACTACAAAACCAACATAGCTTCTAAGACATATGTACAATGAAACCTTAACTCCTCAAATTGTTAATCATTTTGAAAAAAGCAAGAAAATGTACCTAAGTATTAATCATACTTCATAATTGAAACTCTATACTTACACACGAGTGCCAAATATAATTGACCCTTAAATGACTTAAACCGTAAATAGTCGCCTGATTGTGCGTGTCTGCGATTGTTTTATTATTTTGGCCTTTAACTTAACACTTAAGGTTCTTTGTTTACAATTTTTTCTTTGCCAGAATGCTATCAATGGCACGCCGACAATGAATTATTATAAAACTAAAACTGAAAACTAAGTGCGTTTTTAAAAAACCTAAATTCTACGAGCAAACAAACTCTAAGTGCCAACAAAACAAATGTGTAGAAGTACACTTAAGCGAAATATGCAACATGCAAACAAAAAATACAGAAGTAGACGCTTAATTTAGTTAAGCATGCAAATATTCTACAAAAGGTTTACATACCATATTAAATTTAAATTATATAAAATAAATAATTACGCTATAATTATGGTAATTTCAAACAAAATAAATTTCACTAAATTTTAAATGCTCAAAAAAGAAATACTAAAGTCTATCATTAGGCATAGTAAAAAATGAAAATTAAATTAAAATTGCTTGTTAGCAAAATACGCCGATAGCTAGTCAACATTTTTAATTAGATTAGTGGTGACCTCATTTTGTGCCGCGTACAATATCGATGGCGTAAAGTTTTCGAAAACTTTTGCGGGTGCTACTGTACACTGCACATACAACTTATATATAAGTATAACCATAAAAGTATGCAGTACAATTTTGCTATTTTCCTCTTTCATCTTATTTTTCTAATTTCTTGTTGATTATACATAATAATATTTCTTGCTGCTGAAAACTCACAGACAAGCTGAAAAACTAAATGCAATTTTAAGACAGTTTATGACTTTGGGGTTTTTTTTATAGAGTTTTACTTACAGTTTTCACCTAGTCTTCTTCTTCAAACCACACATACTTACTCGTATTCCTACTGCTTAGGCTTAGCTGTGTAGTAGAAGTTATGTGTGTGTGTATCAGTAGGTAAAGGTTTGTATTGGTTTCGTTGCATGTATGTGTGTATGTACATATGTATGAATATATTTATATGTGTATTGCTTTCGTTAGGGCACATTATTTATTCAAGACTCTTGTGGATATTTGTTGGCGTAAATACCTTTAAGCGTTACTAGCTGTAATAGGTTTTTTCTTGTGCGCTGTAATCTTCACATACACATATGTACTTGTATATATCGTAGACATGTAGTAGGAGTACTTATTTGTGTGTACTATATGTTTGTAAATATATTTGTCCATATAAGCACTTTGATTTGACTTGATTTAGAAGGTTCATTCGTTCGTTCGTTCGCTTTTTCGCACTGCAGTGGAAAATTATTTTTATTATAGCAATTGTAAAATTTTATTACCGCTTATAGACATTTGTGCTAGCTGGCTGGCTGAATGACAGTTGACCCTTGTGGCGTATGAGTAACATATAAATTTGAATATTAATTAAATGTTATTCGTACGCTATGTCATATGCATCCAAAGAAGGAGAAGGGGTACAATTAAATAAATTTATTTTGACTTTTTTAACTATAAGTGAAATTTATGTATATGTGTTAATTAAGATTTCAAAATATTGCTACAACTGTATTCGAAAACATAATTTACGAGTATGTGTTTGCCAAAAAGGTAGAAAAGCTGTTTTGTGTTTCTGTGAACTTCTTTAATGAATTTTATATTTTACTTTTGCAAATTTATATTTTTGTTTTATGTAAATGCAAACAAATATCCAGCAGCAGTAGTAGCAAATAAAAGAAAACCTGAACGCACACACACACTCTATCACACTCTTACCCTCTCTCACAATCACATACACTCTGACACAGTCTCTCACTCACTTACGCACACACATTAAACATTGAATTGAAAGCCTTCCATTTGTGAATGTGCCACTGTAAAGAGGAAATGCTTTTGTTTGTATATGTAAAGGAAGCAGCATAACTAACACTTACAACAAGTCAAAAGTTGAGAGTTTACTTGTTTGTGTACGTGTATAACAGAAAATAAAAACTTTAATCCAAATTTTCACAATTTATATACTACAGAAATGTAGTATATAAATAAAGTATTCTAAAAATGCTGGCACAAAAACGACAATGCTAAAGTATTTTATTAACAATTTTTTTGTTTTCATCTTTTTAGTCAAATTTATGTTTGAGAAAAAAAAGTTGAGTGAGAATAAGTTTTTTTACATGTTAAATGAGTATAAGCAGTACATGATGATAGTAAATATATAGTAAATATATTTAGGTTGCAGTTGTGAAATTGTAACATTATGCTGTACTCCCCGCGACTAGCTGATCTTGTTTTTTTCTTATGCTCTAGCGTACGACTTACATCTTTAGAGCTATTACTTACCTACAATTCCACCGCGTTCAATCATCTTCGACCTCGATAGTCTACTAGGTAGAGCCTTAGACTTTCACATAGGAGGTTTGGGCAAATCGAACCTCTTGGTCTGATGGTTAATTCTCATAAAACTTCTTATATTTCTACCTGATATAAAGTGAATGTGAATTATAAGAATAAAACCAACATCACAATCTGGCGTATCCTACCAATGTTGTGCTTCCATTAAAGTCTAGATAAAGAACTCCGTCATACATCACATTCCATAAGGTTGGTGTCAGAACAGCAAGAGTAGCATATGACCTAAATATAATGGCCCATATGGAAGTGCCTATATAATCTGCTCCCAGTTCATCGAGTAGTATGCGTTTCTTTCATCCAGTGCTACTTACTTTAGTTAGTTGCTTGTAATACAATGACCATAACGGAGTGGATCGCATCCACCGTAGACCGCTTCTTATGAAAACCAAACTGGGAGTCAGATAGACCCCCAGGTCCATCAAAAAGCCTCTGTAGTTAGCCGCATATAATGCTCTCCAATACTTTGTTGACCAACATACATAGTGGACGATATATTGATGGTTTTACGGCTTCAAGAGAAGCACTAGCCGACGTCGTTTCCGGAAGAAAATCTCCTTGCTTTTTTCAGGCATCGTATTCTATAGGAATTTGTGATCATGATCTGGCTCTGTGCATCGCTTTTTACGACGTCGACCGACGTCGTTTCTGGAAGGAAATCTCCTTGGTTTTTTCAGGCATTCTATTCTATAATAATTTGTGATCAAGATCTGACTCTGTACATCATAGCGATTAGGCATTATATTGAAGTGGAGTTAGTGTAGAGTAGAATGTGCAGAAAGGGGCTAGCGGTTCCCTTTCTCAACGACAGGCGTATAGTTGTACTAACATGAGCATGCAGTACTTAATACTTGCATGTAGCTGTCATCGATTAAGTAGTATCCAATTGCACTGACAATCAAAGACAACCACAGTCACCGTGTCGCTGATGTGATAGTTCGGCAACTGTGATGATCGCTACTAGCTACATCGATTGGTGTGTGAGTTGGACCACTAGCGTAATGACTTCATGTTGGTAAAATCGTGATGATTGAGTGAGTGATTTTATGTTTGCATTTGTGTGACTATTTCCAAGTAGCTGTGATGATTGTGTGAGTGACATGATGACTATATCCTTGTATGTGTTAGCGAGCGGTGTGATGAAAAATGATTTGAGGTCTGTGTGGTTATAAGTAGAACTACAAATAAGACTCAAAAAGAAACTATACTTGCATAAAATACAATAGGTATTTAATAATGAAAATACTAAATGATAAAGGAAAAATACTCTTCGTTATACTACTCTAAGAATTTTATCACAAAAATTATTGAAAAAGTCAACTTTGGCATTAAAATTTGTCATTAGTTAC